>AP027104.1:347500-947500 GCA_028142955.1 Pinctada fucata
TAGTGTATGCAGAACTTTATATAAAAAAAGTGCTTGCGTGTCGTTTATTGAATTTTCTCATTTTATCCCTTTGGCATGTTATGACTCTCATTTTTGCTTAAACTTCAACATTACGTTGTTTGTTTCAGGGGACATTTGCATACAAAGGGAAGAGAAGGTCTGTACAACCAGGTAAGTTCAGATACAGAACTTTTTTCAGGTAAGGAAGTAAGAATAACAGGTTTAGGAACGGGGGTCCAGCCCATTTGCATGAACATTATGAAAATGAGGGTTTTTTTGACAGCTTCTTTATTAATAAAGTGCACCATCCAAGAGAGAATTTTGAATCTTAAAAAGAGAATACATTATTAGCTCTACTGGTCTCTGATCTATGAAAATGAGGGTTTTTTTGACAGCTTCTTTATTAATAAAGTGCACCATCCAAGAGAGAATTTTGAATCTTAAAAAGAGAATACATTATTAGCTCTACTGGTCTCTGATCAGTCGAGCTTATGCAATACCCCGTTGTCCAGCGTCCGTCCGTCCGTCCATCTGTCTGTCCGTTCGTCCATCTGTCTGTCCGTCCGTCCGTAAACAATTCTTGTGCTCGCAACTCCTCTGAAACCATAGGAGATAGAAAGCTAATTCTTTTTGCATCTTACTTGGTATGTGGTCTAGTTGTGCACCTGACATTTGGTTTCAGCCCCTGACCCCCAGGGTCTTAGAACATGGGTGTGGTCATGAAAATGTATGAAATCTTGTGCTCGCAACTCCTCTGACACTATAAATGATAGAGACTTGATTCTTTTTATTCCCTTACCGGCAACGCCGAAAGGGACTCTTAGTTTCCTCTCGGTCTGTCTGTCCGTCTGTCCCTCCGTCTGTCCGTCTATCCGAATATCAGTTTTCCGGACTTTATTCTGCAACGAATAAAGATATTAAGATGAAATTTTATACACAGCTTGGTCTTGGATAGTTACAGAGCAAGTTCGACTTTCGTCACGTTTGACCAATTTTTCGAGGAGTTATGCCCCTTGATGACTTGGAAAATTCAGTTTTTGTAAGTTTTCCAGACTTTTTTCTGCAACGGATGGAGATATGCAGATGAAATTTGATGCACAGCTTTTTCTTGGATAGTTACAGAGCAAGTTTGTTTTTTGTCACGCTTGACCTATTTTCGAGAAGTTATGCCCCTTTATGACTTGAAAAATTCAGTTTTTGTCAGTTTTCCGGACTTTTTTCTGCAGCGGATGGAGATATTCAGATGAAATTTGATACACAGCTTGGTCTTGAATAATTACAGAGAAAGTTCGACTTTTGTCACGTTTGACCTATTTTTTGAGGAGTTATGCCCCTTTATGACTTGGAAAATTCAGTTCTTGTCAGTTTTCCAGACTTTTTTCTGCAACAAATAGAGATATTCCGGTAAAATTTAATATTCAGCTTAGTCTTGGATAGTTACAGAGCAAGTTCAACTTTCGTTGCACTTGACCTCTTGTTCGAATCAATAAAGCAGATAAGACCTCAGAACTGAGCTGCACAGACAGTAAGTTTAATTTAAACTCATATATGTTTAATTGAAGAGTAATTCAGGACATAAATATATGCCGCCGGTAGGGGACTATATCGCTCAGCGATCATAACATTTTTAATATTATTTTTGCAATATGATTGGTCTGTGGTCTAGTTGTGCACCTGATATTTTGTTTAAGCCCCTGACCCCCAGGGTCTTAGAACATGGGTGTGGTCATGAATTCTATGAAATCTTGTGCTCGCATTTCCTCTGACACTATAAATGATAGAGACTTCATTCTTTTTGCAATATGATTGGTCTGTGGTCTAGTTGTGCACCTGATATTTTGTTTGAGCCCCTGACCCCCAGGGTCTTAGAAAATGGGTGTGGTCATTTTCTCCTATATAAGTCTATGTAATCCTGTGCTCGCAACTCCTCTGACACTATAAATGATGGAAACTTCATTCTTTTTGCAATATGATTGTCTGTGGTGTAGTTGTGCACCTGAAATTTTGTTTGAACCCCAGACACCCAGGGTCTTATTAAATGGGTGTGGTCATTTTCTCCTTTATAACTCTATGTAATCTTGTGCTCGCAACTCCTCTGACACTATAAATGATAGAGACTTGATTGTTTTTGCAATATGATGGGTCTATGGTCTAGTTGTGCACCTGATATTTTGTTTGAGCCCCTGACCCCCACGGTCTTAGAAAATGTGTGTGGTCATGAAAATCTATGAAATCTTGTGCTCGCAACTCCTCTGACACTATAAAAGATAGAGACTTCATTCTTTTTGCAATATGATTGGTCTGTAGTCTAATTGTGCACCTGATATTTTGTTTGAGCCCCTGACCCCCAGGGTCTTAGAACATGGGTGTGGTCATGAATTCTATGAAATCTTGTGCTCGCAACTCCTCTGACACTATAAATGATAGAGACTTGATTCTTTTTGCAATATGATTGATCTGTGGTCTAGTTGTGCACCTGATATTTTGTTTGAGCCCCTGACCCACAGGGTCTTATGAAATTGGTGTTGTCATTTTCTCCTACATAACTCTATGTAATCTTGTGCTCGCAACTCCTCTGACACTATAAATGATAGAGACTTCATTCTTTTTGCAAAATGATGGGTCTATGGTCTAGTTGTGCATCTGATATTTTGTTTGAGCCCCTGACCCCCAGGGTCTTAGAAAATGGGTGTGGTCATTTTCTCCTATATAACTCTATGTAATCTTGTGCTCGCAACTCCTCTGACACCATAAATGATAGAGACTTGATTCTTTTTGCAATATGATGGGTCTATGGTCTAGTTGTGCACCTGATATTTTGTTTAAGCCCCTGACCCCCAGGGTCTTAGAACATGGGTGTGGTCATGAATTCTATGAAATCTTGTGCTCGCAATTCCTCTGACACTATAAATGGGTCTATGGTCTAGTTGTGCACCTGATATTTTGTTTAAGCCCCTGACCCCCAGGGTCTTAGAACATGGGTGTGGTCATGAATTCTATGAAATCTTGTGCTCGCAATTCCTCTGACACTATACATGATAGAGACTTCATTCTTTTTGCAATATGATGGGTCTATGGTCTAGTTGTGCATCTGATATTTTGTTTGAGCCCCTGCCCCCCAGGGTCTTAAAAAATGGGTGTGGTCATTTTCTCCTATATAAGTCTATGTAATCCTGTGCTCGCAACTCCTCTGACACTATAAATGATGGAAACTTCATTCTTCTTGCAATATGATTGTCTGTGGTGTAGTTGTGCACCTGAAATTTTGTTTGAACCCCTGACCCCCAGGGTCTTATAAAATGGGTGTTCTCATTTTCTCCTATATAACTCTATGTAATCTTGTGCTCGCAACTGAGCCAACTCCTCTGACACTATAAATGATGGAAACTTCATTCTTCTTGCAATATGATTGTCTGTGGTGTAGTTGTGCACCTGAAATTTTGTTTGAACCCCTGACCCCCAGGGTCTTATAAAATGGGTGTTCTCATTTTCTCCTATATAACTCTATGTAATCTTGTGCTCGCAACTGAGCCAACTCCTCTGACACTATAAATGATAGAGACTTGATTCTTTTTGCAATATGATTGGTCTGTGTTCTTGTTGTGCATCTGATATATTGTTTGAGCCCCTGATACCCAGGGTCTTAGAAAATGGGTGTGGTCATTTTTCCTATATGATTGTACTCTCAACTCTTCAAAGCTATTAATGAATGTGAGTTGCTGTAGTTCTAAATCAATAAGATGGATCTGTAGTTTTGTTATGTCATTGATAGTTCATTTGAGCTAGCAGTCCCTGTGCCCTGGGATCTTGGAAAATGGGTGTGGCATTATTTAAATACTTAATCTTGGATATTATTAATTATATGAGTGATATTCTAGTTGCAGTTTATTGGATATGTTGTTTTGTTGTGCTACTTTTAATTTGTTAGAACGCCTGCTCCCTTTGGTCTTAAAAAATGGAAATTGATATTTATGTGTATGTATCTTATTCACTTGTCAATGAGTAAATGAAAAACAAATAAAAAACAAAACAACCAGGGGAGCTACAGTCTCGTCAGAGACTTCTGGTATAAACTTGATTTCAGTAATATAGTTTATAACCAGAAATTTTTGTGAGATACTAATTTTCGCTATATTCGTAATTGATTTGGAATGGTGAAAATAAATTCTGTTGTGTTTGATGAGGGATAATAATGATCATAAATTTGTATATCAGCTATGTTTTGTTCTCAATGTACAGGTGCCATTCTTCACTTTTTTTCCGATTAAATGTTAAAAGAATTCTTACGATAGAACTATCTAAGAAGTAAGTAATGAAAGGTACAAAACAGTGACATCATGTGTTCATATTTGTTTGTAATTTGTTTGTTAAAAATTGTACTCGCGAAAATAAAGACACCGGCGCCTTTTTTACCATAAAATCCCAAAATTTGATACTTGATAAAATTTCTGGTTATACGATGTTTAGTCATCATGAATTGGTGTGAAAAACAATTAGTTTTCAATACATGATCTTCATCATCATGATCATGTACTACTATTAAAAAACCGGTGACCATGACACAGATAGAGTCAATATTTTGTTCCTACATATACTTTCAAAGTATAGGTTAGAAGGTAATTTGAAGTTTCTACATGAATAAGAAGTGGGCGGAGCATCAGCGAAGCCCCTTCTTATTCGTGTAGAAACTTCAAATTACCCTCTAACCGGCTTAGATGGCAACTACCCTGGTATTGTAGTGGTTAGCGCGTCCGGCTAGTATGCTAGAGAGCATGTTGAAAGTCTGGGTTCGAGCCGCACTCGTGCCACATACTTTTCTGTTCAGCTTTTGTAGGATGCTGAATCTATGATGACCTTGAAGACGGCTTCTTCACAGATTCTTCACAAATAAGACGAGCCATTTCAGAGCCTATGATTGGCTTAGCTCAAATGTTGCCTTCTAGGACAAGATAGAGTTGAAAAATGAAAGCACTATAGTTATGAACTGAATTCCATTCCATACTTCTTTCTTTTAACAGTATAATCTGCCAATATTCAAAATAAAAATTGTTTCAATCAACTGAATTCCACAATATCTACCATGACCTACATACATCAATGAGTACTCCAAGGGTTCATTATTTGCAGGTACTTATTTCAAAGAATGCGACCATCTGGGGACATGGAAAAAGAGACTGGATACTCAACAAAGTTTATGGGACAAAGTTGATACACAAATACAGGTTTGTATGTACAAAATAAGAGGGGACTTTTTAGTTTTCCCTAGGTCTGTATGTCTGCAATCACGTTTTGCAAATATTAAAAGGTTACGGAATGCTCATGTAGCACTGCCTATTAGATCGTATAGTAAAGTGAATTTTAGATTCCTTTATTATCATATAGAGTTTATGTCATCTGTTACAGATTCTACGTGCAGATTTAAACTCTCAGATATTTGAAGATTTATTGGCGTTTGCTAAATCAACTCACTCTGGTTTTACTCTTGATCGGGAAAAAGGAGCCTCTACGAATGTACGCAAGAGGGAAATTCCCACAGCAGCATTAGTAACAGGTACAATAATTGTATGCTTGATAAAATTATGTAGTCCATCCTTACCTTATGATAGAGGCAATGTCCAAGATTGGCAATTCAAGAAACTGTCTTTTAAATGTTAGATTTTCTTATCTTCTTCGTTTGTTAGGAAACCAGTACATGTATTGTCTACAATCTATTTATATCAATGAAACATTTTGTTAATTATTGACTTGTCATTTTGATTGTGCTTATACTGTCTGCTTGACTTTGGTTAATTAAGGAATAAGTAGCTTCTGATGTTATGTTTACGGACAGTAAATGCTAATTTTATGGTTGCAAACTGAATATCGTCAGTATCTAGTTATTTCATTCTAATGCAATCTATATTTTTGTGAATATAAGGCGAAATGTGACATTAGCAATGTGAAAGCCCTCATGTGTGTTCTTGTTTAACTGCCGTAACTAAAGGAGCAAACAGCCAATGAAGTTATAGCGTCATTGCATTAGAATCTGTTTTTCCATAATTGACTATTCATTTTACTAGTCACAAGTGATGAACTTTTAGGAAATAAATCAATAACCAACATCACTTGAGTACAATGTATGTGGGATGTATAGAGGAAAGATAGTTATACATGTAGCTGGTCAAGGAAATTGATGGGCAACTCCCGGAAATAATTCCAGAAAATTATTCAAATCTACTAAATAACACAATTGAAAAATCATTCATTTTGAAATTGCATTTCCCCCTTATAAGTTAAGTTCTATTGTTGCAAAAAACCTAATCTTTTAGGTCTCTTTTAGCAATACTATAAATATTGAAACATGTCAAATGCATGTTCTTTAACAGCTTTCTTAGCAGCCAACATTACCATGATTACATCTGTGTGTGTTGTTAAAAGATTAAAGAATAGTTAAATTAATATTCTTAAAACTTGCACTTGTCTAAAAAGACAAAATGGTTTTAAAACATTTCAATTCTTTTCTACTTGAAATACTCTAATTATTCTATATTGTTTATTTGCCTCATTGAAAAGTCACACATAGGAATAATCTAAATCAGGATATGCCTGTGTGCCCCTCCATTTGTATGTCTGCTCTTTCTGATATACTGACTGACAATTTTATGGTCTCACCCTTGTTTAACTTGTAGGGAAGGTCAGTTTGAAAATGGTGAAAGTTAAGGTCATGTTTGATGGAGTTTAAATTTAGAGCTATGCAACAGAGTTCTCTGAATTGTGAAGAAGTGATTGTATTTATCATGGTTATAATTGCTTGTTGCATGGTCAATGTTGTAGATGGTAATTAACACCTATCCAGATGGTGCAATAATTTTCATTGTGTAGCAATGATGAGATTAATGATTGAAGTAATGATTGATTGAATGACCCAGTCGTTGACTGACTACCATGAGTAGTTTTCTTTAGTTAGCAATGAAGAATTATCCAATCATTGGTGATAATTGTTTGATGGCTCATCAATTGCCGTGCAACATGTGGGTTATTCAACTGCTCCTCAGGCTACGCCCTCAGTGAAAGTAGAATAACCCTTACTTAATATATGTAGTCCTCAAATATTTGATTTTAGGTGTCAATACGCCTGACCATGGAGTTATGTTCAGTAACCTTGTGACCTCAATTAAAGAAAGGGTTAGCCCTCTGGTGGCAACTTTAAAATCTAAAGATTGTAACAATGTCAAGAATGTACTTAGTAAAACCTTGGGACAGATACTGCAAAATCCTCAGCTGGTATGATTGGTTTGAAAGTTTTTTCTAAAAATTACATTTGAGTATAAAAGTAAATGTCTTAAAATGATTGTTTAGCAAGTTGAAAAGTCTTAATTTATCAAAATTTCAAAACCTAAACTCAAAGATTTTTTGTTTTTGTATTCATATTCAAGTGCACAAAAAGTTATTTTTCTTCTTTTAACAATATTTGAATTTTATTTGAATGTAGCAAATAAATTGAAGTATATAGTCATTTAATAGATTGACTTGAATTTTCATTCATTTAGTCTGAATTCATGTTAGGTAAACAGTAATTTTACCACTGAATATCAGTTTTATAATTTTACAATCATGGTTATTGTTTTACAGTTTACTGATGAGGAGGGAGAAATACTAACGTCAAAGAACATTCCATGTACTTTGTCAACTCTTGTTTCCTGGTACAAAGAAAAATTTGAGGTATATACTTTGTATGTGGTAAGAAAACTGACTAGGGATGGGGGAATAGAAATTTTTATTTGGATACATTAATTTAAAGTACTTTAAATGTGGTAATATTCGCGTGGTGGTAATTTTCGCGTTTTTCGCGAATCAATTGACGTCACGAAAATATCTCCCACGCAAAAATCTCCCACGCGAAAATATCTCCCACGCGAAAATATCCCCGCTGCATTCTCACAATGGGAAAAACATTTTTATTGCGAATATTTCCCCTATGCTAGATGTCTTGATGTTATAATCGCGAAATTTCCCCCCCCCCCCCCACCCCCCCCAACCCCCGAAAATAACCACGTTTACAGTAATATAAGGCCATGCAAAAAAAATTTTCTGGTTCTCAGATAATTGATCTAAAAAATATGGGTAGGTAGGTAGGGTTTTTATTTTTTGTTTTTATTTTCCGAAAACTACTTAAGCACAATTTTTTATTCAGATATTATAGAGACTGTGATCTATAGTGACTATATTTGTTGTAAATGTTCACCATACTCAACTCTTCTCATTTTTACAGTGCCAACAATGCTTCAGCCCAGTCTGCAATTTTAAAATTCACCTTCAAGCTGACAATCACTCATTCCTTGCATCTACCCAGTCGCCTTGATCGTCACGATTCATTGTCTTAGCGGACGTGTTATTTGATGCAGATATTTCACTTCTTAATTTTTCACAAAATCCATGGTAACCGTAATTTCGTAAGTCACATATGTTGCATTCCGCAGAAACGCGAGTTTCACGTCCAGGAGAAGTACAATGGACTAACGACGTCCGACATGTTGGACATAATGGTTAAAAGTGACTGTTTAGTATGTATCTGGGTATAAATGATCTAAAAAATTGATAAGAACCAATATAAACATTGTCATCGCGGATGGGGTCTGTCACAAGCTATAATTATAGGATTAGGAGTACAATGGCGAGGTACACGATACAGATCCTTATTACTGTAAAATGGTCAATGTCATAAAATCTGTACAGATGTTAGTAGACTTAACATGATATGAATCAGGAGTGGATCTAGAAAATTGTACACCTTTAACGAGGAAAGAATGAGAAACGATAGGGAATTAGTTTGGTTTAAACAATATTTATTGATATTCATTTTTCATAGAACTTTTTTTCAGGTTGAAATTATTTTTTCAATATGAGTTTTTCATAGTTGAAATTATCTAAACTAAAATAAGCAGTGATATCAATATCGAAAACTGCATCCAGCCCTGGTGATTTGCACTGGTCTCATTAACAACTATTAATAGAGCCATTAAAAGTTCATGGTCATCGGGACCATTTACATTAAAGAAACTTTAAAAACCATCTGCAGAAAGATTTACTGATGCAAATATGCAATACACTCAAGCATTTAAGAACTACATGCATAAAAAATAGGCACATAAAATGATTTTTTACGAAGCTGTCTTTAATTCAAGAGAAATGTATTTTTAAAAGACATCTAGATCACCAAAAATTACACTTAATCTGTCAAATTGATTACATGGATTGATGCATTGTAATGTTATAGAAGGTGCCACTGATTTAATTTCATTTCGATCTATGGATGCTTACACTGAACATGGCGAGCATGCAATATGTCCAGGCGACATTGTTGTAGCAGACAACACACCTGCTAAGAGAAATCAAAGAGGGGGGGGGGGGGGGCTCTATCAATTTTCTTGGATAATGTTGGTGTAGAGTACATCTGTACATCCACTTAATCCTGTCGAACTGGCATTTAGCGAAGTTTGATCGATTCTAAATAGATCAGACTTTATCTATATAATACTCTCTTTCGTGATAAGGAGCTGATAAGATAAGACGTAAAATCTGCCCTAAAAAGTCGAATTTTGAAAATGGAAATTTCAAGAAAAATCTTTCCTTAATTTAATACAAATACAGTATCCCATCAAACTCTGAAGTTATTTTAGATCTATTATGCATAATATTGCTAATATTTGGGTCAAAACTTGTCTTTTTCCCATAGAAATCAATAGAAAACGGAAAAGTTTTTTTTGAACATTGTTCCCCCCGGAGATACAGAACGCCACTTATACTGGAGGTGTATATCCATGATACAAACTTTCTGGAAAAGTGGGGTTCTGTATCTCCGGGGGGAACACTACCCCAGAGACGAAAAACCAAAAAAGGAAGGGGGTGCATTTGTTAAAGAATCGATCTTTAAGATAATTGAATATGGAATATTTGACTATTTTTTCTCCTTAATCCATCAAAAAATGTGTTCTTAATACGATTGAATGAAATGTACAACAAGTAGGAACGAAATAAGCAGGAGCAATGTGGATTTCTCCGCTAATGTATATTTCGCGCTAAAAAGCTTCTATTGTAGCCATTACATACAAAATAAGACCGTGTTTTGAGTTCCGGATTTCATTATTTACCGATTAGAGGAAAAAGAACTTTCGAAATGTATTTCTGATATATACAATGTAGATGTATTTGATGTCTTTTAGTTAATATTTATCCATTTCAGGCAAAATATTCTAAAATTTCTACGTTTTTGGTCGATATTATCAGTTTTATTACTCGAGTACCCCCTACCTCTTTGGACCTTCATTTTAGAATCGTATGAGTATCTCATCGAAAAGTAAAACATACAAAAAGTCTTCAAATACATTTAATTTCAATAATGATTATCTTTTGTCTGCATATGTACCGTGATGTGGAAGAAATACGGCACGATATTTAGGGCTAAAAACGGCCCTTATCTTATCAGCTCCTTTGATGTATGCATTTTACTTGTATCTGGTTGTTTCATTCATAACGTCTGAAGATTGCAAAGGCTACTTTAAAATGCCTAGTACGATAGTTACTTTTTATGAAAGTACCTTTATACTATACATCATCATTATTGACACGATAAAATCTCAATTGACTTTTGTTTAAAAAAAACTAAAAACATAGCATTTTGTATAACTTATTTTTTAATTTTTGCGAGAGAGAGCATATTATATTATAAGAATAATTTTCTGTCAAGTGATCTTGGAACTGCTTGTGCCTCAATTTGAAGCATTTAAACATTGTAAATACATTTACTTATATACGTGATTTCTAAAATTGCATTTTACTTTCTTTCTTCTGTTTAATTATGAATTTTTATATATCTGAACTTCAAGTCTCTATAAATGAGGACCGTTATGCTTTGCTCCACCGCACACACTGTCCAGGTAAGTGGAATCCCTGCCATCTACGAAGAAACTGCACAGAATTTATTTACAAAAATCTACCTGTAACGAGTCTAACGACATGTTATATGAACAACATTCACAAACCGCTACAGACACAATAATCTATCTCTAACGACAGGTATTTAAAACGCCGTCGACGATGAAATTGCACAGAATTTATTTAGGCGTAATATTGTAACGCGATTGTTTACTTACGCACGGACTGGTAGCGTGAATTAAAGTCAAATATACTTACAAAATTGATCTATTGACGAATTATCTGTTCAGAAAATTAATAGAAAATTATATTAATTTTATCAGCATGAGAAATCTGGCGGGCGGCGGCTATTTTTTTCCCTTCCTACGATAAAAACGTCTCGTCGGGAGGAATTTTGAGCGCGCGGCGGTGTCTGAGAACCAGGATTTTTTTTTTTATAATTATGGCCTAATCATTATGTGTATAGAAAGCTGTGGATACATCATGATAGGCCTCTCAATGTTTGCATGGTACATTTTGTATTTTAAAACACCTTTTTCACTGAATCATCTTAAATTCAGATCAGAATGTGGATTACTTACCGGTAATTCTTTTATAAACTTATGCCCTGAGCAGCAAGATTTTCACACAGTTATGAGCAGGATATTTCTTTTACAGAAGAGAGTATCAAGTCCACAGAAGAGAAAGTCTAGTGGTCAGTTGGTCAAGGACACAGTGACATATCCACCAGTAGTAATTGTATTTGAAGACTTGGAGAGTTTTCTACCTCACGTTTTGCAGGATTTTATTGCTATTTGTCGGTAAACACCTTTATTATGTGGCTTGGTAATCTCAGCTGCACACAAGGATATTTAAGTTTAGCATTGTCCGTCTGTCTGTTCATCTATTCAAAATACTCATTAAGTTTTTCTTTATTAATTTACATACATTTACTCGCATGTCTGACATGCATGAAATGTAACTTGCTGGTTCACCAAATATCTGGCATAGCATGTAATGGCAAACTTTCACATTATGATGTCACACAAAAGGCATGTCAAGGTATTTTTTCAATTCAAGAGGCTTGTCGAAAACTGATCGGAGATTTCACACTCCAAGAGAGACAACTCCCAGTAAAGGTCTTATTCATTATTAAGGTCATGCTGGAATCTAACCTACACATGTATCAAAAGAGACATATCTCGAAGAGATTTTACTAAAACTTTGCTATATGGCTTCACTGCAGTGCAAGATATCGAGATAAATCTGAAAAGAGATGAAATTTTTGAATGCCCCTTACCTATCTTTACACATCTTTGCGAGCCTGTGCTCTACTTCGCTCATCTTCACTATAACTTGCACTTTACTTGCACATCCCAAATATGAAACGAAACTGCACAAATTTCTGACCACCTACTTTTTAATGTCCACTATGCTGTAGTTAGGAATGTGTCTGTCTAAGGCATCTGATTTAGTTATCCCTAGATTGATCTTAACCATTGGTGCCATTTTTCTGCCCTCCCAGCTTGATTATTTTGATGTCATTGGATGTACTAAACTTTGGTTGTGGAATTGTACAGTGCCCTAATTTACCAGGTGATTATATGTACATTGTATAAAGGAATATGAAGCATTGGCTCATGAACATGATCTGTACAGAGATCTTATATAGAGAAATCTTTAGGTTTGTAAAAGAATTCTTTTCCAGATTTTCAACTCATTCTGATAGAATTACTGGTATGAATTTCCTTTTTTAACTAAGGCATTTTTCATTTTGTCTTTCATGTCCCATACTCTGTTATTAATTTCATTTAAATGTAGGAGTTCATTTTGCTATAAAATCCTTAGCATAATCAAACTTGTTATTTTCTTTCTAATTGCAGAACATACTTAGAGCAGCTCCCCCTGGTGTTTGTTTTTGGTATAGCCACGTCAGTTTCAGCTGTACATAGGCTGTTACCTAGCACTGTCTCCTCCATGCTGTGTATGGAGAAATTCCAAGCACCTCCCTCCTCAGAATATCTCACTCTTGTTATAAATAAAGTAAGATATTAACCTAAAAAGTGTAAAGGGCAGTGTCCATACTGATTATCTAAAAGTTCAGATATCAGAAGGAGTAAAGACAACTTTATAATCAATATACATTTAGTAGACAAACAGGTTTGTCATGTAGTAACTAAGGGGAATACTGTTTGATTTCACTTAGAGTTACCTGATTACTGTCAGTTTATGATGGGTTTACATGTATGTAATGACTTTTGATTTCTATGAAAGTAATGGAAAGATTCCTATTTGTGTGAAAAAATTGAGATAGACTTTCAGAGTCCTAACATAATGTCCAAAAACTTGATGATCAAATGTTTCTTTACTTCCTTTACCAATTTTACATTAAAATGTGTTCCTATAGAATGAAGTTGATTTTTTAGGTGAATCTTTGTTCATGATAATAAATAATTACAGATACTTATGACAGCAGAGTACCCATTTAAGCTGGGACCTAGAGTCTTTCCACTACTGCTGGATATCTTCCTGTACCATGATTTCTCTGTTTTAAATTTCATCAAAGGCTTACAGGTATCTGGAAAACTGGCTTAAATTATTCAAATTGTTGATTAATTTTGCCCATAAACTGTAATTCCAATGCACTCTACTCGCTATGCTCTTTCCGATTGGTTGAACAATGAAAAATTAATGCAAGAGGATTCATGTATCATTGCAGTTTGTTATGACTTCATTCTTTCGTATTTCAATGTTGTTAAAAGCAGGAATTTTCTAGCCATTTACTGACCAAATCATTAGAATAGGGTTACAATACTGATGTTTTACAAAACATGACTGGTTATCTGCCAATTCCCTATCAGAAATATCCATTTTACCACTCAGCGTACACCTTGTGGTGAATCTCAATTTCTGACAGGCGATTTGCAGATAGCCTGCAAGTTTTTGTAAAAACAGGCATAGTAACCCCTAAACCCCCAAATCATTGTAGAATTTCAATTTGCTTTTCTATCTTTACTAGATATAGAAAAAAATAACCAAATGAATAAAAAAAATATATATTAAAGTCGAAGAATGACCAGATAGACGGAAAACAATGAAATTACATATACATGTATATTATTTAACAAAGTTTCGATTCCATCTGTTTAAGTTGCTTTGTAAATGTCTGTAAGAAATATACAAATTGTGGTATATTTTCAGTTTTCCATGTTAGATCACTACTTCACATTACCCATAAGTCATCTCTGCTGCCCAGAGGAAGAGGTCAAAGGTCATATCAACAAACTCAGTAAAAAAGAACTTGATAGAGTGTGCAGTCTACAATCATTCAGACGGTATGCATATACTTGTTTTATATTTCATTCAAATCAAAAGACTCTTGAAACATTTACATGACACTTGTCTGTATGACTGTCTGTAGTATGTACATGTATTAAATTTTGTGGATTTATATTTTTTCCACCCATTCAAACCAAATTCTACTAATGGATATTGAATAGGAGGTGAAGATGCATATTGATGTTGAATTTAAAGTTCAAGGTTCCATACATTGATTGTTGATTCTCAAGTCCAGCTGCCACAGGGGGGGGGGACATACATTTTGCAAATATTTTGTTAAGATTAAACATAATTATTTTATTGCAAATAAAGCAAAAGGATTTGACACAGGTTATCCAACTTATCATTCTCTCCCCATTTAGATAATCCTCTTTAGTCAAAATATTATTTGTAGGTATGTAGAGAGCTGTGAACCTGATAAACAGATAGAGTTACTGACAGACGAGAAGTCAGCAAAAGTAAGTTTGATAACTCTTTCTGTTTAAAATGATTTTTTAAAGATCAAGATTTGAAAAAAGTATTTGTGTCAGTCAGAATTGACATTTTTTATATTGCTTATTATTACATGTCAATCTATAATGTACTCCATATATTTGAGTTGAATAGACATACATGTACATGTACTTACCTGAATTCACATAAAAGTCAGGATTATTCAAGAATGTTCCAATATGTACTGTCTTTATTTACTGGGACAAATTATTCACAATATTTGTTGGATGTGTTATAAATTGAGCAAGAAGCATTGGGTATATCATATTCAACAAAATACATGTATATTCATTTACCTATTGTACATGATAATATATTGTTTTCCTTATCACTTGTTATTTTCCACAGGCTTCTGTATTGGAAGTGATGTTTCTATTTTCTAGGCAGAGATTACTGCACAGATATCAGAACTACACCAATATCACAAGTTATTCTTCCCTGTATTAAGATGTCTACATGTACTGGTGTGTAAACTTCCCAAACATCCTCTAGGAAAGCAGGTAAATGTGTAGATATTATCATTTCATCTTCAGATTCACAAGTTATTTACGTGTAGGATACAAATTGTGCTATTTTACATGCCAAAGCCCTAGCTGGTACTGAAGTAGAAACATCATTTAAGATTCTTCCCTCTTTTCAGCACATATACAATTATATGAAAAGTCTATTGACTTGTGTTATATTTTAGTTGAGGGAAGTGTACGTGGAATCTCTTACTAGTTCGGTATGTGATGCTGAGCCTTACAAAGAAGCTCTTGACCTTCTGAGGTAAGAATTATAATCATAATACATCTTGGTTAAAATACAAAATGTCCTGTTTCTGAAACTTTTTCATAATGAAGGTCCTAGGCATCAGAGTCATTTTCATATTTTTGCTTTGTTTTTCCTAAATATGTGATTTGATGGAGATAAATGTAAATACCGTATAACCAGAAATTTTCGCGAGATACTAATTTTTGCTATACCCGCAAAAATATAATCCTGCAAAAAATTGTGCTTGACAAGGAATGTCATAAATTTGTATATCACTTACATTTTGTTCTTATTGTACATGTGTCATTCTTAACTTTTTCTCTAAGCGTTAAGAGAAGTGAATTGAGAGTACTCTTACGATAGAACTAACTAAAAATTCAATAATGAAAGGTACAAAACAGTAACATCATTTGCTCATATTTGTTTGTAATTTAAGAATGGCGAAAAATTGTACTCGCGAAAATAAAGACATCCTATTTCACCATAAAATTGCGAAATTTGATACTCGCAAAAATTTCTGGTTTTACGGTAAATGTCACAAAATGGGGATATGACTCCCTTTTTAATGTGACGAGTGTTGCATATGAACAGGAGACACTGTCTCTCCCCGGGCTCCTGGTCTCACCTCAGAATATTATTTATTCCTGGGTTTGTAACTGTTCCAATGGTTTTAAAGATTATTCCCTACCTTCTTGACTTTAAGACAGAATAAATGATGGGTACTTCTTTGATGTTTATTACATCATGTTGACTTCTGCATGAAAGATAAAGGAAGATCAAAGCTTATTAAAACATGTTAATTTCTTATTTTATTTTATATTTTGATTGCTATTTAGATTACATGTCATAATTTGATCAGGTTGACCTCAAAAGAGGAGCTGACAGAAAAGCTTAGGGAAGTAAAGGACATTTTATCTACAGACTTACCAAGCCGACTTTCCCATCTGTCACATGATGTTGATCAGTTACTTCAGAAATTTGAAAAATTGAATGGTCTGTTTACTTAATAATACATTCAATATATTTTACATTCAAAAGACTTTATTTAACTGTAGGCACCATTAAGTCAGCAATTTGGATCAATTGTCTACCTTAGTTTATATTTTCTAGATTGATAACATATAGTTCAATGTTTTGCTTTGAAGAAAACTATTGATGTTGAATGAGATGATATTTAAAAATTTTGAAGTTGAGTTCTACATTTTTAATTTGCAATAGATTTTCAGGGACATGGAATTTACCAATGGGTGACTTGGAATCTCGTTTTTCTATTACATTTTGTTGGAGTTATCTCTCTTGATATACTGTAGTATCATGATGTAATTTGAATGTTTAAACCCAGCAGTTTTCTTAAAGATGTTTTTTGAATTGTTCTTTCAGATGTCAAGCCAGGTAATAGCACTGAAGAGGAGGATGAAGGGGAAGCCTCTGTGTTACAGTTGCAAAAAACTGATTTACACTCATTGAAAAAGGTAAAAAAAATTATATACACGATGTGTAATTTCACATTTTTAAAAGATGCTGAACGCTTTGGAAACTAGAGATATGCAGAAATGCTTTACTATTAGTTTTGAGGTTTGATCCTGTAATACTTCCAAAGAAGGTGTGTAAATTTGTGGGAAGTTTGGCCTAAGGTCGACTAAGAGAGACAACAAGACTTGTCAGAGAGACAATGTATATGTAGCTCACCTCATAGGTGTTTGCTTTTGAAAATCGTCCAGAAAAAGCTCAAAGTTCAAGGTTACTAGGTCCAAAGTCATGGTATCAAAAAGAAAGTTCTGATCATGAGGAATGAAATACAATGAACACATATTTTATTTAAGTTATTGTGTAAGTTATGTGCATGCAGAAGCTGATGCTGACAGTAGAGGGTACAACAATTGCTTCTCAGACATTCATCCATGCGAGCTAAAAAGACTGATTGATGCATAGAAAATGAAATAATGATTCAAGTGCTTATTCAAAATCGATTGAAAATACATTGCTTATTCAAAGTTAATTGAACATTAATTTATTTTACTATCTTGTAATGTTGAAGCCTACATCTATTTTGTATAGCTATTTCAAACTTTTGATGACAATAATGGACAGGTTATTCCGTATAACCAGAAATTTTTTGTGAGATACTAATTTTCTCTATATTTGCGAGTGATTTGAAATCGTGAAAAATTATTCTCGCGAAAAATTGTGTTTGATAAGTTACAACGTAAATTGGTATATCATTTACATTTTGTTCTATTCGTACATATGCCATGCTTTACTTTAACACAAAAAACGCAAATAGAAAAGAATTGAGTGTACTCTTATCACAGACCTAACAAAAACTTCAATAATGAAGGTACAAAACAGTAACATTGTATACATATTTGCTTGTAATTTAGGAATCGCGAAAAATTGTACTCGTTATCTTCCTTTTTTGCCTTTTCTGTAGAAACTTCAGGAGGCTGGTCAGAAGAAAAAGAAACTCTCACCGTATGAAAAACTCAGGAAGGAAACTGTAGATTACTTTGATGGCCAGTTTAGGTACGAGTTACATGTATATAAGATTTACATGTAGTTTGAATATAAATTGTTTCTAACTGAGGATGAAAGTTGAAGGAATTTAATTGAGTCATAGGTTGGCTAATCTATTTAAGACATGTGCACCACATGATAAATTATAATTCAATGGGTCATTGTCTACCACTTTATTAATTATAATTTGATACATGTAGATCATTTAACTATGAATTCATAATATGAAAGCCAACCACTACACATCTTGTTTTCCAATGACTACAAACAGTCATTGGTTTGTTAAGGAAAGGTGAATTAGCTGAGCCTTGTCTTCTATTTAACTGACTCCTGCAATCTGGAAATCATTCACTTTCCTTCTTCTTTATGATTCTTTAAGTTAATATTACAAAAAATTACTCTATTTAATCTTGTTTTAAACATGCTCTTGGATCACTTAGTTGACAAAAAAGGGGGGAGGCTCAAAGTCCTACAGGAGAGAATTTTCATTTCAATAACTCTTTCTTTGGTAATATTCATATTTAAAGATGATGAGGTACAAGGATATACAATAAAGTTAAGACACAATACATATAACTGTCCCTTCTGATCATGCAAAGATTTTTAGAATTTCATGATGTCACATTGTATTTTAATGTTTGACAGAGGATTATGTCTCCCCCCCAATGGGGAGGAGACATATTGGTTTTGCCTTCGTCGTCCGTCTGTCCGTCTGTCTGTCTGTCCGTCTGTCCGTCTGTCACACATCGTGTCCAGGCTATATCTCCTGAACCGTTTGCCCGATCACTTTCATATTTTAGTATGTTGTTGCTTATGACCCGAAGGTTTCACATCACCTTGACCCAAGGTCATGTGACCAAGGTCAAGGTCACTTAGTGCATTTTTAATGAAATTATGAATACATTCCTGTCCGGGCTATATCTCTTGAATCGTTTGTCGGATCACTTTCATATTTTAGTATGTTGTTGCTTATGACCCGAAGGTTTCACATCACCTTGACCCAAGGTCATGTGACCAAGGTCAAGGTCACTTAGTGCATTTTTAATGAAATTATGCATACATTCCTGTCCGGGCTATATCTCTTGAACCCTTTGCCGGATCACTTTCATATTTTAGTATGTTGTTGCTTATGACCCGTAGGTTTCGCATCACCTTGACCCAAGGTCATGTGACCAAGGTCAAGGTCACTTAGTGCATTTTTAATGAAATTATGCATACATTTCCTGTCTGGGCTATATCTCCTGAACCGTTTGCCCGATCTCTTTCATATTTTAGTATGTTGTTGCTTATGACCCGAAGGTTTCACATCACCATGACCCAAGGTCATGTGACCAAGGTCAAGGTCACTTAGTGCATTTTTAGCTCACCTTGACGAAGTGGAGATGAGCTTATGCTATAACCCCGACGTCCGCATCCCTGTCCGCGTCTGCGTCCGCGTCCGCGTCGGGTTAAAGTTTTTGGGGTAACTCAGTATCTGACAAAGTACTGATGTTACAGTAACCAAACTTGCACAAGTGATTCATCTTGGGATGCTGAGGTGAACCCATGCATCGGATGCAGCATCTGCCCTACATTTTCCGGTTGAATGACTTTGTCAATGTCTGGTTAAATTTTTTGGGGTAACTCAGTATCTGACAAAGTACTGATGTTACAGTAACCAAACTTGCCGAGTGATCCATCTTGGGATGCTGAGGTGAACCCATGCATTGGATGCAGCATCTGACCTATATTTTCCGGTTGAATGACTTTGTCAATGTCTGGTTAAAGTTTTTGGGTAGTTCAGTATCTGACAAAGTACTGATGCTACAGTAACCAAACTTGCACGAGTGATTTATCTTGGGATGCTGAGTGATTTTGCCTTCAAAGGCAAATATTGAGCAAAGTATAAGTGCTATATGTACCAAACTTGCATATTGGATGTATCTTTGATCAAACTTTCATAAAATGACCTTGACCTACTTTTTCTGCTTGAGTGATTTTGCCTTTAAAGGCCAATATTGAGCAAAGTATAAGTGCTACATGTACCAAACTTGCATATTGGATGTATCTTTGATCATACTTTCATGAAATGACCTTGACCTACTTTTTTCACTTGAGTGATTTTCTTAATATACATGTACTTAGAGATATGTTTAAATTGAACTTTGCTGCCGCGAGGTGAGCTTCGTAATCTTTGATTACACTATGTTTAATGATATTGTGCATACATTCTTGTCCGGGCTATATCTCTTGAACCGTTTGCCGGATCACTTTCATATTTTAGTATGTTGTTTCTTATCACGTAAAGGTTTTACATCACGTTGACTCAAGGTCATGTGACCAAAGTCAAGGTCAATTAGTATATTTTAAATGAAATTGTATTTGTTACATGTATTATGTCCAGGCTTAATCTTTTGAATCGTGATCGGATCATGTCATATTTTAGTATGATGGTGCTGATGACCCAAAGGTTTCACACCTTCTTGATCAAAGGTCATATGACTAAGGTCAAGTATTACATTTTTTAATGAAATTGTAAATGCTATTGAGTCTGTGCTATATCTGTGGAATCGTATACTGGATCACTCTTATACTATAGTATGCTGTTGCTCAGGATTGGAGGGTTTCTTATCACCTTGACCCAAGGTCATGTGCCCAAGGTCAAGATCATTTAGTTCTTTTTAATGAAATTGTACATACTAATATTGTCTGGGCTATATCTCCTGAACCCTTCTTACAATTGTTTTCATATTTTAGTATGTTGTTTCTAAGGACTAAATGTTTCTTATCACATTGTCCCAACGTCACATGGTTAAGGTAGCTTCTTACTTTGGTAATGAAATTGTATATGCTAAGCATGTCCAGGCTGAAATTGTCTATTCTAATACATGTAATGTTTAGGCTTTATATTTTGAACCGTGTATCCAATCACTAATTCAGTTTTTTGTTGCTCATGATCCATACAATGTTAAACGTCTTCAAATTTAATAGCATCATTTAAAAGCAGATAAGTTTGCTGCATGGACCAGACATGCATGTTTCGGGTACTTAACCCTCGTCAGTGAGTGTAGGTTTCAGATCACCTATATCCAAGGTCATGTGACCAAAGTCAATTTCTTTAAATATGCTTATAATGAAATTGTATATGCCAATCATGTTTGGCCTTTACCTCAAACAATGTAATGAATCACTTTCATGTTTTAGTATGATGTTGCCCATGACTCAAAGGTTTCACATCATTTTGCATTTTGGCCTAAGCTCAAAGTAACTTAGAGGGAGGGGGGAGACATCTGTTTTTTTATGAAAAACATTTTGTTTAATTCAAGCTTGTTTGCCCGAGGTACATGTGAAATCATTGTGATGTCATGTACATGTAATTAAGCAATTTTTTCTGCAATCGGGTCAATTCTTACAAAATATTATATTCTTTGCTATAAAATGATGCATGCATGATACAGAAATATTTCTCGAACAGGGAATATCTTAAATGTCCAAAAAGCTTTCCATTGTATGAGATTTTCTACTATGATTCTGGGGGAGTTGTTAGATGTCACTTGAATGCATCTCCTCGATCTTCTGTACAAATGGCACTCAGTTCACCTGCTCACTATTTACAGGTAAGACAATTATCTAAAAGTGTACTTATTTTAAACTTGATTCATATTTCAGCACAGTAACTTGATAACAAACCTTCAAAACTATGCTTGCTACTTACAATGGTTGTAAATTTGATAGCAAAGAAATCACATGCCCAAATTAATAAATGTGTTAAACTTATTATGTCAGTTAGCCATTCACCAGTTGGTTGAACTTAAGTAAAAAGTCTGCACAAACTTTTCCAGATTTCCCACAGCTAAAAAATAAAGCCTGTGTTTGTGGAACACGAATGCCCCCAGTGGCATCTTTGTTAGTATAAACACTATTTTCTGTTAAGTACATGTATGTGAAAGGTCAAGGTCAGGGTCACTTGGTTAAAATTTTCTGGTATCGATGGAAAAATCTTGTGACAAGGAATACACATGTGAAATATCAAAGCCCTATCACTTACCATTCAAAAGTTATTCCAAATGTTAAAGTTTTTGTAAAGTAGGTCAAAGGTCAAGGTAAAGGTCACGAGGTCAAAAATTTTGGTATCATTGGAAAGGTCTTGTCACAAAGAATACACATGTGAAATATGAAAGTCCCACCACTTACTATTCAAAAGTTATGCCAAATGTTAAAGTTTTTGAAAAGTAGGTCAAAGGTCAAGGTTAAGGTCACGAGGTCAACAATTTTGGTATCATTGGAAAGGTCTTGTCACAAGGAACACACATGTGAAATATGAAAGTCCTATCACTTACCATTAAAAAGTTATGCCCAATGTTAAAGTTTTTGAAAAGTAGGTCAAAGGTCAAGGTTAAGGTCACGAGGTCAAAAATTTTGGAATCATTGGAAAGATCTTGTCACAAGGAACACACATGTGAAATATGAAAGCCCTATCACTTACCATTTAAAAGTTATGCCCAACATTAACGTTTTTGAGTTGGCAAAGCCAACTATTCATTGGAATCGAATGCCCCAGTTAGGGCCTGCACGAACCGTGCAACGGTAAAAAATCTGTAGTCTTACTTTAGTAAGAAATAGTACCACTATTATTTGGACAAAAACATTTTAAACGACACAATGAGTGCAAGTTGTAAATGATGATTCCAATGCAATTATTGGAGTAAAAAATGGTCTATAGAGCTATTTGTAATGAAGATTCGGAGTATAGTTCTCGTATCGCGTAGGAATTCAACTTTTAAGTAGTCCAAAGTAGCACTGCGCTATGCCGGCCATGCGGTATTTTTCCGGGGGAATGACCAGAGGTTAGGCCTAATGATAGTTATTATAACCATGTCGATTTATATTTCATTGATGAAAAGATAGATATAAAATAGTCTGTTGATGTCAATATAAATCGCCATGGTTCTTGCGTCTTAAGATCAGAGGACACTCGGAAGGCCATACGATGAACGGCGAACTGGATTTGTCAGGTACGGGATTACTCCAGAAATGGCTAGCATAGCTAAATATGGCTATAATAGCTATAAATGGCTATATTGGAGAAATAATTGTAAGTACTAAAATAGTAAATTTTGGAATTTTGAGCTAATACTAAAAATCGCAAATGTTTATGACCATCTGCACAATGTTTACTAAAGAAGTTGACATGTAAAATGTACCATCTTTGAAATTGAATGAGTCAAATTTTGATAACTTATCATGGTCAAAACTTGAAAATTGTAAGTTTTGCATACCAACTTCTTTTGTAAACTTTGATCAGATGGTCATAAAGATTTGCGATTTTGAGTTTGAAAGAAAAATTCAAAAATTTTATTTTTTAGTACTTAAAATTATTTCTCCAGTATAGCCATTTATAGCTATTATAGCCATATTTAGCTATTATAGCCATTTCTGGAGTAATCCCGGACCTGTTTGTAGTAAGTTCTTGAAAATAACTGATAGAATATTTGAATATTTTCTTATCTGTTGTATAAAGGATTATGAAAAACCACAATTCGAAAGACTAGATCGTCTGTTTACTGTATGTCGTTATCTGTTTATCGAAGTTCGATTTTTGGGAAGGAGGGAGGGGGGGTTGTGTTGTGTTTGATTGGGTGAATGAACGATGTACATTACAGTTCGGGTTATAAGAAGAGCATTGTCCTCGAGGAATATAATTTTTCAAGGCTGAATAAATCTTCACCTAATGACTGCAATAAGTGTATATAATGTATGTCCATGTACTACTTGTAGTATTCCATCACACTCACTTCATCACGTGTTATTACCGTGGGCTTGGATATTCATGGAAACGCTGGGAAAAAATATTCTTTTATCCCATATTTACAGAACTGTACTCGTATAAAGCAAAATGGCAAATCGATCATCCACGTTGACTATGACGTTTAGTCTTGATAAGGCATAGGAAAAGTACTATTTTTGACGTTTTTGCACATACCTGTAAGGAGAAAAATATTCGACACACTGCGTCGCTTCAACCTTGATCAAAAGATGGCAGAAAAGTAAAGAAAACTTATCGAACGTCAATCACTTGGGTGTGATCATTGATAACGTCACAAGGAAATCATTTAATTTCTATTGTTATTATTAAGAAACGACGATTCCGTTTGGCCGAGAAATTTTGTTGATACCTTTATCAACACCAAACGGAAGTACGTGCTTAGCAACGTCGTTAGCAACACTGTTTCAAAGCCGCAAATAAACGTTGGAAAGCTACAAAATGAAATGATAAGTAATCAATGTAATATGTTTTTGGTTGATCGAGGTATCGACACCAAAAATTGAGGAAAAACTTGTGCATCTTGCGCTATGCGCACAATGCAGTTTTCCCGAAATTTTTGGTGTTGATACCTCGATCAACCAAAAAAAACAAAAGAATGATTCCTTAAATCTATACCTCTTGTCTGGGATTTGCTTTTGTCCATGACTCGGCAAGTCTTGTCATTGTACAAGCAAATTCTGGACATTCGGAGTGCATTTCCTTGTCGATGCTCACACCTTATGATACATGTAGATTCTATAAGTCTTAATCCTATGGAGTAAGATTTCATTTTCACGTGCCTTTTAACTGTAATGTCAATTCAGACATTTATGATGTCATTCATGAATGCTGCGTTGGCTGATCAACATATGAAAATGAATACCGGTACATAAAATTTTATTTTACGCGCTTTTAGACAATGTGAGAAAAATAAGCATGTACTTGTACATGTAAGACACACTTTAAAAGTTATGACTTAGATTTATGCTGGTAGGGGACTAATACCGCTTAGAGATTAAGAAAAAACAAACTTTTTATGCACCCCGGAATCAAAGATTCGGGGGTATATAGTTTTTGGCCTGTCCGTCTGTTTGTCCAAAAAACTTTGAATGGTAAATTATATGGCTTTTATATTTCACATATGTATTCCTTGTCACACAATTTTTCCATAGATACCAACATTTTTATGCCCAGTGACCCTGACCTTGACCTTTCACATACTTGGTGAAAAATGGTGTTTATACTCCGCCGGGAGCATTCGTATTTCACAAACAAAGGCTTTATTCAATATTAGACTTTGCCAACTCGCAGGACTTTCAGTCCTTTGATTGAAAAGTATGTCAAAGGTCAAGGTCATGAGGTCATAAATTTTGGTATCAATGGAAAAGTCTTGTCACAAGAAATACACATGTGAAATATGAAAGTCGTATCATTCACCATTCAAAAGTTATGCCTAAAACAAATTTGCTATGTAAACAGTCACCATTTCAAGCGTTATTAGTTTTCAAATCACTTTTTGTGTCCTCAGTATACATGTACTTCCAAATGAGACAATTTAAATCTTGCTATACGTGTACATGCAAATTGTTTGTGTTATAGAACTTAATTTTCTATACCTTTCTCACATAGTGTGACTGCTGCAAGGGTGAAAAGGGATCCATTGAACACACTATGCCTGATGTCTGTATAGTCTACAAACTTCACCTAGAGTGTACACAGCTTATAAATCTATATGACTGGCTACAGGTATTTTGCTTTAATCATCAATACTTCTGCTCATTGCTTTGACATGAAAACTTAATGGTTTTCTTTGTCACAACAAACTACATGTAGATAAAATGTACTTTGCAGTTGCAGCATTACTCTGAAAATGCATTGTAAGATATTCACTATTTGATTATTTTTTAAGTTTTAGGCCTTCTGATTTGATAGTGGTGTAGTAACAAATGTTCGCTTTTAATCCCAGTCTGTTCATATATTTGTATCCATTTGCTAAGGCATTTGCCACAGTGGTTAATCCCAATCTGTACATATATTTGTATCCATATGTAAAGGAATTTGCCACAGTGGTTAATCCCAATCTGTACATATATTTGTATCCATATGTTAACGCATTTGCCACTGGTTAATCTCAATCTGTACATATTTGTATCAATATGTTAAGGCATTTGCCACAGTGGTTACTCCCAATATGTACAAATATTTGTAACCATCTGTTAAAGGCGTTTGTTACAGTGGTTAATCTCAAACTGTACATATATTTTTATCGATCTGTTACAGCTATTGTTACAATGGTTAATGCCAATCTGTACATATATTTGTATCCATATGTTAAGGCATTTGCCACAGTGGTTAATCCCAATATGTACATATATTTGTATCCATCTGTTAAGGCATTTGCCACAGTGGTTAATCCCAATATGTACATATACATGTATTTGTATCCATCTGTTAAGGCATTTGCCACAGTGGTTAATCCCAATCTGTACATATATTTGTATCCATCTGTTAAGGCATTTGCCACAGTGGTTAATCCCAATATGTACATATACATGTATTTGTATCCATCTGTTAAGGCATTTGCCACAGTGGTTAATCCCAATATGTTCATATATTTGTATCCATCTGTTAAGGCATTTGCCACAGTGGTTAATCCCAATCTGTACATATATTTGTATCCATCTGTTAAGGCATTTGCCACAGTGGATATTATCCCACTATATTCATATATTTGTATCCATCTGTTACAGGTGTTTGCCACAGTGGATATTATCCCAATATGTACATATATTTGTATCCATATGTTAAGGCATTTGCCATTCTGTACATATATTTGTTTCCATCTGTTACAGGCATTTGCCACAGTGGTTAATTCCAATCTGTACATATATTTGTATCCATCTGTTAAGGCATTTGCCACAATGGTTAATCCCAATCTGTACATATATTTGTATCCATATGTTACAGGCATTTGCCACAGTGGTTAATTCCAATCTGTACATATATTTGTATCCATATGTTACAGGCATTTGCCACAGTTGTTAATCCCAATCTGTACATATATTTGTATCCATCTGTTAAGGCATTTGCCACAGTGGTTAATCCCAATCTGTACATATATTTGTATCCATCTGTTAAGGCATTTGCCACAGTGGTTAATTCCAATCTGTACATATATTTGTATCCATATGTTACAGGCATTTACCACAGTTGTTTATCCCAATCTGTACATATATTTGTATCCATCTGTTAAGGCATTTGCCACAGTGGTTAATCCCAATCTGTACATATATTTGTATCCATCTGTTAAGGCATTTGCCACAGTGGTTAATTCCAATCTGTACATATATTTGTATCCATCTGTTACAGGCGTTTGTCACAGTGGTAACTTCAGATCATGAAGACAGTGAAGAAGCTGTAAAGAATCCTGACAAAGAACTACAGTATCCTTTACCATGTTACTATGTACCAGGATTAGGGAATTAAATACAAATCTTTAAACGCCTGGTCCATGATATGACTAATTGATGGTAAATGTTTCTTTACTTGGTCCATGACTGTCTGTAAGCATATCTGCGTGTATAAATTCTGTCTTTTCAATATAGAGTGTTGCTTCCCTTTTGGGACAGTATCTGACATAAAAGCATTATTATGACATAATGAAATTCCTATAGAAATGTCGTATTTGAAGCATGTTTTCCCTGAATTTTGTGCTTGTTCTCCTAGAATTTGATGGCGTCTCTATTACTTTATGTTAGATACTGTCCCAAATGGAAAGGGAACAAAAAGATAGAATATCATCCATCTGCTTTCATGTCTTTCTTGTAACCTCTAGTCAAGCATAAATACATAGTTGACACCTGTAAAATGTTTTATCAATGTTTCCTTTACTGTTGACCAGAGCTCGTTTTATACGTGCCGTATCAGAACTTCAATTCTTAGGTTTTGTGAAGCCTACAAAGCGAAAAACTGATCATGTGGCAAGATTGACATGGGGTGGATGTTGATTTCAACAGAGCAGTTAAAACTTTGCATTATGACACAAATACTGTGACTTTAAGAAACAGTGCTGGTTCACAGCTTAATTGATAGATCACATTTTGTAAGAAATGGAGAATAGACTATACACATGTATAATGAAATTTGAGGTATTGAGCCTCAATTGTTAAATTTGAGGGATTTGATCTCATGGTGCTTCCAAACTGAAATTAAATAATGATGAATTAAGTTTTATTGTATTACTGAAAATGTTGATGAGCAGATGTGTATCATGACTCTTGTTGGAAAAGAAATGTCAAAATTATAACAGATGTATAAAAGCCAGTGAGAGCTTTGATGAATGTCAGTTCCTTTCTTTTTCCATTTGAAGATCATGTTCAAAGTCTTTACGTATTTGCGGCATGAGTTTAGCTTTGTCCATCATCACGTCTACTGCAGTCATGGCCAATGCCTTAGCTGTATCTAATGTGTAGGATTGGGCCGCCTTAGCTCCTGTAGAGAAAAGTTCTTCGATAATAATAAATTATATTATGTAGATTTGACATTAGTGACCTGCAAAAATTGTGAATAAGAACATACTATAGCAAGATAAGGGTGACATATACGGATCCCTTCAGAAGGCGTCTATCTATAAGTCTCTATCACATACTTCCCTCAAACTTGCAGGGATTGACAAGCATGATGACACTCAAAACTCAATTAGTGTCAAGGTCACCTTCTATGTCAAGGTCACATACATGTATATAGGTTCAAAGATGCAAACATACAAGTTTATACTTCAGTCTGTCTTATGTCAAGAAATAACACTATAGTTTCTGAGGAGTCTTGAGGGACTGTAAAAATCATAGTGCTTGGCCATGGAAAAACATGATGGATTTATATTGAGCCGATTCCTTGTGACATCATATTGTTTTGGTTATCTTGTGATCAACCAAGCCTCTCTGAACGAAATATCTGCATGACATGAAGCTAACCTGCAGCAGGTGTGAATTCTTGAGTGTGGCTGTTGAAGTCGGTGCCGATATAGAACTCAGGATGTATGGATGGTACGACATGGGACACATTGCCCATATCTGTAGAGCCACCCAGCTTCTTTGTGATCTCCTCACGACTCTCAAACACTGTTCCCAGGGAAGAACCATTTGTCTCAAACAGCTGTAGCAGAGTCTTGTTGGAGAGAAGTGTTCTGTATGGTTGGGACTCAGTGATTTCAATCTGAAAGGTGAGTAATAACATATATTTTAAGATCAAAAAGACATTATTTATAGAAATGCTAATAAAAATGCTTGATTATCCCTCAGGCTGAAAATTTTGTTCAAGACATTTGTTCTGGATAATTCATTTTTTTCATATATTATAAAAGGAAGTTTTGTGTATGAAATGTACATTTGTTCCATGAAAAAATTACGACAGTACATCAAATATGAAAGCTTTTTAATATTGCTTGTTCATTCCTCATCACAGGTCAGTGATTACCTGGCATCCTGTAGCTGTAGCTGCAGCCTGGGCGCAGCTTTTGACTTTAGCTTCCAGCTTGTATAGTCCTGGGTCAGTGGCGGATCTAACATAATATTCCATGGATGTCTTACCAGGTATGATGTTAGGACGGGCTCCTCCGTGAGTTATGATACCTGAAAAAGGGATCTTTCTTAAGGCTATATGATGAAAGGTAAGTATGTACTAGTTAGTAAATTCCCTACGGCAAAACCGGAGGGGACTATTAATTATTTTAGTAGATTGAAATGTATATCTACCAGCGGGAAGGAACGATGCAAATAAAAACACAAACACTCAGTTACACAAATTTTTTGGCCTCTTGTCCTTTATCATGTTAATCAAGTGTAAAAAACAATAATGTATATGACAACTAAATATTATTAGATATACAGTATTTTACAGGGGGAAACAGAAATATATTTGGTCGATGATAAAAGTTGTATTGGGCCAGGCGCAGCCGAGGCCAATACAACTTTTTCGACCCAATGTACATGTATCTTTGTACCTCCCCTGTAAAACACTGTGTAATGAATTTATCCCGCCGATGGCTTTTGGTTTGTGTATGTTTAAAGCTTCTCGGTGACGTCAACAGCATAAAGTGTCTTAGTAGAAGCAGGATATTAAAATAGAATCCTGTCAGTGGCAGAATTCAACATAATATCTGGTTCTTCTTGACCAATAAGATTGAAATCCATTGTTTGCTCTACAAGCTTTCATTGCAAAATTTTTTCATATTAAATTATTTTGCATGTATATTTATGAATTGTGCAAATGTCAGTCAGTCTATTCATTTGACTCTGTGGAAAAATATTTGTAAACTAAAGAGTTTGTACTTATTATAATGCAATCTGTCTGTATTTTGACATGTACATGTTCAACAAAAAATTGTTGTTAGAGTGTGACTGCTACATAAATATTAAGACAGGATTTAAGACAGTAGTACTGTGAGTCAAACCTGTCTTAAAGTGACCCTCTTTTTAGCGACTACCTGCTTTATGTGACCTTTTTTATTCCACCCGAGCAATTTTCCTATCAAATTAACCTGTATATAGCAACAACCTGTCTAACGTGACAACGACACTGTTTTCTCTGTCCCGTACCGAATTCCGAACCTGTATATTATGACTTTTAGTGTTGCAAAGGACCCAAACTACATAATACATTTGTATTTTACATTAAATCTCTTCATCAGTGTCTTTCATAATTAAATCTTCTGTGATAAACAAAATCTAGTGTCACAGTGATTTATGTGTGCAATACGATTAATCAATAGATACACGAATTGATATACATGTATGCAGTAATTCATTTCATAGGATTGCTCTAATACTAAGAAAATTTTGTTGGTTAAAGTCAGAACCTGTATTCAGTGACCACCTGTCTTATGTGACCTATGTTCTGTCGGCCCTTGCAAAGTCACATAAGACAAGTTTGACTGTATGTATTTTACCGTGTACCATCCAGTCAGGATGCATTTGTTGTCTGAGACAGGAGACATTGTTATAACATAAAACCGCGGCGTCCAGAGCATTAACTCCTTCCCATGGCCACTCAGCGGCATGTGATTCTACTCCAGTAAATGTTATGTTCAGTCTGTAATGTAAATATATTGTTATAAACAGCGGCATCAAGGGCATTAACTCCCTCCCAAGGCCACTCAGCGGCATATGATTCTACTCCAGTAAACGTTATGTTCAGTCTGTAATGTAAATATATTGTTATAACATAAAACTGCGGCATCAAGGGTTTTAACTCCCTCTTATGGCCACTCGGGGCATGCGATTCCTTTCGAGTAAGTGTTACACATGTACATTCAGTCTGTAATGTAAATATATTGCTATAATAAAGCGGTGACAAGGGCATTAACTCCTTCCTACAGCTACTCAGCGGCATGCGATTCTACACAAGTTAATGTTATGTTCAGTCTGTAATGTAAATATATTGTTATAACATAATACAGCGGCATCAAGGGCATTTACTCCCTCCCACGGCCACTCAGGGGCATGTGATTCCACTCCAGCAAATGTTATATTCAGTCTGTAATGTAAATATATTTTTATAAACAGCGGCATCAAGGGCATTAACTCCTTCCCATGGCCACTCAGCAGCATGTGATTCCACTCCAGTAAATGTTATATTCAGTCTGTAATGTAAATATATTGTTATAAACAGCGGCATCAAGGGCATTAATTCCTTCCCATGGCCACTCAGCAGCATGTGATTCCACTCCAGTAAATGTTATATTCAGTCTGTAATGTAAATATATTGTTATAAACAGCGGCATCAAGGGCATTAACTCCTTCCCATGGCCACTCAGCAGCATGTGATTCCACTCCAGTAAATGTTATATTCAGTCTGTAATGTGAATATATTTTTATAAAACAGCGGCATCAAGGGCATTAACTCCCTCCCACGGCCACTCAGCGGCATGTGATTCTACTCCAGTAAATGTTATATTCAGTCTGTAATGTAAATATATTTTTATAAAACAGCGGCATCAAGGGCATTAACTCCCTCCCATGGCCACTCAGCGGCATGTGATTCCACTCCAGCAAATGTTATATTCAGTCTGTAATGTGAATATATTTTTATAAAACAGCGGCATCAAGGGCATTAACTCCCTCCCACGGCCACTCAGCGGCATGCGATTCTACACAAGTAAATGTTATGTTCAGTCTGTAATGTAAATATATTGTTATAAACAGCGGCATCAAGGGCATTAACTCCCTCCCACGGCCACTCAGCAGCATGTGATTCCACTCCAGCAAATGTTATATTCAGTCTGTAATGTGAATATATTTTTATAAAACAGCGGCATCAAGGGCATTAACTCCCTCCCACGGCCACTCAGCGGCATGCGATTCTACTCCAGCAAATGTTATATTCAGTCTGTAATGTGAATATATTTTTATAAAACAGTGGCATCAAGGGCATTAACTCCCTCCCACGGCCACTCAGCGGCATGCGATTCTACTCCAGTAAATGTTATATTCAGTCTGTAATGTAAATATATTTTTATATATGCACAGCCAATGTAATTCCCTGAGATGTTACTATTGAAAGGAACGTGCTGCAATTCGTGTATTAACACTCGTGACGTCACAATGCATAAGATCTAAAGAAACATGCCGCGACGGCTGTTCTAACCTGCAAACTGAACCCGCGTTGACCTGAATGTTAATGTCACCTTTTTACGTGAAAAAACGCGATTTCAGAAAACAAGAATGAAACGGACAACTGTGGTGCATATATATAGAATAAATGTCATAATTTGTGTTTTGTTACGGGTATGCAACACACAGCAAGTGCATTTATCGCGTGAAATGCGCTAACGCGCATTACATGTACGATAAATGCACTTGCTGTGTGTTGCATACCCGTAACAAAACACAAATTAAGACACTTATTCTCTATATAAAACAGCGGCATCAAGGGCATTAACTCCCTCCCATGGCCACTCAGCGGCATGTGATTCCACTCCAGCAAATGTTATATTCAGTCTGTAATGTGAATATATTTTTATAAAACAGCGGCATCAAGGGCATTAACTCCCTCCCACGGCCACTCAGCGGCATGCAATTCTACACAAGTAAATGTTATGTTCAGTCTGTAATGTAAATATATTGTTATAAACAGCGGCATCAAGGGCATTAACTCCCTCCCACGGCCACTCAGCAGCATGTGATTCCACTCCAGCAAATGTTATATTCAGTCTGTAATGTGAATATATTTTTATAAAACAGCGGCATCAAGGGCATTAACTCCCTCCCACGGCCACTCAGCGGCATGTGATTCTACTCCAGTAAACATTATGTTCAGTCTGTAAAGTAAGTACTTTGTTATTATACAGTGGCATCAAGGGTTTTAACTCCCTCCCACTGCCACTCCAGTAAATGTTATGTTCGGTCTGTAATGTCAAAGTAAATATACCAGAGGTGGAAAGTAAGAAGGGTTTATCAAATTATAAAGCTGTCACATCATTTTGTAAATAAGAAATAGTCAATTGATTGCCTGAAAAAAAATACAATGTTAATGCATCACTTGGTCTGTTGTACAGTTGTCTGTCCATTTGTTATACTTTAATTTTCACAACCTATTACTTTTGACTGGTACAGTGTAAGTTCCTTAGGTCATTGACACCCATTTAAGGTAAAAAAAATAATAACATAAATGGAAATAAGTTGATCATTTCATGCTACTATGTATGGATTTATCTTGTTCTGAATATCACAATAATGTAATGCAATACAGCTTTAATGATGCCTATTCAGATTCTGCATATATTAATAATCCTCATACTATATAGTATGAGTATGTACTATATATATACTATTGCAGAATGTCAGTTATGATGTAATACGATTATAACGAAGTTCAAGGTCACTTAAAGGTCAGAGTCTGCAATTCTAGGTGAGCATTCTTGAAATAGTGAAATGAACATTCAAAATGTTGATATAGAGAATGTGCACTTCAAATTTCAATTACAATTTATGGAAAGGGTATTTACTCTTTCACTGCCACATAGTTTGGTTTTGTGAGGGCATATTTAGAAGGATGGGCCATCATGGCTATGTCCACATTGTTAAATACCCCGTGGTTTATCAGGTGGATTTTCCCGCCATCGTGTTCTTCTGCAGGTGTCCCTATTACACTCACCTGGAACAATATGTAATTGATTTTATATAAACATTATATATAGAAAATGTCTGTTCAGAATGTTTTTAAGTATGACAATATTGATCTTTGTGTACATTTCATATCGTTGTGTGTACTAGGGAGGAATATGAAAATCGGACTTACATTTACAAAGATTTGGGTCTCTTCTGAAATTTATATTTTTATTATTACAGTACGTATACATTCGCAAAAAAGAGGAAACTTACCCAATACATTTGAACTGTTTAAACTTACTTTACATGGAAGAGAGGCTTTCTCTATAACAGCTTTGATCCCAACCCCTGCTGCCACGCCCACCTCGGCGATCAGATTATGTCCGCACGCATGTCCGATCTCTGGAAGTGCGTCATACTCACTGAGACAAGCTATGTGTATTCCTCCCGCTTTCTTCTCGCCATATTCAGCCTTCAGTGCTGTTGGCAGATGAAAATTCCTGACTACCTCCGGAAAACCGAATTTATCATTCAAAAAGCGCGCCACACAGTCATGCGCCTTGACTTCTTTGTACGCCGTTTCCGGATTCTCCCAGATCTCATTGCTCATCTGATACAGCTCGTCTGCTGCACGGTCTATTGCCTCACATGCTGTTTTCTTCAGATCGTCTATTTCTGACATCTTGTCTTACTTAGTACAAGGACCAGACTGGCGGGCAGCTTATTGCTCGACCTTAAATGAAGACAAGACCTGTTGATAAGATTATGTATGTAACGTTAATGGATCATCACGTACACACAATAAAATTAAAGGGAATCAACCCATTATAAAAAAAATAGAAGTTACTCTAGAAAATGAACTATACACATACAGTTAAAATGTAGACCTGTGTTTATTATTGTAACAGTTGAGAACGCCGGCGCGGCATTATGTAAAACAAAGCAAGAATATAATTTTCTATACTAGATTATGAATTATTTATCGATGCATAATAATGATTGATACTTAATTACTTACTGAAAGAAAGTAGTGACCAAGTAGCTTTTCTTGTTTACAGTAATGCCGACGGTGAGTTGTATGGGAATTTTTATGAGGTTATTGAGTATTGACATAGGCCGCAAATTTGTAGGTCTGTCGTTTGTAGTCTCGTGTCTTTGAGGATTCGCACGACTTATACGAATACCCTTATTGATGAATACCTTTTTAGCCCAACGCGGTTGTTTTCAAGGTACCCGGTTTGGGGTAGAGAGCGCGCATTGAAGAACCAAAGTCACATTCGATTAATGTCCGGTGATAGAAAGAATTGAACAATCGACATGATGGTCCCTAATCCATACAGCTAATTGATTTCTGTCCCTGGATGAAACTTATTAAAGTGTCTGCGAAGTCGTTTCATCGAAAAATTCTTAACTTTTAGAAATATCTGAATGCAATGCTATACACATGTATATACTTGTATTTGTCTTTTGTAATAGATAATTTGAATTCAAATGACTTGTTTGTGTATTTGTAAAGCAGTTTGTGCCCATATAACTTAGAAGTCTACGGGCTGCCTGATAGTAGTATGCATATGGGAGAATTCAGCGTTAGCAATCATTATAAAGCTGTCACATCATTTTGTAAATAAGAAATAGTCAATTGATTGCCTGAAAAAAATACAATGTTAATGCATCACTTGGTCTGTTGTACAGTTGTCTGTCCATTTGTTATACTTTAATTTTCACAACCTATTACTTTTGACTGGTACAGTGTAAGTTCCTTAGGTCATTCCATTCTTAACATCAAAGGAAAATTTTTTGCCGCCTAGAGTCTCGGCTTATGGTCGTCTTAAATTGGCTCATTTGTCCTACAAGATTGCATTGTAATATATCAAGAAATTACAAAAAGGAACAAGGAGAAGAAGTTACGCGACCAATGATACTTCGTTTATTTATTTCAAATTCTGCAGCTTATAAACTGATAGCCATCGTTGTAGTCTCATGACAGTTTACACGTCCCCACCACTCACACCTGCACATCCGTCCGTCCGTCATACTGTGATTGGTACCTCCCCGCCAGACATGTGTGTCGTGTGTATTAGGATCTGAGTAAAAACAGTAAAGTGGTGTGAAGTAGAAAGGCGTGGTCGTGGTCTTAGGCCGTGGTGTCGTGGTAGTAGTGGTGGTCGTTTCCTTTATTTTCCTTCTAAGTAACCGATAGAGGGCGTTGTTTATTTTGTTCTCTCCGTTCGTAATCTGTTTGGTACAGCTGAATCTTTCTTGTCGAATGATCTGGCCATCGTTGCATATTAATTCAATGCATGTTGCTTCTCGGATTGGCACCTTCAGTACCGGAGATCGATTTCTGTATGGTTTTCCAAGGAAACAACACATACCATCTGGAAATGAATAATAATATTTTGATGGAAGTACTGAATTATTTATCGTATGGTAGATAAAGTGTGACCTTATGGAATCAGTTTGAAAAAAAAATCTGTTTTGGAGTAAAAATCTACGTCTTGCTAAAGAATTACTTCTCGTAATAACGCGAAATTCAATGATAAGCATGTGGACAAAATCCAACGGATAAATTTCTAGTACAAGTTGTCCTATTTCGGATTTGCTGGACAAATGTCATGCGGAAAAAAAGAGAAGAAAAAAAAATCAATAGAAATTAATTGCAAGGATATACATTTCTTACCTTTATTATCGTTACATATATTTGCCGTACAAGATGTGAAAATCGCCGTTAAAAGTGCGAAACGCAGTATGATAGTGATACAAGTTGTGTCCATAATGTGTTCCCTTTGACAAATGCTTATCTCGGAGCATAATGCGTAGTTATATGTACATGTATAGGTCACACCTTTTGTAGAGGAAATCAACAACTTTATTTGTTTAACAAGAAATAAAAAATTAAATCTGGCGTTCGCAACCGTATTTATCTCTGTGTCCGTCTGTTCGACTTTCTCGTCGGTCTATAATGTGCTTTTCAATTACTATTTTAAAATGGGTGCTCCTTGGTCAAAGGAGGGAACTACCGGCAACAGTAACAGTATGGTTCAAATATCAGTGTGGGTTCCACCAAATTGCGGTGCCCCTATAGTAATCACTGTCTACATGTATGTTCGTCAGTCAACTATAACATTGGCTATAACCTCTTAATTCAATTATAGATGGGCTATCATATTTGGCGCGAGTGTTCCTCATGACAAGACATTTCTGACAATTTTCTGTTGGTACCAGTACTACCAGAATGTTTTATCATGTGACCTTGACAGTTACGCTAGGTCGAAGGTAAAACGTCTTCAAATTGAATAGCATTATTTAAGAACAGATAAATTGGCATCATGGACCAGACATGCACGTTTCGGGTACTTAACCCTTGTCAGTGATAGTAATAGTCGAAATTTCAAAATGCAAGATTTGAGAAAAATCACGCCTCGAACAGTTTTAATTTCAGCCAATGATGTCGCGATAGGAGGGTCGTATCCTACAAAAGTATGTCCCTAAATTTTCAAATGTTAAAAACTATAAAGAAAACATTACAAAATGATTCGCGGCGTAATACATTCGCAGCCCCCCGTTGTTTTACTGTTCTTAACGAGTTCGGATCAAAAAGGTATGCTAATTTGCGGATTAAATTGGAATGTCTTCTGCTGGAACATTTTTGAAATAAATATTCTGACCCAGAAAAAGTTGAAAATAAATAATCTGACCCTCTTGGTAACAGAAAATAAATATTCTGGTCTAAATTTATCTAAATTCTAAAATTTTCGCTTCGATTCGCTCGCCATACACTAAAACTTTCAACTTGCTTTGCTAGCGACACAACGACAAGAAGTTTTCGGCTCGCTTCGTTCGCCTTCCATAATATTTCATTTGCGTCTCATTTAGACATATATTTAATTTTATAACATTGCATTACAATGCATTATTGTCAAGACTAGAAAAATTGCATATTTAAAATGCTATTTATTTATATCCAATTTTAAAGCTTCAAACCTTATAGGAATAGGAATTGATATTGTTTTGCTGTTGATGTTGCAACAGGGTCTTGTTGGAGATCCCCTCCCTTCGTGTACATATCATAATTTTATTTTATTTTATTTCATTTTGTTTAGCTTGTCAGGATGGTTAGAGACTCTGACCTCCAATTACTGAAAATTAATAAATCGGCTGGCTCTGTTTTGAAAATAAATAATCTGACCCGAAAAAAAAAAAATAGCCAGCCCCCTCCCCCTCCCTTAGAATCAAATGGTCGGCCCCAAAGCTACATTTATCCTTTGTTTCTATATATAGACTACCGGGAAGTCTTGCCATATTTGGTATTGCCGAAGTACTGGGTCATTTTGTCTTTGTGAAGCGCACGAGGAAGTAACACAGGTTAGTTTTTTTTACTTGTATTTCATTTCTTCAAATTATTTGCAACTATTGAAAATTACAGTTATGTAATTGTGTAGTTAAGAATTCATAAAAATAAATATAAACACGCGCATTTTAAAGCAAGGGACTCGAAGCATCTAACATAGCTAGGGGCTCAATAAAGGAACCCCACACATTTTAATCAAGGACTTCTTTTTATAAGTCCTTATTTTAATCAAAATTTCAATTTATCTTTTCTTAAATGATGCTATTGAATTTGAAGACGTTTAACACTTGTAACGATAATTTAAAAAGAATTATGCTTATGCATGTTGCATTGTATAACCTTATTGTACAAGGGCGAAACCAGTCAGGTATCCCATTAATTTTAATGGAAACTGAGGAGCTTCTTTACTTTTTGTCTAAGCACAACCTCAGGTGAGATTAGTATCCCATAGGAATTTTCCAAAAATGTTACCCAAGTAAACGCCACTGTCATCTGGAAAAATGCTGAATTTACGATCAATTTTGTCAGTCCCTTATTTATGCTGGACCCTTCCCTCCCCTCTGAAAAAAAGTCTAGACCATATAAATATTTTTTTTTCTTCGAAACAAGATAAAAATTTGGATAAACTGAATAAGTTGAATGTGTAATTTCTAAGGTCTCAATCAAAAATGTTTGGAATGTTAATTTTAAAAATAGCACCACGTAATTCAATTTTGGAAATACCCATAATTCTAAATATAAAACCAATATGCGATATATGCTGCATATTGGTGATGGAATGCATCAGTCATGACCATAATATCATATTTGTTTTCATTAAGAAATCAATTAATATTTAGTATTGAATTATTTATTATATAGTGCATTGGAAAGAGGATGGGCAAGTTATTCCACGCTCTATTTACCATGCGGAAATTACCATTTTTGGCCGGATTGCAAAGCAATTCCGGTCTATAGATTGACGATGTCCGTCCGTCCGTCCGTCTGTCCGTCCGTCTGTCCGTCTGCCGTCAACATTTTGGTTAAAGTTTCTGGTTGAGGCAAAATCTAAGGAACTATATGCAGTAGAAACTTTATATTATACATGAAGGTTGCCCATGACAAGACCTTTCAATTTATGCCGTAACATTTGACCCAGTGACCTTGACCTTGGGCTTTGACCTAGTTAAAGATTTTGGTTAAAGTTCCTGGTTTAAGCAAAATCTAAGGAACTGTACGCAGTAGAAACCTTATATTATACATATAGGTTGCCCATGACAAGACCTTTCAATTTATGCCATAACATTGGACCTAGTGACCTTGACCTTGGACTTTGACCTAGTTAAAGATTTTGGTTAAAGTTTCTGGTTTAAGCAAAATCTAAGGAACTGTATGCAGTAGAAACCTTATATTATACATTTAGGTTGCCCATGATGAGACCTTTCAATTTATGCCGTAACATTGGACCTAGTGACTTTGACCTTGGACTTTGACCTAGTTAAATATTTTGGTTAAAGTTTCTGGTTTAAGCAAAATCTAAGGAACTGTATGCAGAAGAAACTTTATATTATACATGTAGGTTGCCCATGATGAGACCTTTCAATTTATGCCGTAACATTTGACCCAGTGACCTTGACCTTGAACTTTGACCTAGTTAAAGATTTTGGTTAAAGTTTCTGGTTTAAGCAAAATCTAAGGAACTGTATGCAGAAGAAACTTTATATCATACATGTAGGTTGCCCATGATGAGACCTTTCAATTTATGCCGTAACATTTGACCCAGTGACCTTGACCTTGAACTTTGACCTAGTTAAAGATTTTGGTTAAAGTTCTTGGTTTAAGCAAAATCTAAGGAACTGTATGCAGTAGAAACCTTACATTATACATTCAGATTGCCCATGACGAGACCTTTCGATTTATGCCGTAACATTGGACCTAGAGACCTTGACCTTGGACTTTGACCTAGTTAAATATTTTGGTTAAAGTTTCTGGTTTAAGCAAAATCTAAGGAACTGTATGCAGTAGAAACCTTATATTATACATTTAGGTTGCCCATGATGAGACCTTTCAATTTATGCCGTAACATTGGACCTAGTGACTTTGACCTTGGACTTTGACCTAGTGAAAGATTTTGGTTTAAGTTTCTGGTTTAAGCAAAATCTAAGGAACTGTATGCAATAGAAACTTTATATCATACATGTAGGTTGCCCATGATGAGACCTTTCAATTTATGCCGTAACATTTGACCCAGTGACCTTGAACTTTGACCTAGTTAATGATTTTGATTAAAGTTCTTGGTTTAAGCAAAATCTAAGGAACTGTATGCAGTAGAAACCTTATATTATACATTTAGGTTGCCCATGATGAGACCTTTCAATTTATGCCGTAACATTGGACCTAGTGACCTTGACCTTGGACTTTGACCTAGTTAAAGACTTTGGTTAAAGTTCCTGGTTTAAGCAAAATCTAAGGAACTGTATACAGTAGAAACTTTATATTATACATGTAGGTTGCCTCTGACAAGACCTCTCAATGTATGCTGTAATATTTGACTTAGTGACCTAGACCCAGTTGGTGACAAAAACTTACTTTGCAATCCGGCCATACCGTCTTTAGCGGTGTTTTATTAGACTTTGATATAATGTAGGTCAGCTAAATCTCGAAGTTTTCTTGAACGTACTGTGTAATTTATCTGGATAGGAAAAGGCTAGGGTTCGTTGCATTGTAACTAGGCAGACCTATATTACATGTAGTTGTAGACGTGAAATGAGCTGAGACAGGATCAGGATGAGATGGGGGAGGGGATGTAGAGGGACCATCTGTTTCTACTAAATGGGGAATATGAGGGTTTTCTCCGATATGATGGATGCCTATATACTATAGACAAATCCACAGGGGTGAGGTATCATCGCTTGGTCATATACCCTTTCCTCAATACAAACCCTTTCTTCTATATGTTTTATTTATAGACATATAGAAGAAAGGGTTTGTAACCAAGCGATGATACCTCACCCCTGTGGCCAAATCATGAAAATTGCCTTAGATCTTAAATGTGTCTGTCCTTATTATGTAAGAGAAACCATTGGCAAATGTATCATTCAAATCATGAAATATCTATTACAGCTGATATAGGGAAGATACCACTAATTTCATCATCTGAAGCTTGAAATCAACGTAATGAAAAGAGATTATGGGAATCTTCAAAGGTACAAACAATGTTTTTCAAAATATCTTTAAAATTGGGTCTTCATACTTGAATTGTTAATTTTTTTTTCAGGTAACCTGTGTACATGTCCACCACTTTCTGAGCTTCATTGTAAATTACTAGTATTCAGCAATAGAAAAAAATAACATAATGATAATGTTATATATATTATATGTCACTCCACAATAACAACAGAAGCTTTTGAACAGCACTGTCAGCAGATGGGTTTTGCCCAAGACCCTTGACCATTGTTTCATATAACCATCTTGGTTCGAGTTGATACTTTAAAGGCAAGGTGAGAAGGCATGATGAACTCTTAGACTAGTTCTTTGGAGAGGGGATTATGCACAATTCATTATGGCAATTTAATAAACATTTTGTAACCATTTTTTTTACTAAGCAAATTTTTACCACAAAATTTCTTAGGTACTGTTTCAAGTGTGTAAAAAAATATATCAAAAACTAATTATTTTACAGCAAATATTCAGAAAAATGGAGGAAAAATGAAGGTCAGTGGAGAATTTCCTGTAAGCCCAGAGGGCCAAATAGAGCTCACTGGTCAAAATGGTATTGGTTTAGACATGATGAACAGTTACTCCTGTTCAGAGGATGACATTCATTCACCAAAGCTAGTACCAGAAAAGGAGCTTAAGCCAGTGTATGGTACACCAAACCAAGAAGAAATTGAAGTTCTTCTAAAATCACGCTCCAAGAAAAGCAAGGTAAGAACAAGAATGTTTTAGGTATGTGATTGTCTTTTCCATTTGCTCTAATTGACAAATTTTAATGTATTTGGATGGATTTAAAAGATTTTCTATCTCAGCTTTTCTGTTTATGTCAAATCTTGTGAGTATTGCTTTAAAAACAAGAAATTAATATTGATTAAAACTAATTTTCAAGGAGAACACACCAGCGCCCTCTAGCTTAAAACAGTTGTTTACCTGTAAGAAGGGCTCCATTCCAAGATGTCTTTCCAAGAAATGTAAGAATGAAATGGAAGGAAGTCAAAACTTCTGTAATAAGACAGATTGTATTGAACAGTATGCAGATTATGCTGTCGATAAACTCAAAAATACAAGAAAGAAATTAAAGGTTATTATTTTGTTTTTCATTCACTTTGTTAGATAATGGTTAAATTCTATCATGCCCATAGTGCTAAAGCAGATTTTTCATAATTCAATGAAAAGATTATTCATAAACAATAAACTGGTTTATGTTACTATCTTTATTTGATGTTTATTGCCTGATATTTGTTATTATTTTCTGTGCTTCATACCATTTATGCATGCTTTATGTGTACTTATTTAAGCAGGATTCATATTTTAGTGGAACTTAACGCTGTTTAAACATGTTAAAGACAGTGCTATTTCAAGACTACGCTAAATCATTAAAGTCTTAACGATTGTATTGGGAAATTAGCCTATGTGCTAATTCATATAAATAACTCATATTAGTCGTATTCTTTGAGTATGTCCTGCTTCCACTAAAATTTGGTTGTGCCAAAATAAGTACATGTACAATACATCTGATAGTTTATATACTGTAGAGGAGTGGAGAGCTGGAAAATTTAAATTAGCACTTTAGACATATTGGTTTTGCCTTTGTCGTCCGTCTGTCTGTCCGTCTGTCACACATCTTGTCCGGGCTATATCTCCTGAACCATTTGCCAGATCACTTTCATATTTTAGTATGTTGTTGCTTATGACCCGAAGGTTTCACATCACCTTGACCCTAGGTCATGGGACCAAGGTCAAGGTCACTTAGTGCATTTTTAATGAAATTATGCATACATTCCTGTCCGGGCTATATCTCTTGAACAGTTTGCCGAATCACTTTCATATTTTAGTATGTTGTTGCTTATGACCTGAAGGTTTCACATCACCTTGACCCAAGGTCATGTGACCAAGGTCAAGGTCACTTAGTGCATTTTTAATGAAATTATGCATACATTCCTGTCCGAGCTATATCCCTTGAACCATTTGCCGGATCACTTTCATATTTTAGTATGTTGTTGCTTATGACCCGAAGGTTTCACATCACCTTGACCTAAGGTCATGTGACCAAGGTCAAGGTCACTTAGTGCATTTTTAATGAAATTATGCATACATTCCTATCCGGGCTATATCTCTTGAACCGTTTGCCGGATCACTTTCATATTTTAGTATGTTGTTGCTTATGACCCGTAGGTTTCACATCACCTTGACCCAAGGTCATTTGACCAAGGTCAAGGTCACTAAGTGTATTTTGAATGAAACTGTACATACATTCCTGTACGAGCTATATCTCTTGAACCATTTGCTGGATCACTTTCATATCTAAGTATGTTGTTGCTTATGACCCGTAGGTTTCACATCACCTTGACCCAAGGTCATGTGACCTAGGCCAAGGTCACTTAGTGCATTTTTAATGATATTGTGCATACATTCTTGTCTGGGCTATATCTCTTGAACCATTTGCCGGATCACTTTCATATTTTAGCATGTTTTTGCTTATGACCCGAAGGCTTCACATCACCTTGACCCAAGGCCAAGGTCACTTACTACATTTTAAATGAAATTGTAGATACATTCTTGTTTAGGCTTTATCCCTTGGACTGCATACTGGATTGCTTTCAAGTTAAGAATGTATTTAGTCATGACCAAAAGGTTTCACCTGGACCCATGGTCATTTGATCAAGGTCAAAGTTACTAAGTACATTTTAATGAAATTGTACATGCTATCCCATTGGGGCTGTATCTCTTTTAACTATTTATCAGATCACCGTCATATTTTAGTATGTTGTTGCTTATCACATAAATGTTTCACATCACGTTGACTCAAGGTCATGTGACCAAAGTCAAGGTCATTTAGTATATTTTAAATGAAATTGTATTTGTTACATGTATTATGTCCAGGCTTAATCTTTTGAACCGTGATCGGATCACGTCATATTTTAGTATGATGGTGCTGATGACCCAAAGGTTTCACACCTCCTTGATCCAAGGTCATATGACTAAGGTCAAGTATAAAATTTTTTAATGAAATTGTAAATGCTATTGAGTCTGGGCTATATCTGTGGAATCCTATACTGGATCACTCTTATACTTTAGTATGCTGTTGCTCAGGATTGGAGGGTTTCTTATCGTCTTGACCCAAGGTCATGTGCCCAAGGTCAAGATCATTTAGTTCTTTTTAATGAAATTGTACGTACTAATATTATCTGGGCCATATCTCCTGAACCCTTCTTACAATTGTTTTCATATTTTAGTATGTTGTTTCTAAGGACTAAATGTTTCTTATCATATTGTCCCAAGGTCACATGGTTAAGGTAGCTTCTTACTTTGGTAATGAAATTGTATATGCTAAGCATGTCCAGGCTGAAATTATCTATGCTAATAATGTTTAGGCTTTATATTTTGAACCGTGTATCCAATCACTAATTCAGTTTTTTGTTGCTCATGATCCATACAATGTTAAACGTCTTCAAATTCAATAGCATCATTTAAAAGCAGATAAGTTTGCAGCATGGACCAGACATGCATGTTTCGGGTACTTAACCCTCGTCAGTGAGTGTAGGTTTCAGATCACCTATATCCAAGGTCATGTGACCAAAGTCAATTTCTTTAAATATGCTTATAATGAAATTGTATATGCCAATCATGTTTGGGCTTTACCTCAAACAATGTAATGAATCACTTTCATGTTTTAGTATGATGTTGCCCATAACTCAAAGGACATCATTTTGCATTTTGGCCTAAGGTCAAAGTAACTTAGAGGGAGGGGGAGACATCTGTTTTTTTATGAAAAACATTTTGTTTAATTCAATATATTTTTGTGCCAAACATAAAAAATAAAAAAGTTAAATCTACAAATTATTATTTTTAGGATGCATGCCATGCAGTTCTATTTAACAAAAACACAAGAACAGTTTTATTTTGGAATGAATTTCCCTCAAAATCTTCGTTACTGCAATTCTTGAATGAGCATCGAGACTTTGAAATGTGTTTTCCTCGTGATGATAAACAAATTTGTGGAGGTAAGATACTGCATGTATTGAATTATAAAGTATTTGTTTATCCAAGATCTACTGATGTATGACAAATACAACAGTCTGACCTTAAGATTCAGAATTTCTATCATCATACTTTCAAATTCTTTTTTCATTTTATTCAGTCAAGAAAATGATAGAGAGATTAGAAAAAGAAGATAAAATCTGGCAAGCACAAGTCAAGCAAATCCCTGATTTCAGTAAAACTGATACCAAGCTGCCTATTCAGAGGACCAATAGCTCAGCCAGTATCGACACCCTCAATCTGTTTGGAGACGGCTCAGCTGATGACAGGTCAGAATTACGTACAAATTCTGATAGCCATGAGGCACATGGTGATAAAATGTCCTCAGGATCCCCAGCAAGTAAGAAAATTGAAGCTGATGCTGTAAACAGGGTCAAATATGTATCCATGGAGAATAGAGAATTTGACAACAAGACAAACTCTGAATGTGAAGTTGATGAAGGAGTGGAAGAAACTGACCAAATGCAGGAGGAGACTGATGATGGTGCTTGTTCTCAGACATCTTCTGATTCAGATTCTGGTTATTTTGGATCATTGGTTGATGGTTCCAGCTATATCGGATCATCAGTGGATGGTCCAGATTTCTGTGGATCATCGGTGGATATAGAGCTTCAAGGTTCAGCAGTGGGTTCAAAACCCATTGATTCTTCTTGCTTCAAATCGATGGATTCTACCTGTTTTATATCAGAGGATACTAAGTCTCATGGCTCTTCAGATCCAATACTTTCACGCTTGTCCAAAAGAGATCCTCTTGAACAATTGCCTGAATACTTGGCAGAAATGAATGGAAAACTATTACATGTAGATGAAATTGTAGAACTGGCATGCCCAGAAGACAGAAAACCTCTAGTTGAAGTATCTTCTGGATCAGCTCATCTGGAACACAGCTCCAACAGATATACATCAGCCTCCCCTCAGCTGAAACAATGTAATGTGTATCCCAAAGGAGAGGTTCTTCTTGATATATCAGACAAACAAGATGGCTTGGCAGAACAAATGAATTTAACAACCACTGAAATGATCGAAACAAAAGAATATGTCAGTGCAGAAATTGATCATGAAACTTTTATTCAAATGAAAGAAGAGCCCTTCATGGACAATTGGTTCACAAAGGACAATATACGTTGCCATAACTTTGTGGTATCCAAACATTCAAGCCAGCCTGGACATGGAACAGTTATACTACACAACTCAATGCAACCATCTTCACATGCTACAGAGAGAGTTGAGGAATCACAAACTAGGGAAATTGTCAAGCATTCAAAATGCTCAAAAAGAAAGAAGCATATGATACATGATTTGAAAATGGATTCCATTCTTCTTCAGAAGATGCAAGAAAAAGACAATTTTATGCTCTTGACCAATAAAGAAATTTTACAGGACAGAAATGACTATGAATATGAGAAGTTTATCAAAGAAAAGAACCTTTCTGTAGTAAAGGAGAAAAACTTAATAGTAGAGAAGAGGGAGGATGGAAAGATATATGCTCATCAGATAACAATTCACATTTATGGTATAACCAAAACAAAGTTTCCAGAAATTATAAAAAGACCTAGAAGAAAATCAAAAAAGAAGAATTCAAGAAGTAGAGAGAAAAGATGTAGTTTTACTGTGAAGAGAATGTCAAAAAGAAAAAGGATCATTAGCATGGTTAGAAGAGGAGAAAAGCAGAATTTGAATGTCCTAACTAAGAAAAGAGGTATCAAAGCAAAAGAGGACAGGATAAGAAAAAGACCTGCATTTACGGTAATATAGTTCATTTATATATTACTATAGAACCACAGACATGTTCAAGACATCTTGATATAGATATGCCTGTGTCAGTCAGTTTAGACTTGTAACTTTTTCTGATTTTAAACATTTGCACATGATACTGTAGTACTGATATAGATGTAAGCGCCAAAGGTCATTTATTCATTTTCAATTTTTATACTTAATTCTGAATAAGCTTCAATCTTCTGATTTTTAGGTACAACATGCAGGAGCTATTTCATATTTGCTGTCATTGTTAAGAAAGTTTCTCTCTTCTGGTATTATACCTCAAGGACTGACATTTCTGTATTTCTGTGTGAATGGGGTTGAAGGTGCAAGGCCAACTAATGAAAGTTATGAAGATTACATAATGTATTTCGTCCGTTCATTTTTTGATCTTCTACAACATTTGGGCGGCAGTCAGAATTTTGAATGGAGGGTTCCCATAGCAATTGGATCTGGAGCTTTCAGTAAGTTATTTTCATGCTTATATTAGATCTGTATCAGGACACCAAAAATTTTTTAAGACTTAATAGGCTCACATTTACTGTACTTATGTTATAACCTTATGACGAAGAAACATAACCATGTTAATATTTGCAGCACAGTTTCCCTGATTTTCATGCTGATTTTCATGCTGATTTTCATAGAATTTGATGACACCTCAATTAGTAGTTTAGGTGGTTGGTGATAAGAATTTCATATTTTCCATGTGTATTCCTTGTAAACAGACCTCTATGCTGATATAATAATTTTTGCCCTAGTGCTCTTTGGACACAATTTTTTAATGGTTGATGATATGACTTTCATATTTCTCATTTGTATTCCGTGTGACAAAACCTTTTTGCCGATACGAAGATCTTTGATCTGGTGACATTGACCTTGGATTTTGACCTCTTTTTTGTAATATTTTGACATTGAGCATACATTTCGAATGGTAAGTTATAGGACTCTCATTATTGTAATGTGTATAATAACGGTATTCTATGCAAAGATACCTTTATGCTGATATGAAAACTTTTGACCTTGTAATCTTGACTTTGGACTTTGACATACTTTTGACTAACTTTACTGTACTGATGATACATGTATGAGTTTATCAATTTATTGCAATGTGAAAAACTCATAGTAAGTATTCACTTTTATTGCTGATTATAATGTATTCTATTTGCCATAGGACATGATATAAATTTCGATGGCATCAAAGTTTTTAAAATTAAGCTGCCACAGGGGACAGATGTATTCCTTGAACACTGAATCTTTTTCTTTTATTATAAATGATAAGTTCTGTTGATTTGCAAATTATTCTTTTTGATTTTGTTTTGCTCCAGTTGAAAAAGCAGTCAGTGTTTCCTTATGGTGACAATTGGCTTAATTTCACTCCGTAAAAAAGTACGTTTTACATCAATTCTATGATCAAACTTTGATTCAATATAATGTTTATTTTACAATTAACATTAGTTTGGCATGCAACAAGGCCAAGCTCTGATCAAAGTGGAGACCCCATCGGGACATTGTTAGGACTGGGTGTGATCCTTAGAGGTCCACAGGTTGATAGAATAATACAGGGGCCCAGACTGGTGCCAAGTCAACATACCACTACACCCAGTATAAGAGGCACAAGTGGAGCCGAAGTTCAAAGGCCCATGACAACCAGAAGTAAGTAAAATTCATACCCTCTGGTATCCTTGAATACTTTTCAGGGATAAATTAGCTGATTTCATCAATTGATTGTCTTTTCTCATATATTTTATGAAAATTACTTTCCAGACTTTTCAAAGAAATTTTAAGGTACATGTACATGTATTTAGCAATTATTTTTTAAAATTCATTATTTTTAAATCAGTGTTGTTATAATTAAATGCTTAACATTAAACCTGCCTTAATAGTGACTTTGTGTTAAAAGACTTTATATATGTTTCTAAGGCTTTCATTTCCCAAGTAAACAACTTTTCATGTACTTAGTGAATCTGTATAGAGGGACACCTGTCTTATGTGACCTTGATATGATACTCTTGTGAAGGATATCTTAAAGCAGGTTGAACTGCAAGTACATGTAAGTGATTCTTATTTTGATGAAAGCTAACTTCACTATGTACAATATACATGTATTTACTGTAACCCAGTGAATAAAATATGACTGTAATAAAATTGCTGAACTCCCATTGGTGATTTAATTCAGGATTGGATGTTGTACAAAGACAGCCTGTACAGATTTATACTGACCGTTTGGCAAGGCAAGAGGGTACTGCTCCCACAGCTTCAGCATCAGGTAAATTGGTTCAATATTTATTTTCTTCAAAGCTTAAACATTTTGTGTTCTACTCTTTATCAGTCTCCTGATCTTGTGCAAAGCAATTAATTCAGATTTACATACTTTTTCTGCTATTAATGTTTGGATTAAAATCATGGATGAAGCAAATTATCATGTATATAGGGTAGAAACTTACTACTTTACCTTTAGGTTTCTCATGAAAAGACCTTTGATTTTATACAGTAACTTTTGATCTAGTGACTTGGACTCTGACACATTCTTCTAAAGACATACATGTACATGTACGTTAGACATACATGTATTGTGTTTTTAAAACTACAGTATTGGGGATTAAGCATAGATATTTGAATGTTACAGTAGATTAGCAGTGATTACCATAGACTCTTCCATTTGGTACCGTGACTTTTGACCTTGTAGCCATCACCTTGGACTTTGACTGTAAAAACTTTAAAGAGGGAACATATCGGTCGACCCCTCTGGATGTGACAATACTCCAAATGGTTCTTTAGCTCGTTCAACACAAAAATTGATCAATGATGTTATGTAATGTAAGGATGTTCATGTATAAAACAAAAGATTCCATCAATATTCAAATGCTTTCATCTTAAAATAGAATATTAAACTTGCATGAAACAGTAAAGACATTCCAAATTATGTACTTTAAAATACTCTGGATAAGAATTTGATCTCTTGCATTGATTATTAAATTTTTATTAGTAAAAAGTGTAATACAATGTATGTTTGGGTCTCACCAGGTTTTATACGGAAGAAAACAAAGATTGGGCTGTATACTTTGTACGCTTTTATCAATCAGAAAAGAAAGTTATCAAAATTATATTTTATTTAGATGTAGTTCCAAGGATAGAATTTATTACTGTGAGTAATTATTAGTTGCCATGGTAATATACATGTAGCTCAATGTATCTACATTATGTGCTAGAGCTGTGAAGATTTATATATTTGATGGTTCATTGCCACATGTAGTTATTTAGTCTTGTAAAGCTGAATTAGATGAGGGCGTATTGTTTGTTTTATCATAGATGGTCTGTCAATCTGTCATCCATTAAAGTATTTTTGGAGGTTTTTCTGTCATGCATTGAGATAGTAAATTGATATTTGATACAAATGTTAAACGTCTTCAAATTCAATAGCATCATTTATAAACCGAGAAATTTGCAGCATGGACCAGACATGCACGTTTCGGGTACTCAACCCTCGTCAGTGATCCTCAATCTAAACAATGTAATATTGCCAAAGAGGGTGAAATTATTATGTAAAAAATAACCGAATTACCGAAAAATGTAGCAGGATGGGTGGGATATGATGCTACAGGACCCACGTTTTAAGCTTTGTTTTATGAATCAGGTTTAAGGAAGATCACTGTTGACAGAATTATTCCCTATTTAAGTTTTACTGCTGGTAGAAGACTGGCTTGGTTTGCTGTACACTATTGAGATTCTTGATTTGATTATCATTTCACCACTTAGTATGTTTAAGATACACTTGTATCCCCTATAAAAATTGTTCAGTTTTATTTCACTTGTTTCATATTTTCAAGAATTGCATGAAATGGTTTTATTTGCTGCTCATGAGTATTTTGCCAATGAATGGCTTGCAATTAGCTTGCAAAGTGAAGATTTCTATATGCAGAAACACATAGAATGATTGCATGGTAGATGTGTAACCATGATGATCCGAGGAAAATTGACACAATATACATTCTTAGAGTCAAACATGACGGTCAACAAACCTATTATTGAACAGTCTTGTTCTTACTTGGTATGCATACTCTGATGAAGCTTAAAGAAATGGTAAAACATGTTTAACCAAATAAAGATTTTTAAAGGTCAGCTGCAAAGTGTAGTGTACAATACAATACAATACAATACAATGGTTTATTAACAAATCTAAATCTGGATAGGAATGATATGTTATATATACCTTCTGAGGAGTAAATGCATGAAATTTGTTTTAAAATCAAAATAAATTTACAGGTGTGAGTTCAACTGCCCGGGTACCAGGGCGTGGTGCTGATCCTCCTGATGTCTTCCCTTTGGCTAGTCGAGACATACCTGATATGGACAGTAAGCTAGCTTTCTTTTGTGCATATTATATGAATTCATAATTTGTGAAATGAAAAATAGAAGGCTTTTGTAACAATTTATGTTGCCACTTCTTTCAAGATGTTTTTGAAAAGGATATTTATATATCTCTTGGTACCCAAACCAGTAAAGAAATGAGGAGATGCCTTCTCCCAGGGGCACCTTATCTCATCTTCATTTTGCTCCATTGGGGGTTCTCTTTGCTCTTCTATGGACTTTTAGTTGCTTTGTTCTGTGGAGCAATAGAGGGCCAATTTGACCTCATAATGTTTTGTCCCTGGTGAAGAAAATGATGCCTCATAGTCAGCAAATTCACCATTTTAAACAAGAATTTAGTAGTTGAAAATTGATCTTCTTTATCAGGAGTGGTTGACATTTGGGATAAAGACCGACATGTTCATCGTCTTAGGGTGTCAGCAAGAGAAACATTTGATATATATGAGAAGATAGGTCCAATTTTGGTAAGTATGATGATTTTCATAGATAACTCTATCACGCCTTGCTGGATAAGGCGAACGGACAAGATACGGATAATAAACTTAATTTTCTATTTCATTATGTCTCTCTTTTCATCTGTTAGTCGTCCATTGAATTTGTTACTCATCTAGCGATGTCTGTTGGTCTCCATCCTGTCGGCTTGAAAGTTTTGAGCATTAGTCCATTACTTGTACGTTTTGAGTCTGCTGATATCTGTTTTGTCCGGAACTTGTCTGTAACATCTAGGATAGCCATTCATAAGGTGTCTGTTGATACGTACATGTATCTCTTTGATTTCTGGTACACTCTAGAGTTCTACTTTAAATGGCAATGGATATGAACAGCTTCCTAATTTTTGACTTCTCCTTTGCAACCACTGCACTGAATTCTATGAAATTCAGAAAGGCTATTCGAAGTTATAAATTTTGTGTCGCCTGCGAAGCACAGCGATACTTAGGAATCACTTTGTCCGTTGTCCGTCTGTCTGTCTGTCTGTCCATCTGTCACACTTGGGTGTCACACCCCATAACTTTTGATTGGTAAGTGATAGGGCTTTGATATTTCACATGTGTATTCCTTGTGACAAGACCTTTCTACACATATCATAATTTTGATCTCGTGACCTTGACCTAGATATTTGACCTACTTTTCAAAAAATCTAAGATTGGCTATATCTCTTGATTGGTAAGTGATAGGGCTTTGATATTTCATATGTGTAATCTATGTGACAAGACCTTTCTATGCATACCATAATTTTTGACCTCGTGACCTTGACCTAGATATTTGTCCTACTTTTCACAAAATCTAAGATTGGCTATATCTTTTGATTGGTAAGTGATAGGGCTTTGATATTTCACATGTGTATTTCGTGTGAAGAGCCTTTTCTACACATACTATGAATTTTGACCTCGTGACCTTGATCTAGATATTTGACCTACTTTTAAAAAAATCAAAGATTGTCTTTATCTTTTGATTGGTAATTGATAGGGCTTTGATATTTCTCTTGTGTATTCCTTGTGACAAGACCTTTCTACAGATACCATAATTTTGACCTCTTGACCTAGATATTTGACCTACTTTAAAAAAAAATCCCCTTTCTACACATACCATAATTGTTGACCTCGTGACCTTTACCTAGATATTTGTCCTACTTTTCAAAAAATTAAGATTTGCTATATCTTTTGATTGGAAAGTGATAGGGCTTTGATATTTCATATGTGTATTCCTTGTGACAAGGCCTTTCTACGCATATCATAACTTTCGATCTCATGACCTTGACCTATATATTTGACCTGCTTTTCAAAAAATCTTGGATTGGCTATACATGTATCTTTCGATTGGTAAGTGATAGGGCTTTGATATTTCACATTTGTATTCCTTATGAAAACACCTTTCTAAACATTCCATAATTTTTGACCTGGTGACCTTGCCCTTGATATTTTACCTACTTTCAATTAAAAGAAAAAATCTGCTTCGCAGGCGACACAAGCATTCCTTGGATTGCTATTTTAAAAATATTGATTTCATTACTTGTCTACAAGGTGATTTCTTTAGAGCCAAATGCATAATTCCAAAAGTTCCCATTTTTGTTTATTCAGAGAGGGTTGGGTTGGATAAACTACATTCTTGTTGACGACCAATATGACCCAGTTGAAACCATTACTCCTGGAACAAGTCGGATCAATCTGCATTTGGTAAGGATTGGAAATGTCACATCATATTAATTTATTACCTCCCTTAGAAAATTCATAAAAAAAAAATAAACAATGAAAAAAAAACATAAAATAGAAAAATGAACAAAAAATATTCAAGAAAACATTACGTGAAAACAAAATATTTGGTGACATTGCGTAGACAGTGGCAAGGAATGTTACATTTATTTGTTATACATGTATTTGCAAGTTTACAAAACTTGCAAAATTCAGTATCAATCATCATAAATTGCTGAATCTGTTATGTCCTTATAACTGTTCTCCTTGATATATTTACTTCCTCATCTTTTAGATGAATCTGCTACCATTTAGCAGATAAACAGAGATATTTCTTTTTTCAATCTTTGGAGATAACCAATCACAATGGCAGTTACAAATACACTTAGCTTGATCCATCTCCATAGTTCAACATCCACAGTTTAAGTAGTTCAACATCTGAGGTAAAAGAAATCAAAAAGGAATCATTAAACTTTGTTTACGGGGGTATATAGGAAACACCCTGTCCGTCTGTCCATCTGTCCTGTTAAGAAGATCTTAAAGCAGATAACTCTTCAAGTATAAGTGATAGGGCTTTCATATTTTATACATACATTCACCGTAATAAGTACAACATTTTGAACTAAGACATATTACATAGTGACCTTGAACTTTGACCTTATAGTTATAATTTGGTTAAGAAGTTCTTAAAGCATAATTTTTTTCACAACTAAGTGATAGGGCTTTAATATTTCATACATACATTCGCCATAACAGGTGCTACATTTTGATACCAAGACATTTGACCTAGTGATCTTGACTTTGAACTTTGACCTTGTAGTAGTATTTTGGTCAAGAAGTTCTTAAAGAGAATATCTCTTTAGGTATAAGCAAGGACTTATAAACAGAAGGATTGGAATCTCGTCTTTTCCCGTTAACATCTCGCGTGCCCTTTTGATATGCAAATTAGGCAACGAGATGTTAGGGTTGTGATATTCAAAACCATGAATGTCCTAAATATGTTAATTATGACAACTTAAAAACGACTTAAATAAGTAGAATAGATTATCCTGATCATTTTGGTACCAATATTTTGATATTCCGTCTTGAAATAGTCGAGAAAATGGTAAATTAAATCGGGCCTATTTATATAGGTCACGTCGTACTCGTAGTCGTAATGGCGAGGGCGAACTTGCGTCGAGATCCCTTATATCTGAGGCAGTTTTATTGTGGTCAATTATCGACATCTATACATGAAAAATAATTCTATCAGATACAAAAAAGTCCAACTTTATTTTAAAAACGACTTTTCATAGATACTTTATAAAATAAAACAGAAAAAATAGTCTTTAGATGGCTTGTTTGCCTTCTTCGTTACAGGCAGTGGTAAACAGGTGATCGTAAACACCCCCATTTTTTAAGTCTTGTATTCTTATTAATATTCGGTATCATGAAATGAAAATGGTACTAATGCACGCATGAGAATTTATTTATTATTTTGATAACAATATTCCTTGTGTTTATCGTGTCTTGGATGAGAAAACGGGTCAGAGGCTGAGAGCGTTGACCTGCCTACGTCTTTTGGGAAAATGGCCGCGCGTACCGACGAGTGAAAACATCCATTTTCGAAGCCCTGTAAAACAATGAAACTGTCGAATTAATTAAATAAAATTGGTCCTAATGCACACTTTAGGTTTTAGTCCTTATTTAGATAACAATATTTCATATGTAAATCTTGTCTAGTTTGAGAAAAAGGGTCAGAGCTTTGGGCTATCTACCTCGTTCAGAAAATGGCCGCGCGTACCGACGAGTGAAAACACCCATTTTCGAAGCCCTGTAAAGCAATAAAATTGTCGAATTGATTAAACAAAATTGGTCCTAATGCTCACTTTAGGTTTTAGTCTTTATATTTTGATAACAATATTTAATATGTAAATCTTGTCTAGTTTGAGAAAATGGGTCAGAGCGTTGGGCTGTTTACCTCTTTCAGAAAATGGCCGCGCGTACCGACGAGTGAAAACACCCATTTTCGAAGCCCTGTAAAACAATAAAATTGTCGAATTAATTAAATAAAATTGGTCCTAATGCACACTTTAGGTTTTAGTCGTTATTTTGATAACAATATTTCATATGAAAATCTTGTCTAGTTTGAGAAAATGGGTCAGAGCGTTGGGCTATCTACCCCTTTCAGAAAATGGCCGCGCGTACCGACGAGTGAAAACACCCATTTTTGAAGCCCCGTAAAACAATAAAATTGTCGAATTTATTAAATAAAATTGGTCCTAATGCACACATTAGGTTTTAGTCTTTATTTTGATAACAATATTTCATATGTAAATCTTGTCTAGTTTGAGAAAATGGGTCAGAGCGTTGGGCTGTTTACCTCTTTCAGAAAATGTCCGGGCATACCAAAGAGTGAAAACCTCTATTTTTGAACCTCCGGTATACGATGAAATCGTCAAATAAATTAATCAAAATTGGTTCTAATGCACGCACTAGGTTTTCATTTTTGATTTGCCACCAATATTTTATGTGTAAGTCTAGTAATGACGAAGAAAATGGGACAGAGCATATGCCTATTTAACTCTCTTTGACGATATCTGGGTCATAACGGCGAATGTCAAGGCTCCGCTTTGAAGCTAGATATTATAACAATATATCAATATATTTTGATAAAATTGGTATTTATTGAAACAGTAAGGCTTCTTCTACATGTACGTATCAATATTTTATATGTTTATTGTGTGATGCTTGAGAAAATCATGTTATTTGATCACCCTTCTCGGATAGGACTGGGCAATGTTTTGATCTCGTTCAGATCTCGTTACACGCGAGTTTTCGTTACTATTTTCAAGGCGGTGTAGAGAGTTGCGAATCCTTCTGTTTATAAGTCCTTGGTATAAGTGATAGGGCTTTCATATTCCATACAGTAATTCACCATAATAAGAACTACATTTTGATACCAAGACATTTGACCCAGTGACCTTGACTTCGAATTTTGACCTTATTGTTATATTTTGGTTAAGATGTTCTAAAAGTGAATATCTCTTCGAGTATAAGTGATAAGGCTTTAATATTTCATACAGACATTTTACTCCAAGACATTTGACCTTGTGGTGTTGACCTTGACCTTTGACCTTCGTTTAAACTATAAGAGATAGGGCTTTGATATTTCACAAATATATTCCTCATTATGAGCGCTATCATTTGATATCCTGACTTTTGACCTAATGATCTTGATCTTGACCTTTGACCTACTTTATAGCTCACCGGGACAAAAAGTCCGGAGAGCTAATGCCGAAGAGCCAATGCCATACCCTCGGCGTCGTTTTCGACGTCGTCGTCGTTGTCATTGTCGTTGCGTCCGTAGACAAAACTTTAACCTGGGCTATATCTCTTGAACTATAACATATATAAGAGGTAGGGCTTTGATATTTCACATGTAGATATCTTGTGACAAGACCTTTCATTTGAGACCATGACCTTTGACCTAGTGACCTTGACCTTGGACTTTGATCTACTTTTCAAAAAACTTAAACCTGGTTTCTGACCAAAAACCTGTATAGGCGAGCTATGTAATCTTTGATTACCCTATGTTTAACTATAAGGGATAGGGCTTTGATATTTCACATACAGATTTCTGGTGACCAGAGCTTTCTGATACCATGACTTTTGAAATAGTGACCTTGACCTTTGACCTACTTTTAAACTATACTGGATAGGGCTTTGATATTTCTCATATAGATTCCTAATATGACCAGAGCTTTCTGTGTTATGTCATAAATGAATCCATTTAGAGAAAGACACGGGGGTATAATTCATCCACTTTAGGGCAGTTCTAGTTTATTTTGTACATGATAGAATGATATCTATGTAGGGACAAGTACAAAAGTGCTTTTTCTCTAACGTATCGTCAGTAGAACACAAATTGATTGGATAAGCTGCTTTTACTGTGTCGAAGGACTTAATTAGCATGCTTTTTATTCATCCTCAGCTAGTAAATATTTCAAGGAGAGGGGTACATATGTATACTTTATTACCATTTCCAAGTTGAAATCAGAAATGAAACGGGAAAGGCTCAAGTTATTTTAAAGTAAGTTTGCATAATGAAAAAGACTGATCAACCTGAAAGTAGCACTTTTTTAATTGCAATAGGGAGGTGGTGGTAGAGGAAAGTCTGAACAAAGGATTTCCCTGATGTATGGATAGTTTCATTTCTACCTTACTTCAGGCCTCTAACATTTTCTTAAAAGTATATAGAATGATAAATTTCAAACTAGTGGAAATTTTGCCCTTGGAGGAAGGATCAACTGCTCTTAAGGTACACGACTTTTTCTTAACGTAGATGTGTAAACCACTTGACAATGACCACTTTGTTGATAACCTGTCTGATTTAGCTTGTAAATAAGAAATTCCCTAAAAGCACCAAGATGGAGATGAAAAAAATAAAAATGAATCAAGTTTTGGTCTGAAAATATGCAAAAGCTATACCAAAATGCAAACAAATCACATTATTTGTTGGAGACCTTTTTAGACTCGAGAAGAGTGAATAGGTACAAATAATTGTATGATTGTTATTATGTAATTGCAATGATAACCAATTTCCTCCTTGGTTCCCCCCTACAGCAAAATTTCGCTTTCGCTCAACATAAAAAGTGCTACTTTGTGAGGGATTTTTAAAGAATTTGATACAGAAATGGATTACATATAGATTTTAAAGCATTTTGATGATCTATCTTTTAAAACGATAATTTATATTAATTAGTTATAGACAAGTGTTGTATTAAATACTGCCTTCCTTGTCACTGAAAACATGTCTTAAGTTTAAGGTATTGTACAAGTTGATATCAACAGTCACTGTGCTTACCTACTGCATCTGTTACAATGTTTGAATGAAATTACTGTTTATGAAAAATATCTGTGCAAGGTTTTCTTGTAAAAGAAATTAATATTTTACACAGAAATGATTTAACATTTTTGTACATTATGGATTACAAAGGGTAACTTTTATAGCAATAACTTTAAACAATTATGATTGATACATGTATATGATTACACCTATTTACATTAGTTTTGAAAATAAGTAATATTCACAAACTCCATATCGTACATAATAATTTTGTAATCCATTGTTTTCCAAATCATAGAAATCATGATATGTTTTTAACAGCAATACTTTGATAGCACTTGCCATTTTATCTTGAAATCGGTGAATTTAGGTGACTTCAATTTTTTTTATTATACTATGGTAACTTTACAAATTGTAGATATTACTTAAGAATGTTGAAAAGTGAAACTTAACAAGATGAAAGAAAAAAATAATTTTACAAAATACATATCAAATTTTCAATTGTATGCAAACTTTTTTTTTTATCTTGATTGGCTTTAGAACGACAGGTAGATACCATATATATTTTCCTGAGATAAGTCACCTGATATTATAGTATTAAAGTATGCCAAATGTTTTTTTTTTTTTTGAGTTTTTGTTTATATTTTTGAAAGCTTTACTGTTTTGTTTTTTATCTTGTATATGGCAGCCATTATTGACAACCAGAGAAAAGAAAATACTCTTTATACTGTTTACACATGTAAAAATGTCATATTTTATAGATGAATATTGATTTTTTTATATTTCGTGAGTGACTGTTTTGTAATATGACTAATTTGAGCATTTTGAGCTTATTTGAAAAGAAAAAAAGTTAAAACTTTTAGGATCTTAATTGGAATACACATTTTTTTTCTTAGTTGGGACAACCTATATTGGAAATGCCTTCTTGTCTAGGAATAAGATAATCATAATAATTAATGTTTTTACTTTATTTTCTAATAGTTGTATAGTGGGTACATTAATTTACCTTAATTTTTATTTACTCCTATTAATTACTGTCATATTTCTGAATTAATGTCGCACATTTGATCTTTAGTAACTGTAAATTTCCAAAGTATTGTTTTACAGATTTCCAAAGTATTGTTTTACAGATTTCCAAAGTATTGTTTTACAGCACTATAGATCAAATTAACTTTCCACAAGACAATTTTACGAACGTTTTTACATATGCCAGTAATAGGCACATTTTATTTTAGATTTATCTTTATTTCACACCATGACATGTTGTCTCTATGTGTGTAGTATGCTTAACGTCATGCATTCTACTGATTACCAATTTATGTTCATATTGAAACTTTTTTGGAATCTGTTTCTAATTATAAGTTAAGCTATAACTCACAATACCACAAAGGAAAAATATATAAAATGGTGCGCCTAGACTAAATAGAGAATTGATTTTATAAAGAAAGCTCGATCAGAAGTAACACATATAGCAATATTATAATGTATCATTATTATAAAATATGCACAAGCTAATAATTATGTGACATTATTTGTTTGCATTAATGATGGAACAGTGATAGGACAAACAGTTTAGGGCTAAAGTAAGATTTTTTGATAATCATAAAGTCTATTTTGGGTAAAAATATCACATTTTGAATTTTCATTTTTCATGATTTTATGCATTTTCCATGTTTATGAGGAATTTGAATTTTGCCCAAGTCAAAGTTCATTGATGCCCATAAATAATCTTGGACTTTAACTTATTCGGGTCACTTCCGCTTTAATGCAATGCATGCTTACAATATCCGATGCCATTCGTTTGAATACTGCAAATTATACTTTCAAGATTAAATGTTTAGTACTATAGTGATGAATTAAGATATACTTCAAGATTACATGTTAAGTACTATAATGATGAATTAAGATATACTTAAAGATTAAATGTTTAGTACTATAATGATGAATTAAGATATACTTCAAGATTAAATGTTTAGTACTATAGTGATGAATTAAGATATACTTAAAGATTAAATGTTTAGTACTATAATAATGAATTAAGATATACTTCAAGATTATGTAGTTACAAAAAGCTTGATTCTGAATAAAAGAAAGCTTATTTCTCTACTAAACTATACTAAAGGTATAACCTATTGGCCAATTTATAAGATCAAGGGTATGGTGCAGATGAAACAAGTCTTTCGAGTGTAATGAATTGATGTAATTAATTTAGATCAGTATACAACATTACTCGACAATTAAAAATGAAAAATCAACCTTTTTGAACAGCATTTTTCCTTTAACCTAGATACTTCTACAAAATTAATTCTTAAATTCTTCAATTAAAATCAAATTACATTTAGAAAACATTTATATGAGATAAATATTAGTAAGTATGTGCTATGATGTCATATAATTAAATGAAGACATTTTATAACAAAGTAGTCACCATACTGATTTTCACAAAACTGAGGGTATATAAACAGGTCCTCCATCACAAAACTGAGGGGATATAAACAGGTCCTCCATCACAAAACTCAGGGTATATAAACAGGTCCTTCATCACAAAACTGAGGGGATATAAACAGGTCCTTCATCACATATACTGCTTTTGGTTCTTGGCTAACGACTTCATCACAAAACTGAGGGGGATATAAACAGGTCCTTCATCACAAAACTGAGGGTATATAAACAGGTCCTTCATCACAAAACTGAGGGTATATAAACAGGTCCATCATCACAAAACTGAGGGGATATAAACAGGTCCTTCATCACAAAACTGAGGGTATATAAACAGGTCCTTCATCACAAAACTGTGGGGATATAAACAGGTCCTTCATCACAAAACTGAGGGGATATAAACAGGTCCTTCATCACAAAACTGAGGGGATATAAACAGGTCCTTCATCACAAAACTGAGGGGATATAAACAGGTCCTTCATCACAAAACTGAGGGTATATAAACAGGTCCATTATCACAAAACTGAGGGTATATAAACAGGTCCTTCATCACAAAACTGAGGGTATATAAACAGGTTCTTCATCACAAAACTGAGGGGATATAAACAGGTCCATCATCACAAAACTGAGGGGATATAAACAGGTCCATCATCACAAAACTGAGGGTATATAAACAGGTCCTTCATCACAAAACTGAGGGGATATAAACAGGTCCTTCATCACAAAACTGAGGGTATATAAACAGGTCCATCATCACAAAACTGAGGGTATATAAACATGTCCTTCATCACAAAACTGAGGGGGATATAAACAGATCCTTCATCACAAAACTGAGGGTATATAAACAGGTCCTTCATCACAAAACTGAGGGGATATAAACAGGTCCTTCATCACAAAACTGAGGGTATATAAACAGGTCCATCATCACAAAACTGAGGGTATATAAACAGGTCCTTCATCACAAAACTGAGGGGTATATAAACAGGTCCTTCATCACAAAACTGAGGGTATATAAACAGGTCCATCATCACAAAACTGAGGGGATATAAACAGGTCCTTCATCACAAAACTGAGGGGGATATAAACAGGTCCTTCATCACAAAACTGAGGGTATATAAACAGGTCCATCATCACAAAACTGAGGGTATATAAACAGGTCCTTCATCACAAAACTGAGGGGATATAAACAGGTCCTTCATCACAAAACTGAGGGGATATAAACAGGTCCTTCATCACAAAACTGAGGGGATATAAACAGGTCCTTCATCACAAAACTGAGGGGATATAAACAGGTCCTTCATCACAAAACTGAGGGGATATAAACAGGTCCTTCATCACAAAACTGAGGGTATATAAACAGGTCCTTCATCACAAAACTGTGGGGATATAAACAGGTCCTTCATCACAAAACTGAGGGGATATAAACAGGTCCTTCATCACAAAACTGAGGGGATATAAACAGATCCTTCATCACAAAACTGAGGGTATATAAACAGGTCCTTCATCACAAAACTGAGGGGATATAAACAGGTCCTTCATCACAAAACTGAGGGGATATAAACAGGTCCTTCATCACAAAACTGAGGGTATATAAACAGGTCCATCATCACAAAACTGAGGGTATATAAACAGGTCCTTCATCACAAAACTTAGGGGATATAAACAGGTCCTTCATCACAAAACTGAGGGGATATAAACAGGTCCTTCATCACAAAACTGAGGGGGATATAAACAGGTCCTTCATCACAAAACTGAGGGGGATATAAACAGGTCCTTCATCACAAAACTGAGAGGATATAAACAGGTCCTTCATCACAAAACTGAGGGGATATAAACAGGTCCTTCATCACAAAACTGAGGGGGATATAAACAGGTCCTTCATCACAAAACTGAGGGGATATAAACAGGTCCTTCATCACAAAACTGAGGGGATATAAACAGGTCCTTCATCACAAAACTGAGGGGGATATAAACAGGTCCATCATCACAAAACTGAGGTGTATATAAACAGGTCCTTCATCACAAAACTGAGGGGATATAAACAGGTCCTTCATCACAAAACTGAGGGGATATAAACAGGTCCTTCATCACAAAACTGAGGGGGATATAAACAGGTCCTTCATCACAAAACTGAGGGGGATATAAACAGGTCCTTCATCACAAAACTGAGGGGATATAAACAGGTCCTTCATCACAAAACTGAGGGGGATATAAACAGGTCCATCATCACAAAACTGAGGGGGATATAAACAGGTCCTTCATCACAAAACTGAGGGGGATATAAACAGGTCCTTCATCACAAAACTGAGGGGATATAAACAGGTCCTTCATCACAAAACTGAGGGGGATATAAACAGGTCCTTCATCACAAAACTGAGGGGGATATAAACAGGTCCTTCATCACAAAACTGAGGGGGATATAAACAGGTCCTTCATCACAAAACTGAGGGGGACATAAACAGGTCCTTCATCACAAAACTGAGGGGTATATAAACAGGTCCATCATCACAAAACTGAGGGGATATAAACAGGTCCTTCATCACAAAACTGAGGGTATATAAACAGGTCCTTCATCACAAAACTGAGGGGATATAAACAGGTCCTTCATCACAAAACTGAGGGGTATATAAACAGGTCCTTCATCACAAATATTGCTTTTTGGTTCTTGGCTAACGACTTTCAGTAATGAGGATTTTCCTTTTGTGAAATACATGCATGGTTAACCTTAATTAAGTTCTAACTCAAAGAGTATCCATAGTCAAAAAGGTTAAGATAGTTACTTCACCATTTTATTATCCTTCAAAAAAAAAAAATCCCACAATTGATTCTGATGCAGAGGTATTATTCCTTGAATGCCATATGTCTGCTTGATAATTTGCAAATCTGCACTGACAATACAGTTTTTAGAATCAGCAGTTCAGGCCATTTGATACTAAACTTTATAAAAAACCTTTGTTCTTTTCATATTAGTTCATTTATGACAAAAAGAGAGAGAGAATTGTTTGAATTATTTGTAATTGTAGCATTATACACAATTTTGTTGTATCTGAAAAAAGAAATATTAACAATCATTGGCAGTGTTTCATATCAACTATTTTTGCTGAGGGTAAAAAAACCTCTTAAATAATCTTATGGAGATAATAAGTGGAACAGAATGTCTCAAAATCTGCTCTTTATCATGGTATTGTTAGAACGCAAAATTTTACTTTGTCTGAATTTGTCATGAATAAGAGCATGATCAACCTCATACAAATCAATAAACATCATGTTAGACCTTTGGCAATAAAGGAACATGTATCTCAACATTAAAGCATAAATGTCAACTAGAAACACAAATGAGAACAAAGAAACATCCTCAATAGCACATAACATCATGACAACATAGATATACACTAATCAAGACAGAAACAACGACGGTATCTCTGAAACAATCATAACAACACAGAAACAGTCAATGAAAATTCAGGAACACTCATGAAAACACAAAAACACTAATGTCAACATAGGAACACTCATGACAACACAAACACTCATGCCAACACGAAAACACTCATGACAACACAAACACTCATGACAACACAGGGACACTCATGACAACCGAGGAACACTCATGACAACACAGGAACACTCATGATAATACAGAAACACTCATGTCAACATGGAAACACTCATGACAACACAGAAGCACTCATGACAACACAGAAACACTCATGTCAACACGGAAACACTCATGACAACACAGAAACACTCATGACAACACAGAAACACTCATGACAACACAGAAACACTCATGTCAACACGGAAACACTCATGACAACACAGAAACACTCATGTCAACACGGAAACACTCATGACAGGACAAGAAACATTCATGACAACACAGGAACAATCATGTCAACACGGAAACACTCATGACAACACAGAAACACTCATGACAACACAGAAACACTCATGACAACACAGAAGATCTCATGACAACACAGAAACACTCATGACAACACAGAAACACTCATGACAACACAGAAGCACTCATGACAACTCAGAAACACTCATGACAACACAGAAACACTCATGACAACACAGAAACACTCATGACAACACAGAAGCACTCATGACAACACAGAAACACTAATGGCAATACAGAAACACTCATGTCAACATGGAAACACTCATGACAACACAGGAAAACTCATGACAACACAGAAACACTCATGACAACACAGGAACACTCATGTCAACACGGAAACACTCATGACAACACAGAAACACTAATGGCAATACAGAAACACTCATGTCAACATGGAAACACTAATGGCAATACAGAAACACTCATGTCAACATGGAAACACTCATGACAACACAGGAAAACTCATGACAACACAGAAACACTCATGACAACGCAGAAACACTCATGTCAACACGGAAACACTCATGACAACACAGAAACACTCATGTCAACACGGAAACACTCATGACAGGACAAGAAACATTCATGACAACACAGGAACAATCATGTCAACACGGAAACACTAATGACAACACAGTAACACTCATGACAACACGGAAACACTCATGACAACACAGGAACACCCATGTCAACACGGAAACACTCATGACAACACAGAAACACTCATGACAACACAGGAACACTCATGTCAACACGGAAACACTCATGACAACACAGGAACACTCATGTCAACACGGAAACACTCAGGACAACACAGAAACACTCATGTCCACACGGAAACACTCATGACAACACAGGAACAACCATGTCAACACGGAAACTCATGACAACACAGGAACACTCATGTCAACTCAGAAACACTCATGTCAACACGGAAACACTCATGACAATACAGAAACACTCATGTCAACATGGAAACACTAATGACAACACAGAAACATTCATGTCAACACGGAAACACTAATGACAACACAGGAACACTCATGACAACACAGAAACACTCATGACAACACAGGAACACTCATGTCAACACAGAAACACTCATGACAACACACCCTCACTCATGACAACCGAGGAACACTCATGACAACACAGGAACACTCATGATAATACAGAAACACTCATGTCAACATGGAAACACTCATGACAACACAGAAGCACTCATGACAACACAGAAACACTCATGACAACCGAGGAACACTCATGACAACACAGGAACACTAATGGCAATACAGAAACACTCATGTCAACATGGAAACACTCATGACAACACAGGAAAACTCATGACAACACAGAAACACTCATGACAACGCAGAAACACTCATGTCATCACGGAAACACTCATGACAACACAGAAACACTCATGTCAACACGGAAACACTCATGACAGGACAAGAAACATTCATGACAACACAGGAACAATCATGTCAACACGGAAACACTAATGACAACACAGTAACACTCATGACAACACGGAAACACTCATGACAACCCAGGAACACTCATGTCAACACGGAAACACTCATGACAACACAGAAACACTCATGACAACACAGGAACACTCATGACAACACAAAAACACTCATGACAACACAGGATCACTCATGACAACACAGGAACACTCATGACAGGACAAGAAACATTCATGACAACACAGGATCACTCATGACAACACAGTAAGACTCATGACAACACAGAAGCACTCATGACAACACAGGAACACCCATGTCAAAACGGAAACACTCATGACAACACAGGAACACTCATGATAACACAGGAACACTCATGACAAGACAGGATCACTCATGACAACACAGGACCCCTCATGATAATACAGGAACACTCATGACAACACAGGAACACTCATGACAACACAGGATCACTCACGACAACACAGGAACACTCATGACAACACAGGATCACTCATAACAACACAGGACCCCTCATGATAATACAGGAACACTTATGACACAGGAACACTCATGACAACACAAGAACACTCACGACAACACAGGAACACTCATGACAACACAGAAACACTCATGACAACACAAACACTCATGACAGGACAAGAAACATTCATGACAACACAGGAACACTCATGACAACACAGGAACACTCATGACAACACAGGGACACTCATGACAACACAGGAAAACTCATGACAAGAGAGGAACACTCATGAAAATACACGAACACTCCAAGCAACACAGAAACACTCATGGCAAGATAAACATTTATGACAACACAGGAACAGTCCTGACATCAACAGGAACACTCAGGACTAGTACCAAACAATAGCAAAAGACAGGAACAACTCAGAAACAAATAAAAACACAAACACTACTTGTATCATCCCTTCCCTCTGGAAGAAATATTTCAATCTAACACAGAAACACTCAGGATAACACAGAAGATAGTATAACAACACAAAGACCTTATCATAGAAACATTTAATATCCATTCACAACATCCAATCACATCACTTAACAACTCTAATAATACGGAAGTGATTTGACGGAAATTTTCAAACCAATTTTCATGCACCAGGCATGTGTTTCGGATATTAAATCCTCATCAGTGATGCTTCCAGCCAAAGTGCTTTAACATGCATGAGCTAACTACAGCCGGCAGAGCATGGACTGTATTTCTTACGCCCTCTTTATATCCATTTGTGTGTTGCTTTGGCCCCTGTGTTTTGCTGTCTTGTTTGTATGGCCATCTTATCTTTGTATGGTTGTCCACAAAATATCTAAAATTGGTCGTAACTTTTTTATGGTAAGTTAAAAGGTTTTCATATTTCACATGTGTATTCAATGTGACAAGACCTTTCCATTGATACCAGTACTAGTGACCTTGACCTTGGAGTTTCACCTCTGACAGACGTATTTCTTGGCCACAACTTTTGAATGCTTAATCATAGATTTTTCATCTTTCACATGAAATGCATTCATTGTGACAAGGCCTTTCTATTAACACCGATATTTGACTTTGACCTTGGAGTTTGGCTAATATATTCTTATGAAAAATTTAACGTAGTCTACAATGTGTGAATGGTTAGTGATTTGGCTGTTGTATTTCACATGTGTAGCCTTCCTTTCGACACACAAGTCTTGTATCCCCATGACCTTAAATCCAGAGTTTGACCCGAGGAGAAAACAGTGTTGTACTGACAAAGCTGCCAAGACTGCATGTTCCACAAACACATCTTTAATAATTCATTTGAGTAAAACTCAAGTGAGCTATTGTCATAGCGTGCCGTCCATTGTCCGTCCGTTTGTCATATATGTTTAACTTTTTCGACATACCTTGTGCATCTGCTATACAAACTACATGGAAATTTACAGGAAGCAATTATTCAAGGTCTCCTATAACTTTGTGTTTTGATGCTTATTGGTCAACAAGTATGGTCGCCAAGCTCTTTCATTGGCTGATGCATTTCTACATCTTTGCAATTGCTGTTCAGAATTTCACGAAACCTTAAAAAAGTAAGTATTTCAGGTCCTCTTCTTAGTTTGTGATGGTGCCGATCTGTCAACTAATATGGCTGTTAAGCTCTGATAGGCTGAAGCATTTTAGACATCTCAGCATTGCTCAGAATTTCACGAAACTTTACAGAAAGCAATTACTCAAAGTCCTCTACCACGTTCGTGTTTTTTGTGCCAAACATTAAACAAATATAGCCATCAAAATCTTTGATTGGCTGATGCGTTACAACTTTTTTGCAACCGCTGCTAAGAATTTCATGAAACCATATAGGAACTAAATACTCCAGGTCCTTTAGCAAGTTTGTGTGATCAACACTATTTATATAGCCGCTATGGGCTCTGATTTGATTACGAATTTTCAACATCTCTTCTGCATTTTGTGAATCTTGCAGGAAGTGCTCAATGTCTCTCACCAAGTTTGTGTTTTGTGCTGATCGGTCAACAAATATGGCCGCCAAGGACTCTTATTTCATTTTACAGTTTCAACATCTCCTCTGCAATCGTTGCACTGAATTTTACGAAACAACGCGAGAATTTAAGGTTTTCAAGGTCCTATACCAAGTCTGTTTTTGTTCGGTTTTTGACATCTCTGCAACCACTGAACAGAATTTCACGAAACTACAGGAATGAAGTTGTCAAGGTCCTCTACACAGTTTGTGTTTTGGGTGCTGATTGGTCAGCAAATATTGCCGACAAGGACTTTGATTGGCTAACGTATTTCAACATCCAGCAAACGCTGCTTAGAATTTCATGAAACCGTACAGGAACTAGTTACTCAAGGTCTCTTACTCAAGGTCTCTAACTGGTCACCATCAGCCCTTCATTAGCATTTCAGATGAGCAATGTGGCCTACTTGGGCCTCTTGTTTTTGTTTTGTGTGTTTGTTGTCATAGCTGTTTCAATGTTGTTGTGACTGTTTTGTTGTTGTCAAAGGTGCTTCAGTTTTGTTATAGGTGTTTCCGTTTTGTCATTTATGTTTCAGTGTTTTCATGAGTTTCTCTTTGTTGTTATTTAGTGTGTCTGTGTTGCCATAAGTGTTTCTGTGTTGTCATAAGTGTTTCTGTGTTGTCATAAGTGTTTCTGTGTTGTCATAAGTGTTTCTGTGTTGCCATAAGTATCTCTGTGTTGCCATAAGTGTTTCTGTGTTGTCATAAGTGTTTCTGTGTTGCCATAAGTATCTCTGTGTTGCCATAAGTGTTTCTGTGTTGTCATAAGTGTTTCTGTATTGCCATCAGTGTTTCTGTGTTGTCATAAGTGTTTCTGTGTTGTCATAAGTGTTTCTGTGTTGTCATAAGTGTTTCTGTGTTGTCATAAGTGTTTCTGTGTTGTCATAAGTGTTTCTGTGTTGTCATTAGTGTTTCTGTGTTGTCATAAGTGTTTCTGTGTTGTCATAAGTGTTTCTGTATTGCCATAAGTGTTTCTGTGTTGTCATAAGTGTTTCTGTGTTGTCATAAGTGTTTCTGTGTTGTCATAAGTGTTTCTGTGTTGTCATAAGTGTTTCTGTGTTGTCATAAGTGTTTCTGTGTTGTCATAAGTGTTTCTGTGTTGTCATAAGTGTTTCTGTATTGCCATAAGTGTTTCTGTGTTGCCATGAGTGTTTCTGTGTTGTCATAAGTGTTTCTGTGTTGCCATAAGTGTTTCTGTGTTGTCATAAGTGTTTCTGTGTTATCATAAGTGTTTCTGTGTTGTCATAAGTGTTTCTGTGTTGCCATAAGTATCTCTGTGTTGCCATAAGTGTTTCTGTGTTGTCATAAGTGTCTCTGTGTTGTCATGAGTTTTCCTGTGTTGTCATGAGTGTTTCCGTGTTGTCATGAGTGTTCCTGTGTTGTCATGAGTGTTTCTGTGTTGTCATGAGTGTTTCCATGTTGTCATGAGTGTTTCTGTGTTGTCATAAGTGTCTCTGTGTTGTCATAAGTGTTTCTATGTTGCAAGGACTGTTTGAGTGTTATTATGAGTATTTCTGTGTTTTCATGGCTGTTTAAGTGTTGTCAATTGTAATTTCAGTGTTTTGTCGTGATGATTATTTATTTCTGTTTTAGTGTTTCTATGTTGTAGTAGATGTTTTTGTGTTATCATCGGTGTATCTTTTTCTCATAAGTGTTTTATTGCCGTAGACTCTCTATTGTTGGATATGTCTTCATAATTTACCAAAGGTCTTACCATCTTGTATCCAGCGGGCTTTGCATGTTTTTTTTTTTTTGTGATTGGTCCTGTTTTTTTTTTCTTGAAAACTTCAGACAGAATTTGCTAAAAATAAGTTACGGGTACTTATTTGAAAATACTAAGGAGAATTAGGACCTGCAAGAAAGATAGGCAAACATTGATTGCATGAAACACTGCAAATGATTGTTTGTTATGTGTCAAACTATTGTATGCATTGTCTCAATAATAAATACAAAGACTCAGCTAGGTACCTTTAATGTTTTCGTTTTTAGCTCTACTGGTCAAAGATCAGTCGAGCTTATGCGATCACCTTGTGTCCGGCATCCGTCCTTCTGTCCGTCTGTTAAACTTTTCTTTTGAGTGCGAATCCTCTAAATCTGAATAGTACAAAATAAATTCTTGTAGCATTATTCTCAGTCTGTGGACTAGTTGTGCAACTGATATATTAGTTGAGCCCCTGACCCCCAGGGTTTTGGAAAATGGGTATGGTCATTTTCTTCTATATAACTATGTAATCCTGTGAGCACCAATTCTCATAAGAGTATAATTGATAAAAAGATCATTCTTTAGGCATTATTCTCAGTCTGTGGTCTAGTTGTGCACATGGTATTTTGTATAGCCCCTGATCCCCAGGTTCTTGGAAAACGAGTGTGGTCATTTTCTCTTATATAAGTCTATGTAATCTTGTGATCACAAATTCTCAGAAATTATCATTGATAGAAAGAAATGTTTCTAGCATTATTCTCAGTCTGTGGTCTTTATGTGCACCTGATATTTTGTTTGAGCCCCCGGTCCCAAGGGTTTTTGAAAATGGATGAGGTCATTTTCTCCTATATAACTTTATGTAATCTTGTTAGCACCAATTCTCAGAAAGTATAATTGATAGAATGATAATCGTTTTTGCATTATTCTCAGTCATAAGTCTAGATGTTCGCCATATATTTTGTTTAAGTCTCTCACCCCAAGGGTCTTGGGAAATGGGTGTGGTAATTTTCTCGTATGTAACTATGTAATCTTGATAATACCAGTTCTCTGAAAGTATAATTGATAGAGAGTTACTTCTATTTTGCATTATATTAATCATTCTCTGGTCTTGTATTTTGTTTTGCCCCTTATCCCCAGGGTCACTAAGATTAATGTAAGCAAACAACCAGAAGAGCTTCAGTATCATCAGAGACTTCTGGTTTTAATGAAATTATCAAACTGTAATACTTTTGAGATGTACACAATCTTTAATGTAACAATTAAAGTTCCTAAAATAGTGCAGAAACCTAGGTTTACTATGAGAATGGTATGTTGTACCTTAATATATTGTATTTATTTCCAAAACGTTTTTGAATACTAGCACTAGGGGTAATTTTCCGATTCCTTTGTCTTGCCTCCATTCGGGGGTTTGCCATTGCCATGTTATTGGAGACGTAGACAATTTTGTCATATTCCCCTGGATCATTCACTCCTGAACTACGATTGGTACTTGTCGATATTTTTGAAACATTTCCGAGCTTTCGCGAGGGTAGAAAAGGAATAGCAATTAATTGAGTTAAATGTTGAAAGCGCTTCTTGCTAATAATGCGCCATTGGTGAAGGAATATAAGCTACTTGAACTGACTTCATGGCAGGCGAGCTTTATTTTAAATGCGGCCAAGTGCGCTTGGATTCAGATCCTTGAATCGAGCTCCCTCGTCGCATCTCTGACGTCTTATGAAACATTGTTTCGTAAGACAAAGTTGTAAATTTTTAGTAGAAAATAGGAGCTGCCATATGATAGAGGAAAATACGTTATTAATGATAGAAATTTACAGGAAATACATACAATGATTTCAAACTTGAATTTTTAAAACAAAATTGAGTCGAGCTATGCCCTTTTAAGGACATTATTATAAACTTTATTTGGAAGCAAATTGTACTTACAGCTACACTATAGCTTCATTATTATATATAAATAATAATATAAACACACCTTACCTTTAAAAATAGTAAAAGTGCTGTTCAGTGTCTAAATGACAATGATATCATGATTCAAAACTCCTCTATATTACATCTTTCAATCAACTACAAAATTCATATGTATTTCAGAATTTCAATTCAATTTCAATTGGTTTCAAACTTCAAGGTCAAGCTTTACAAGTACAGAGTGACTTTATTAACCCTTTCTTCTTCTTTCATACATACAATACTATTGATTACCAATGCAAATTAAATAACTTTTTAACCAAAGTTAAGGAACATACATGCATAAACAGAGAAGACAGAGTCAGGATTTTAATGCAGTTTAAATGATTCAGACCAGATCGACATTTACATGTGTCTATTATTTACATACATGTATCTTATCAGGTCAAAAAATTACCATGTATACTGCTTTATTCGATATATATTCCAAACGTTTGCACTTTTGTGCAAAATTATGGATTACACCACCTCTAACATAGATATTCACGAGGGTTTGTCCGATACGCTTAATGCTGAGGCAGCAACTTGAAATATTTTTCTGTGAATTCTTGACGGACAATGATGGGTTTGTTTTCTATTACTGACTTTTAAACCTAAACCTTTGATCTAGATTCCAAGATAGTTTCACTATTGTTTATTTATGATTCAATGCTTTAGTTCTTGACTTTATTATCAGTTTTAGTTTTAAGGGCTTGGTGTATGTTTTAGATTATTGTATAATATTAGATCTGCATCAGGTTTATACAGTGTTAATTCTGCATACTTTTGTTTGTCTTATTTTAACTATAATGTGTAATTAATATGTATTAAGGCTTCATATTTAAGATGTCTTTTCCATATTGCAAGATCTGATCTGTGGTCTTTTGATTTCGCTTGCACGTAGAATATGATTAATCTAACACGCAAAAATATAGCTTTTGAACCATTTCCCTATGAATTACTTTTATTGTAAACAGCTTAATTTTACATTCAATGTTAGTGCTTCATTATTGTTATATAAATTTATTACAATGATAATTAATGTAGTTTGAAGTTTCTTTTTGTTGAAAGTCTTTAGTTTTTGGTACTTAAAAAATATCATTATATTACTTTTAAGGCAGTAGCTTTTTGGCTTTAAATCCGTCATTAATTGTAGATAATTTATGTAAATGTACTCATTTTGATATACATGCACCAGTATTTGATAGAAGAAAATGCATAATTGCATTCCAGAGTTTTTATTTGATAACATTATGTACAAGTGCATTCATGATTTTTTCTGGATAATATTTATTTTAGACTTGCTTAATATTTTTGTTATCAATGGTTGTTTGGTCACAAATTAGTAATAAAAAGAATATCTTTTTTTCCGAGATATTCAATGTACTAGTGCTATGATAAAAATTAACATTTTATTACATGTTTACTATTTTTGAGGAATGTACATTTAATTTGAACTAATTTTGCATTTATATCAAAAGGAAGATTTGAAATTTTGATTTTCAATAATGAAATAAATTAATTACTCAAGAAACTTTTGTTTGTCTGCTTGCTTTTCAACTTCGGTCCTTAAAGACCTCTTCAGAACCGCAGCACATATCGACGGACTGAAAGCATCAGAATGATCTAGAAAGATGTCTTAAATAGTGTTATTGTGTTTTGTTCTCCTCCGAAGTCAAGATTTTTGCTTTAACAAACTTCCTTGTTTGAAACGTAGTAGCAAGTAGCAAGACGTTGGGCAAAGAAAGAGGATGTACAGCTCGACACCCTTTCCGAATGGATGATATCCATCAGAGGATTACTTTTATCTAGAATTTAACGATTAAAATCAACTGTGAACACCAGATTCGTGTCTTTCTTTAAAGACCCTGATGTTATCACAGAGCTTACCTACCTCCAAGAACATTATGTCATCACATCAGCAGACAAAGCCTCAAATAATTACACATTTACTTGCAAAAAGTACTATTTCGACAGTCTAGTGAAAGAGTTGAGTTTAAATTCGACACCTGGATATCCCACTTACACCCCAATAAACCTTTCTGCCTCTGAAATAATAGATAATCACAAATCAGCTCTTGCTTCCTTTGGCTTCGACATTAACAATTTAGATTTACCATACTTAAACTGCCTACCTTAAAATGCATAAGAATCCGTACAAACAATGTTTCATCGCTGGTTCCTCAAAATGTTCTACCAAATCTGTATCGATCTTATTCAATTTGAAGACGTTTACATTACTCACCAAAGGTTTATCTGAAATCAAATCTGGGCTTCAAAAATATTGTTTGACAGTAAATTCTCGCAGTGGTATCAACCAGATGTGGATTTTAAAGAATTCGAAGGAACTTTTAGAACATCTGAAATCCACTCATTTTAGTAGAGTCCATTCGATCAAAGCCTTATATTTTTCGACAGTTTACGCTACAATCTCACATTCTAAATTGAAAGAAAGACTTGCAAAAATTATAAGTAGTGCGTTTACAAGTAAGAACAGCAATCGCAAATATAAATTTATTGTTGTTAACTATGACAAAACCTACTTTGTAAAAGAAAAGTCCGATTCTGAAAATAGGAACACTGAAACAGATATCATTCAGATGTTAAACTTTCTGATCGACAACATTTTTGTGGTGTTTGGAGGAAAGGTCTTCCAGTAAATTGTCGGAATTCCAATGGGGACCAATTGTGCCCCACTCCTTGCTGACATTTTCCTTTACTCGAACGAAGCTGAATTCATTCAATCTTTTGTCTCTGAAGGGAAAAGATACTTGGCTTCTGACTTCAATTCGCTTACAGATACATGGAAGATGTGTTGTCCATCAATAATCCAAAATTCTCGGATTACCTTAGCAGTATCTATCCTTCGGAGCTTGAAGTCAAAGAAACCACAGAGACAAATAATTCAGCATCCTATTTGGACATAATGTTGTCCCACGACACTTACGGTTAAGATGTGCTCCTTTTTGTGAGATTTTTGTAAGATTTCGTGACTTTTTATACAGGCAAGTTATTGGAATTTCTTTGAGTGACAAATATTGATAAAGACCATATCCCTGTATACAGCACAAGATCGATAATTCAGAAAATCAGAAACCGAAGGCATACAAAATCAGGATAAAACAGGAACCAAAGCAAACAAACAAAAACCTCCACCATATGAAAAGAAGCGAACTCCCGATATGGGAGTGAGACCAGGTGCCCAGGAAGAGTAAGCATCTCCTGCTTGCATGCAACACCCGCCACTTCAATTCGGTAGAACTGTCACATCCGGTTACTTCCATTTCGGAAGACATAGAGAACAATCTTTGGTTGGATGGTTCAAATGGTCTATGACAGAATATCATCCACCATTCTGGAACCTGGGACATCATATTGTATGACGAGTTTTAATTGTGCGCCTCTAGTTGCAGATATGTTTTTATACACAAACGAAAAAGATTTTATGCAAAATCTGCGTAAACTCAAGAAATTTGACGACTTGAAATGTTTCAACGGCACCTCTAGGTATCTTGATGATATTTTGAATATTGATTACCCACATTTTGACCATTACAAAAAATCAAATTTATCCACCAGAGTTAACATTGAATGAAGCAAACACATATGATATTGCTGCACCATTTTTGGATCTTGATATCAAATTCAATAACAGAGAAATTCAGACAATGTTATACGACAAAAGAGATTACTTTGGCTTCAACATAGTTAATTTTCCTCGGCTCGATGGCGATGTTCCAAGATTACCATCGTAGGGCATTTACATCTCTCAGCTCATCAGATACGCTAGAGCTTGCTCCCATGTTTCGGACCTCCATGATAGAAATAATAAAATTACAAAAAAACTTATCAAAATCACTATAAAACAGGAACCAAAGCAAACAAACAAAATCCTCCACCATATGAAAAGAAGCGAACTCCCGATATGGGAGTGAGACCAGGTGCCCAGGAAGAGTAAGCATCTCTTGCTTGCATGCAACACCCGCCGCTTCAATTCGGTAGAACTGTCACATCCGGTTACTTCCATTTCGGAAGACATAGAGAACAATCTTTGGTTGGATGGTTCAAATGGTCTATGACAGAATATCATCCACCATTCTGGAGACTGGGACATCATAGTGTATGACGAGTTCTAATTGTGCGCCTCTAGTTGCAGATATGTTTTTATACACATACGAAAAAGAATTTATGCAAAATCTGCATAAACTCAAGAAATTTGACGACTTGAAATGTTTCAACGGCACCTCTAGGTATCTTGATGATATTTTGAATATTGATTACCCACATTTTGACCATTACAAAAAATCAAATTTATCCACCAGAGTTAACATTGAATGAAGCAAACACATATGATATTGCTGCACCATTTTTGGATCTTGATATCAAATTCAATAACGGAGAAATTCAGACAATGTTATACGACAAAAGAGATTACTTTGGCTTCAACATAGTTAAGTTTCCTCGGCTCGATGATGATGTTCCAAGATTACCATCGTAGGGCATTTACATCTCTCAGCTCATCAGATACGCTAGAGCTTGCTCCCATGTTTCTATTTTTGTCATCGATTGTATTTAAGTTTGCTATTGAATCGACCTACAGGAAATTTGGAGCCGCGCACTCTCTTCAGAGCAATTGTACAAATTTGTATTTAAAAAAAAACAGTGGGCGCTACTGAAATGAATTTTGCCTGTTTCTTGAAACCACTTTAGCTGGAAACATCACTGATGAGGATTTTTTAATCCGAAACGTGTCTGGTGCATAAAAATTGGTTTACAATTTTCTTCAAGAAGGTAAAGAGTTGGAACACTTCCGTAATTTTATTGTATTAATAAGGTTAGCTGTTAGACAGTAAATTGATTTTCGCGCGTCTAATTTTCAAGTAAAAAGTTTTGTTTTGTTTTAGAATACAGAATGCGTAACATGCATGTTAAAAATTTAATTAAACTGAAAACTAGAACTTTTAAGATGACAAATATGGATAATGACTATATCCCAATACATAGTACAAAATCGATAATTCAGAAATACATAAACCGAAGGCATACAAGAACCGAAACAAACAAAGAAAAACTTCCACCATATGAAAAGAAGCGAACTCCAAATATATGTTTACGGCAAATCTATACCAGTATATCTAGTCACATCCATACTGTACACCACTACAAATTGTAGGCTATGCAAGATATACTTTTGACTAAGGGGTGTAGAACAAAAACAGTCGCTGATTTCAATTTCTTTTGAAAACAGTATATTGATATCTAGTCAAATGATAAGTATTGACAGTTTTGATTTTCTGATGCATGTATATATATATATATATTTCTCATCACAGATGGTGTGCAAGTTTTTCAGTTTCAAAAGGACTCAAATTCTCTTTGAATATGTTACTTTTGTTATGCTTTGCATCGTTGCTTTTGAATTTGAGTTTCATTCATCATTCCTCTCGCTGCATTTAGTATAAGATTTATTTTCCATCACCTCCCCACGCCCATTTTCTCCCACATGGTCTACGGTGTCTTGGCGGACTGGGACCCCAGTGATGAGGTGGCGGTGGAGGGAAATGTTCTCCATGGTGTGGTGGTCTATGGTGGGGAGGAAACCAGTGGGGACGGTGGTGTGGTGGTGGATGATGAGGTGGGGGGTGATGATGCGGAGGGGGAGGAGGCCAGTAGAATTCATCTCCGTGTTCAGTCTCATTTTCTAAAGAGCATTCTGGTTCACGGGCTATTGATTGAGGACATTTCCATTCCGTGGTATTGTCCATTGGAAGTTCTTCCTCAAGTTTTGCTTTTATAACTTCAGCTTCTGTTGCCTCTGTATCAATGGTAACAGGACGATCCGGCCACAAACCAATCCGGCCACTATGAAATGGGAACCGGCCCCAGACGATCCGGCCCCAGACGACCCGGCCCCTAGTCAATCCGGCCACATGTACCCAAGACGATCCGGCCCCGTTAATCAACTACCTAAGACGATCCGGCCCCTGTGTATATAACCATTAAAATCTTGTACACCAAGACGATCCGGCCCCTGTGTATCTTATATAAATAAACATTGTCCCAAGACGACCCGGCCCCCGTTTATAATCAAACATCCAAGACGATCCGGCCCCTGTGTATATAACCATTAAAATCTTGTGCCCCAGGACGATCCGGCCCCTGTGTATATAACCATTAAAATCTTGTACCCCAAGACGATCCGGCCCCTGTGTATCTAAATAAACAATGTCCCCAGACGATCCGGCCCTCGTTTATAATCAAACATCCAAGACGATCCGGCCCCTGTGTATACCCTGTACCCCCAGACGATCCGGCCCCTGTGATTTTTAGTATGAAGAGGGGGGGGGGGCTTAGATTTGATATCCGCTGTACATATCTTGCATTTCATTGGAACTAAATGTAATTCTGTTTAAAAGTTCATTTACTTTTGTGGTTTTTGGTACCAATAGGTAGTAAATTATATGTAAAGGTATGTTGTTGACATGATATTGTAAGGTAAGTATCCATGATCTGGTGTATGAAGTGATTGCATTCGCCTTTTTGCCTTTTTTTTCAATTTTCTATTTTTTTTTTCATCTACTTCGTAGCATAGTAGATTAAATTAATAGGACGAGTATATGATTTATTTCAACGTTTATTGTAGATCATTGAAGCACTATGATAGCAATATTTCATGATTTATACATAATATAAACAAAATACACATACAATGATGTTAAACATATAATACATACAGTACTACAGATAGAATACAATAAGTTCGTTATAGCAAAATGGTCACTAAACACTAAATAGATAGCACTTATAGTTCATCACGTCACATCAACGGAAGATCTTCTCGACGGCTGTAAGGAACGCTGACGTCTTGATGGCTCTGTCCTCATAACGGTCCCATAGATCGAAGAGTTGACCCTGTTGGCGGCGGTAGGTGTCCCGTTGGTACCGTGTGAGTTGCTGTTCGTCTACGAGTTGGGCTGCTATGCTCACCGTCTCGGCCTCCTTCTTCAGCTCCGGAACCAGGCGATAGAACTGCAGATTGGTAGCCCCTGTCCTACTGGCGAAACGTCGGTGCCAACCTGAAACGATAAAAACACTTATCAATGTTCTGAATTTGACATGCAAAACTAATTTGAAATATATATTTATAAGTGTAGTACTGCATCATATAAATGTATAGATGAACGGACTATCTGACGTGCACAGTAAATATTTCATTTGAACTTTAATATATATTAATTTCTTATAAATGAGTACAATTCACTTTGATAGAAATTATTTTACAGTTCAGATTTTAAAATTTTTCTTTTTATATTTTATGATAATGAATTTTAACCAAATTATAAATCACCTTCGGTGTCGTTGTTGGTCCTCGCTTGTAGACGGAAGACAGACCACTGACGGACAGACCATACACTGCTGCTGAGCCACGTGTTCTCTAGGTACGTCATCAGATCTTTAAGTGGTTGCGTAGTTGCTGACATCTTGAGTGAGTTGAAGGCGGGTACTATGTGGTCTGCGGGTAGGTAGGGTAGACTGAGTAGCTGGCGAATGGAGTGGTATGTGGTCTTTCGTTGGTTGTAGGTAGTCTTGAGTCCCAAGTTGGCAACTTTCCTCATAACGGCCTGGCCCCAGTGGAAAGAGCATCCCCTGATGTATGCCTCTGGAAAAACCTCCTGTATAGAACGCCATGTTGCTGCTTCAAAATCCAGGGTAAATGACTGCACTCGTGCGTTTGGTAGAAGACTCCTGATGTGTTGGAACACCTGAAATGAAAATAAAAAAAATTAAGAAACCTGAAAGAAATACATAATTAATATAACATACATTATACAATATCACTATGAAATAGAATTTTAGTAGATCATTGAAAATATTAACAAAGATGCATTAACTAAACATATAACATTACATTACATTAAGGCATATGTATATCAATAAACGCAAATTTAAAACAATTTAATGAAAAATAAATGAATTTGAATAAATTTAACGAAAATTTTAATATATACATAGATAAGATAAGAATAAATTCAAAATTATGTTTTATAAACGAATTTGAAGAAATACCTTGTCGTAGTCCTTCTTCTGACGTCTGGACATCATCACGAAGAGGAGGGGAACCTGTTTCATGCAGCTCTCTTTCTGGATGAAGGCGTGGATGGTGAAGAGTTGAGTGAATGGCTTGTGTATATAATCTTGAAGGTTCCGTCTAAGTACCATTGTCGGGCGGTCTCCAGGAGGGTCAACTGAGTCTTGCTGGCGTAGATGAGGTGTCAGGCGGTGTCCACGCGGAGGTCTCCCCTTAAAAAGTTCTCGTCCTCCAGGTATGAGTGGTCGATGTCGAATGTTAGGTCACTGGGTTCCGTGGGTCTCATCTTCTGTAGCAGTCGGTTGGCGGCCCTGATTAGGTTGAGTGGGTTTGGTAGGTTGAAGTCGTGTGTGGTCATCTTGTCCCTCATCTCTTGGTCGACGATGTTGCCTGCTGGTCTATATGGGTCGGTCCATTGGTCGAGTAGGTGAGTGGTCAATTGAGTGGGTTGGTTGGGTTGATGTTTGGTCCATTGGTCGGGTAAGTGAGTGGTTCATTGGTTGTGTAGATGAAATCAGTGGAGTAGGCGGAGGAGGCAGTGATACATCAACATCTGGGTATGAGTCATCTAGGTCAAGTACATCGAGTGGTGGTGGGGGTGACGGGAAGTCATCATCATCATCATCATCATCATCATCATCATCATCATCATCATCATCATCATCATCATCATCATCAATGTGGGTAGATGACAGCAGTGGCGTCGATGGCAGTGGCGTTGGTGAGGGAGGTTGAAGCGGTCGATGCTTTGGCTTACTTTTTTTAATCTTAGGGATTTTGCGTCTGCGACGCTTAGCGGGTGGAGCCAACACATTTTCAATGTCATCTTGAAGAGGGCTGCGATCAGGAATAGGAAGCCTACATCTGCAGCAAGTGAACGGCAATTATATTTCCCGTCTTTTCATGGCTCTGTACTGTTCCTGCGTAATATTTGTATTGAAGGTGCGGTGCTGCCTGCTAGAACACAGGTCGCATTCTAGTGACTGTTGTTTGGGTCGGCATTCTTGATTACATTCAACACACAAGGATGACATGGTGATTGTAATGCAGAATTGATGAGATACCCAGTATTTAAACATTTCATCTGATAATTAGCACACGCAGTAAAGTAATTAAGATGTGAACTGTTCAAATAATTATAAATGAATTCATAATGAATCTGTTTTATCTATATTGTTTCAGCTTGTCATACAAACAAAGTCAGTGTCTTCTGGGCTTGGGTTCACAGCATCACTTTTATAAACATACATTTCTCTCTAAATTAACTTAACTAAATTAATATGTCAAATTGGTGATTTAATTGTTTTTAAAGAATAATTTATTTCTTGTTATCAAAAGCTTTACAAAAGTCAAACTTCAACTACAGTTATATGCTAAATGTGAAAAACTATTCCCGTAATGCGTTGTTATAACCAAACATGTTATATCAGATAAAAAAAAAAAGGATAAGAAAAAAAAATAAATGTGAAAAAAAATGAAACCTCAGAATGTAAATTCAGTATTGTCCATTATATGGGGGGGCTGGTCATCTTGGGTTAAAAAAATTTATTTATGTAAAAAGTGGCCGGATCGTCTGGGGATATACGTTATAGTAATATTAATTTATTTTCTGTACAAGTATATATAGGGGCCGGATCGTCTGGGGTTCTATACCGGGCCGGGTTTTCTTGGGATACCTAATACATTTAATGCAAATGTAAATAAACAGGGGCCGGATCGTCTGGGATATAGTCATTATTATCTGCAAAGTAATTATATACAGTACAGGTTAACGTTGGCCGGATCGTCTGGGAATATAAGAATTAAAAGTATTTATATATACAAGTATACAGGGGCCGGATCGACTTGGGGTATTATATACAAGTATACAGGGACCGGATCAAATTGGGGTATATACAAGTATACAGGGGCCGGATCGACTTGGGGTGTTATATACAAGTATACAGGGGCCGGATCGACTGGGGGTATAACATATTCCATCTATATACAAATATACAGGGGCCGGATCGTCCGGGGTTTATACATTGACATGGTAATTGGCCATGGTCATGGCTATGTAAAAGTATACGGGGGCCGGATTGTCTGGGGTACCTGTGGCCGGATGCGTCAGTGGCCGCATCGACTGGGGTCACAGATCCGTGGCCGGATTGGTTTGTGGCCGGAACGTCTAGAAATCTGTATCAATCACTGTTTCCTGTAATGCTAAGTGTAGTTATTTTTCTTTGATTAGACGAGAGATGCATCTGAAGATCAGCTTCATAAATTTTCCTTTGAAATGCACATATTTTCCACTATGTTTAAACATTTAGGGTATGGATATAAAACTATTGAAATGTTTCTGTTCTATTCTAATTTAGTGCTGTTCAATTATATCTCACCAGATTCTAAACGGAAAGAATGAAGTTCTGTCTCAATTTTCCTTATAAGGATTTCAAGCTGGTCAATATGAGGTATGACGGGAAGCGGCTCTACCAGTCTGGCGCTCTCAATGTCTTGGTTTAGATCTTGTTGAACACTTGAATGCAATATATGATTTTGTTATTAAGTTATCGTCTGGGGAATGTTATATTATATAACATATATATATTATCAGCTAAATGTTTTAAATCTTGAGATACTGCTCAACTGATGCTTTATTTACAATACAATACAATACAATACAATACAGTCATTTATAGAGCGCCCTATACTATATATACATACTCTAAGGCGCTTAACAATTATGAAAAAGGCATTTAGTCTTTAAAATAATTTGACTTCTAAGAAAAAAAAAAAAAAATAAAAATGCTAAAATAGCAGATAAACAATGTCTTATATTTAAATATTAAAAGCTTTTTTGAACAAGAATGTTTTAAGATTTCTTTTAAAAGCTGGAAGCGAGTCAGTTTTCCGCAGCGTCATGGGCAAAGAGTTCCACAAGAGTTTCACAAGAGTTTATTTGTGAGCAACTGACTGCCACTGCACTGATATGATATAATACACTAATGATGATGTGTTGTTGTTCACATTGATGAAAAATATTTTAGGATAAAACTATTACACAAACATTGCGGTCGACACCTTTATTGGTTTTGACGTTTCTGCATAATTTCAGTGAAGGCTGTAGCTATCAAGCAGGAGATGCTTACTCTCACTGGATACTTGTCTTCATCTCCATTGGTGATTCACCTTATAGAATGTTAAAGTTACGAGTGTTTTATTCCAGCCACCTTGCTCGTCTTTCGGTATAATTTGGACATATTTTTTTCACAGACTTTGACCATATTTCATTGACTGCATAAAGGATCACTGGCGAGGATTAAATACCCGATACGCGCATGTCTGGTCCATGCTGTAAAGGGGTAGGTTCACTAAATCGGCCCTAAATTTTTGCGAAAAATAATTTAATGAAAATTATGATTCAGCATCTCTTATAATTATCTCAAATACCTGCCGAAATAGGAAGTAAATATTTTTCATTGTCAAAACCTCACGTGCGTTAGTTATGACGTCACATTGTTACGTCATTTGTTCTACATGACGGAAAATGAAGGAAAATCGCCATATTTTCTGCATAAATCTTTAAAAATAGTATAGGCGCCAACCCTCACCCAACATAAATTTTATGTAAATCGAAAGATAAATTGCAAATTTAACTTTTTATATGAATTTTTTTGGGGTTGAGGGCTGGCGCCCTACTTATTTTCATACCTTTTGACCAGAACTATGCCCATTTCTTACAATTTTTCTGCATTTCTTGACTCAAAGTCGATTTTGAAGCCATATCTTTGGGTGTACTGCACGTAAATTGAAATATTTATTTGGTATTTTAAACAACCATACATTTTAACTTCCTTGATAAGAAATACAATCGAAATATAAAACATTCTTAAAGTAGGGCCGATTTTCCATGGTACCGAACCTGTTCCTTTATCTGCTTTAAAATGATGCTAATGAATTTGAAGACATTAAACATTAGTGCCACTTGGTGAGTGTCACTGCTGGTAGACCAGGAGTCCGCGAGGGCACATGTTGTCAAGTTCGATTAATTTCGGTTGTTCGTTTCTTCAAACCCATTCGAAAATTTCTGTTTACAAAATTTTCTCGAATTTCTGAAACCTGGGTACTGTAGCATCATATCCCAGCCATCTTGCTACGTCTTTCGGTATATTTTAGACATAATTTTCACAAAATTTGGCCATATTTCATTGTTTGGATTGTGGATCACTGACGAGGTTAAATACCTGAAACATTCATGTATGGTCTATGCTGTAAATTTGCTTTAAAATGCATGAATCTGAAGACGTTTATAACATTTGTATGCCAAAAGATTACGATTTTGGGGATTCTTAGTTTGGTTTTATTTTTACTTTCACTTCAAATCTCTTGCGAAAAACTTTCGGGTACTTTCAACACCATTTTATATCATTGTTTCATTATGAAAAAAATCACTTTTACTTTATCAGAAATTTTGCTTGTTTTTTTTTTATGATATGAAATGATATATATATTTCAGAATCTAATTTTCTAAGAAATTTATGCTATATCTCTCATGAATTGTAATAACTAGATCATATATGATAAAGCATCATTTACATATTTTACTTTTCTATTTTTGAAATTGCCAGTCTTACCTTTTTGCAAAGTCCCCGTAACACTGAAATTAGAAGAAATTATCCATGATTCTATATTTTCTACGTCGTGATCATACGGTCATCACATTTCTTAATTCAGATGATGCGCTAGATCTCAATCGCATGTTTCTATCATTCGTGTTTCAACTTTACCAAACGAGAGAAAAAATCGTCAAAATTTAAAAAAAAGTTTGCACAGAAAAACAACTGAAATGTGACTTAAATACAGAAAAGGAATGAATAAATACATAAGATAAAAATTATCAGGACATGCAAATGTTTAAGATTCTTAGCCCATTTAACCTAATAAACATGTATAGTGCGCACGTAATCCAAGTTGGCGCCGGTTGCACATTGGTCTCCTTCCTTTTATGTGTTTATGTGTTGTCTTTGATGTGTGATGTTTCTGTGCGTGTGTTTCGATTATTTTGTTTCATGTTCTATCGTCCTTGTGCGGTTTGTAGTTTTGTCTGATTTCAATCTGTGTCAGTTTCTTTTGGGTTTGTTTCGCTGGGTGTCTGCAGGGTTGTCATGCTGGAGATCCTTCCCTTTTCTTCATTTTTTGAAGGGTAGTATTTACCTGCAATACCGTGTGAACATCCGTTAATTTAAGATTTTTGGCCTCTGTTAAGAGTCTTTGAGTCTTTTCAAGTTGCGCTCTTGTCTTTATCAACTCCTTCTGGTAGCGTGTAATATTTTCCTTATACTTGTCTTGAATTTCAGTAATGATTTCGGTTTCTTTTATGGCAAGTTTGTCCCGCAAAGTTGAAAATTCTCTTGCAACATCAGCACATTGGTTGTCAACAGAGGTCTTTACGAAAAAGTGAAACAATATGATTTTACTTTTTCCGAATCAAATAGTTTTACAGCAGAGCTCTTTTAGATATGTTGAAACTTGATATTACTGTCTTACTGAATCGCTTTTCCTTGTTTTCTTATTTTCTTTTATTTAGAATGTAGTTAACAAAAGTAAAAGAGTGATTTTACAGATTAATGAAAAGTGAAAATGAACCTATAGTATGCTGCAAATTTATCTGTTTTCTAATGATGCTATGGATTTGAAGACGTAACATTAATGTATTTCTAGCTACCTAATGTTATGTTATATCAAAATTCTAGCTCATAAATACACTTCTACCATTGAAGGAAATATAATGGTATTTCTAAATATTTAGTATTCAGTTGATGTCCGCAATAGACGAAATCTTATAAGCATCTCTTGATGACGAATTAACGTACTGAAGAAATGGGGTTCATTTTATCAAACTGACGAAAGTTGCTCTAGCGATCTGCTGTCTTTTTCATTTTAGAGTACGATGACACTAGAAGAACGATTTCAGTGACCTCTTACCGTAATTTCTCGGTGAGCATCTTTCCATTTCTTACATTTCTCGTCTAAAGCCGTACACAGCTCTGTTAACTGGGGAAGCATCAAGTTGTTTAGATCCGCCTGTAAATCACGTGACAACATGTATCAATATTATACGTGTATTTAAAAATTTCAGTGTTCCTCATACTCAGATTAAAGTGAACTTAAATGGCAAATATGGACAATGCCATATCCCTCCACACAGCACAATATCGACAATTCAGAAAAGCTGAATCCGAAGGCATACAAAATTAGGATAAAACAGGAACCAAAGCAAACAAACAAAAACATCCACCACATGAAAAGAAGCGAACTCCCTATATGGGCGTGAGACCAGGTGCCCAGGAAATTCTAAGTTTTCCGGACTTTTCTTCCATGGTATTGCCGATATTGAAATCATTTTTGGTATGTGAACATATCTCAGTGTGATACAAATCAAGTTCATGTTTCAATTTGATTGACCCATTTCTACAGGAGTTATGGCCCCTGGACGTAACAAATCTCATGAACTTCTCAGTTTCATGCTTTTCATGCATGTTCTTGTAGAAATTGCGCTGATTTTTGGTATGCAGATACATTATAGGCTGATAAAGAAAAAGCTGAAGTTGAGTTTCATTTATTTGTTCTTACAAAAGGTATTGCCTCATAGCAAATTTCAGTAAATTTTCCTGTTTTCCAGACCTTTTTCTACAACACATATTGAACTTATTTTGGTGTTGGATTCATCTTTTGGTGTATGTACAGGTCAAGGCAAAGTTGTAGGACATGAATTAATGCCGGTAGGGGACTTTTATCGCTTGCGATTCATAAATTTTTATAGTCAACAGTGAATGATATTTCGTTTATTCTGTAGTTGATTTTCTTTTTGAAAGATCTTGTTACGTATTTATGGTGGCAAACTTCTGCCTCCTACATGCGAGATATTGTTTATAGACTTATTTGTGTCAACATGCAAGATAAATGTCTTGACATTCAAGATGACTATGTTAACATGCAAGATAATGTAAGGCGCATGTCGACATATTCTAAAGAAAAATATATCGCGTTTAGGAGGCAGAAGTATGCCACCAAACGTTTTTGTAAATGATTTTGTACGTGTCTAGTGCAATGTAATTGGCACAATATAACATATACATTTGTATTTCAATATTGACAATTTCAATAGTTTTTTTTTGCGTTGCATTTATCATGAAATAGTTCTGAATATAGTAAGCAGTTATTCAAATCCTTTATTTTCGAATAAGAAAATAGAATGAAAAGTTTAATCCTTTTATAAAAATCCTACCAAACATTTGTCCTGTGCTTGTGCTATATTTTCTACGTCGTGGTGTTTATGCTCTGAGAAGCAGTCCGTGCACAATGCCGTATAACAAGTCATACAGTACAGGCCAAATTCCTTTCCATGGAGAGAACACGACGAGGACTGGCGTTGAATCCGCTTTTGGTGAGCCAGATCACGGTGCTGTTTGAATTTTGCTATAATATTAGCCAGATCAAAGTTCTTCGGTAAACTATCAAACGTGTCATTCTGGAGCACTGCTTGCGTTCTACACTGTGGACAAGTCACTGCTACATTATTTGACCTATAGTCTCTATGAGTAGGAACTCCACGGATGCATTCTTTACAGAAGCTGTGAAGGCACGGCAGTGATACCGGGTCAAGGAAGATTTCCAAACAAATAGAACATGTAAGTTCGTCGTCAAGGGATATAGCTTTTTCGAAACTCTTTGCTGCATCCATTTCATCACCCAGATTGGTCTTTGAAAAAAAAATAATTCTAATAGATACGTTTTCCATTATTCTTTTGCTTATTGGATAGTTTCAATTTGAATAGAAAGGTATGCAAATTAAAGTATGAGCTATTCATTTGTCAGTCTGATGCAAATAAGACGGATTGAATTTGAAGCTAACCCTTGCTATTTACAGTATATATTGGCAGTGTAAATCATATGTTCACAAACTTGAAAAAGACTATGCTTAATTTGGCAGATTTTTGTATCATCAATAACTTGTTTTTATCTTGTATGGATCTACAAAAGAAGCTGATGCTAATTGATCTGAATGACTTCTTACCTGTTTGACCCGTCAAGGTTAACATACAGAATCTTACACACCATTCATGGTCAACGATAATTTTGATTTCGTTCCTGTCCCATGTCCCATGGACTTAGCATTTTTTGTTCTAAAACGAAACTACGGTGAATAACATGAAGGTGTCTGTATCGGTATATTGTCCAAGGTTATAGACTGCGTGCGTGACTATAAGGGTTTAAATTTAACGGTACAAATGCACCCAGGTTATATTTATCTATTGTTTATATTTGATCGGTTACACTGGGTTTCATACTGGCAGATTGAATATCGTATGTATTGATTGAATGAAGATGACAGCTCTTGATGAAATGTTAAACGTCTTCAAATTCAATAGCATCATTTAAGAACAGATAAATTTACAGCATGGACCAGACATGCACATTTTTTGGTACTTAACCCTCGTCAGTGATCCTCAATCTAAAAATGTAATATGTACAGGAGATTGCTTTATCCTCTATGTGCATTGTACTTTCTATATATATAATTGAGATAAAGATTATCCTGACGACAATCTCAACAGCACTCACAATAGCGCACTACGTTCACAATCGATGGACCCCTAGCAAGCCAGGCGTTGGACCAGGTGTGCGGGAATAGTAAGCACGCCATCGATGTTCCCGCACGAATACAATATCTTTTAATCATGCACTGACTGAGGTCATGTTTTTAAAGAAAGAGCTATGGCGTCCATGTCGGGGAAAAGACATTTAAAACACTTACTGTCAAACAAAACACTTTTAAGTTTTCAGATACTATACTTTTTGAAGCCTATTTATTGTAGTATTTCCAGCTTATTACCTCGATTAATATTTTTGATATCTAAATTGAATAAAGAATGTTTTATCTAATTCAGTATATTTATTTCGTTTTTCGCAATGCCAAAAATTAGAATAAAAACTAAATATTGTTAAAAGTGTACTTTCCATATGTAAGTCAAGTCCCATTGTAAAGGTTACGATGTCTAGGTCAAGATATGTTTTAAAAAAGTCTTTCACGAAAAAAATATGTACATTGGGGCTATTTAAGCTGTAATTCACATAGCTCAAAAGTATAGGCTAAGGTTAAAGTTCTTAACGTACTAAGAATCCGTCAGGCAGGAAAAAAGACAACATGCACCCCCATACAGAGCATACAATTCATACTCTGAGATCTAATGTTTGTGAAGATGGACGTACAATTTTGTGTAACCATAGACAGTGCATGTATTTTATATATTTTCATTTTCATGCGTGAACATCGACGGCGGGTGCGGCTAGCCAACAGGGGATGCTTACTCCTCCCGGGCACCTGGTCCCACCTCTAGCTTGCTAGGGGTCCGTCGATGCTCCATTTGGTGCTCTATTGAGAGTGCTGTTGAGATTGTCGTCAGGATCTTCTTTAACTCAATTGTATTTGAACACAATAAAGGAGAGACTAAACCGAAAAGAATATTGTTGTTTGCTGGTTCCGTTTGTGTCCGTTTCTTTATGTTTGTCTTGAGTATGTGTTCAACAGTAGTTACCACAAGATGGTCTTGCTTGAAATCTTGTTATTCAAGAAGAGATGAATGTTGAATATAAAATGATTTAACCTTCAACTAGAATTGGCTGGGTAGATGCTGAACCTTTTTTTCCATGTCAGAAATAAAAATTCCATGTCACAATGATAACATCTATAGAAACACATTATGTAAAATCGTAAAACTTTTAAAAAAAGAGTTGAGGGAATTTCCAAAACAAAAAGCAAAGTTGCAGAACCCACAACAATCAAAAACCGAAACTATCCCTTTTCGAAAACACAGAATAGACATACACAGCAAGAGACACAAAAAGGACAGGCAACACCAAACACTACATCCGAACGCCAAACACAAAAGACTTAGCATGAACCAACGAGAGCAATTGGAAATCGATACCGACAATTGTTGTCTTAAAAGCTTCATCCCTGTAAGATGATCACACAAACAAGATAGCAAAAACACAGAGACCCAAGTAACTAACTTATGTATTTGTAAAGGAGCTTGAGAAAAGTTCGTACATGTTATCACCCGAGGAGTCAGACCGACATTCAGAGAGAATAGGTGGTCGGGTCCCTATCTTCCCAAACGAGGTTTTGACAGGGCCTGTCATAGAGTCCCGTCGACATGTTCAGTCATAGTGCAACTCTCAAGAATGCGCTTGTGCAAGGCTGTAGATCGGTCAAGTTCCATCCAGGAAGGACTCCAGTAATACCAGGATAATATCTACGGTGTACAAAATTTGGATTATTCTGACGCATTTTCAATGGATATTCGGTTTGCCTTTGATCCTGCTTGTATCGGATATAATGTCACCATAATGTGAAATTCCTAAAGAAATATACTCTGTTGCATGTTTTGGTCCGAATTTCAAAAGATTGTAAATTTTCCTGAAAGTCTTAAATACTGATGTACTTCATGCAACAGAGTACATTACTATGGATATTACACAACCTGTCTTTTATGGTGATATGATAAACAAAATAAAGAGGATCAAAGGTAGGCAGCATAACCATCGAAAATGCGTCAGAATCATCAAACGCCTTTTATACCGTGGATATGATCCTAATGTCACCAGACGGACACTAGGCTTGGTACTTGACCAATCTACAGTCTTGTACAAGCGCATCCTTGAGACTTGCACTCTGACTGACTGTGACGACGGGACTCCATGACGGGCCCTGTCCAAACCTCTTTAGAGAAGACAGGGCCCCGACCACCTGTCCTCTCTGAATGTCAGTCGGACTCCTCGGGTGATTGCATACATGAGCTCGCTACAGCCGGCAGAGCACGGACTGTATAACGTATGCCCTCTTTTTATATCCATTTACATATTCATCTGTGTCTCTGGGGCCTCTGCGTTTTGCGGTCTTGTTTGTGTGATGTCATCTTACAGTGAGGAGGTTGTTTTACACCACAATTGTACGTTCTTCGAGATCTCTGGGTAATTGGAGAAGTGAGAGGGTTGTGCGCACGTAATCCAGGATAACCACACCATTTGCTACTTGCGTGACAGATGGCCGTCCAAAGTCGGCACCGGTTACCCATTGGTCTCGTCGGTTTATGTGTAGTCTTTTGTGTTTGATGTTTACATGTCGTGTGTCTCTTTTCCGTCTCGTGCTGTACTCGTCTTTTGTGTTTTTGCATCGGGTGTTTTGGTGTTTTACTGTTGATGCTGCAACGGGGTCTTGTTGGAGATCTCCTCCCTTCTTTTTATATCTACACTTATTTCGTGTTGCAGTGTGGAGTTGGTAAAGCAATTCCCCGCGACCCGATGTTTGAAGTGTTTTAATTTCATTGTGTTCTCTAACTTAGCTTTGTTGTAGTGTCTTCTACGTAAGACTCTAATTCACTTTTCTTCCATTATCGCATTATGGCATTTTTAAGGTCGCCTCGTATCAAACTAACCCCCTTGAGATTACCCTCTGTCACTACAGTCACTTTACCATCACCGACATTCAACAGTAAAAAACTTTTTTACTCACCAAGAGTACTCTTATCACCTCTCAAATTTAGACCCCACAGTCGTATTTTACGCACTACTCCATCTGCAGGCTCTACATTCAACAACAGACACAGAGGGTTCTCAATTATTTCTAAGTGCAAAAGTAAAAGATGCTCGTTGTGTCACCTCATCAACTGCGACTCAATAATAACATCTAGTGTAAATGGGCAGAAATTCAAAATCGAGGTAGACCAAGACATCGATTGATCGTCTCAAGATCTTATTTACGTGATGACTTGAAATGCCAGGGGATGTGGCGCACAATATGTAGGTGAGACAGGCCAACCTTTAAAATCACGTTTTAGGAACCATTCGTATAAGATCAGAACCTCACGTCAACAAAAACACAGAAACTTTCTTTATAATCACTTTGTTAAATATAATCATTCTATTTCGGATATCACCATTACCCCAGTTCAGACTTTTCCAAAACGTAAAAATGAAAGTAAGACCGAAATTAAAAAACGCCGACTACAAGCTGAACTTGCCTGGATCACCAAACTTCAGACTGCGTACCCTCTTGGTTTAAACGATCAAATTTATGGACAAGGAAACATTTCCTCAGCTTCTACCAATATCAACATCTTTTCAATTCGCCCAAACACTAAAAGGAAATACAGGTCACACGGGAAAAGACGAAACAGACAAAAAAGAAAACGATCCAGAATATACCGCTCTCTCAACGATTTACTTACTATAGCACGCAATGGCGGAAGACATGAGCTGTTACATGCTCTGTCGTCAATACCAGTTATGCACTTGAAATCTATCTTGGATGAAGCAGAGGTTGCATTCTTAAGAAACACTGACTGATTCAGACTTAATATCATTGTCTCATTCGCACAGTATAAACTTTATCCTATTGTGAAAAACACCTCACCTAAAAGACGATTCATAAAAATCCCGTTTATTAACAAAGGTTTTGATCTTCTAAACATCTCTAATATTTTTCGGGATCATCGCGTACAAAGTACCATTCCTCAATATTTTGAAAATTTAGAGCCACCTCTTATTTGTTATAAGTACAAGAAACCTATTCGAAACTTTGTTTTTAACTATAATAAAGTTACAACGGATCCTGACATACTTGAATCGTGTCCTGCTTCTTGAGAATGTGCAACTTCTAAATATCTCTACAAACCAGCTGGCCATGTTGTTACAGGTGACTTTTCAATTATCCAAGACAGACAGCTCCGTGGTCTTCTTATAAAAGGACCTAAGTATAGAATCCCATCCAAGATAGATTTTGTCAAATGCCGTGAAGTGCTTACGGAAGCCTTAGATAATTATACGAAAAGATGGTGTAAATCAGAAGGAGTCGAACCGCATGCTCTGAATGACTGGAAAAACCTCATTTTAGATATAACGGATATTCGAATAGATAACTTCCATAAAAACCCTCATCTTTTTCAAAATCCACGTTCCAAATCAGAAAGATATTTCAAATCCAAACTAAGTAAATTACATGAAAAATATGTCTTTGCACCAGCTGATAAAGCAGCCAACAACACCATTATCATTTGAAAACGTTACTACATATCAACTTTGATTTCGGAACTTTCGTCTACTAATACATATATCAAAAGCAATGAAAGTGCATCTAACATTTTAGGCAAGCATAACAGTGAACTGTCTTCATTCAATATCTCTATTTCTAAATTGGATCTCCCAACACTATATTGCATACCGAAACTGCACAAGTCTCCTTACAAATTTCGATTTATTGCTAATTCTAGTAACTGCTCCACTACAATTTTGTCTAGAAATCTGACGTCAGCACTTACTGCTATTAAAGAACACATAACTAGATATTGTGAAACGGTTCTAAACAGGAACGATGTAAATTTATTTTGGTCTATTAAGAATTCAGGGGATGTGATTGAAAAAATGAAATCTGGAAATTTCCAAGCCAATACGATTTCTTCATACGACTTCTCTAATATGTACACCACACTTCCTCATGACAAAATTAATAATCGATTATCTAATCTCATTAAATGGTGTTTTGATCGAGAGCGAAAAACTTACATTTGTACATCTGAATCGAAGGGTTTCTTTTCCTCGACAGACTACAAATCATACAAATCATGGACATGTAGTGACCTGTGTAATGCCTTGTCCTTCCTCTTGGACAATATTTATGTTAGATTTGGTGAGGATCTATACAAGCAGGTTGTAGGAATTCCTATGGGTACTAACTGTGCGCCTCTTGTTGCAGATTTATTTTTATACACTTATGAAAAAGAATTTATCCAAAATCTTCAAAAGCAAAGAAAATTTGATGAGCTGAAATGTTTCAATAATACTTCTAGGTATCTGGATGATATTCTAACCATTGACAATCCTGCTTTTGAATTATATAAGAATGAAATTTATCCACAAGAATTAACCCTTAACAAGGCAAACCTTTCAAATACAGAAACACCCTTTTTGGACCTAAATATCAAAATTGTAAACGGAAAGATTCATACAAGTGTATAAGACAAAAGGGATGATTTTGGATTCAACATAGTAAATTTCCCTTGGCTTGACGGTGATGTTCCAAGATTACCGTCATACGGCATTTACATATCACAGCTCATCCGGTACGCTAGAGCATGTACTGATATTTTGGATTTTCACAGTAGAAATTTACAAATTACCAAAAAACTTTTAGGTCAAGGTTTCCGCTTTCATAAACTAGTTAAGACTTTCTGGAAATTTTACAAAAATTACAGTCAACTTCTTTTAAAATTCGGATCTATACATGCAACAGAGTACATTACTATGGGTATTACACAACCTGTCTTTTATGGTGATATGATAAACAAAATAAAGAGGATCAAAGGTAGGCAGCATAACCATCGAAAATGCGTCAGAATCATCAAACGCCTTTTATACCGTGGATATGATCCTAATGTCACCAGACGGACACTAGGCTTGGTACTTGACCAATCTACAGTCTTGTACAAGCGCATCCTTGAGACTTGCACTCTGACTGACTGTGACGACGGGACTCCATGACGGGCCCTGTCCAAACCTCTTTAGAGAAGACAGGGCCCCGACCACCTGTCCTCTCTGAATGTCAGTCGGACTCCTCGGGTGATTGCATACATGAGCTCGCTACAGCCGGCAGAGCACGGACTGTATAACGTATGCCCTCTTTTTATATCCATTTACATATTCATCTGTGTCTCTGGGGCCTCTGCGTTTTGCGGTCTTGTTTGTGTGATGTCATCTTACAGTGAGGAGGTTGTTTTACACCACAATTGTACGTTCTTCGAGATCTCTGGGTAATTGGAGAAGTGAGAGGGTTGTGCGCACGTAATCCAGGATAACCACACCATTTGCTACTTGCGTGACAGATGGCCGTCCAAAGTCGGCACCGGTTACCCATTGGTCTCGTCGGTTTATGTGTAGTCTTTTGTGTTTGATGTTTACATGTCGTGTGTCTCTTTTCCGTCTCGTGCTGTACTCGTCTTTTGTGTTTTTGCATCGGGTGTTTTGGTGTTTTACTGTTGATGCTGCAACGGGGTCTTGTTGGAGATCTCCTCCCTTCTTTTCATGAAAGCGGAATCCTTGACTGAAAAGTTTCTTACTTCTTCATAAATTTCTTCTTCTGTAAAAATCCAACACATTATACAGCAAAATGTCCACATATATTTAACATATGTTAGATATATCTTAAACATGTGTATAAAACATATTATATGAAAAACTAGTTTATATGTTTAACATATGCCTTGAACATGTGTCAAACATATGTCAAATATATGTTATATAATGTTTAACAAATGGTGTAGAAGTGCTTATGGTGACCATCTTGTGATGTGCTGACAATAATGACCATATCCCTGTATATAGCACAAAATCGATAATTCAGAAAATCAGAAACCGAAGGCATACAAGATCAGGATAAAACAGGAACCAACACAAACAAGCAAAAACCTCCACTACATGAAAAAAGCGAACTCCCGATATGGGAGTGAGACCAGGTGCCCAGGAAGAGTAAGCATCTTCTGCTTGCATGCAACACCCGCCGCTTCAATTCGGTAGAACTGTCACATCCAGGTACTTCCATTTCGGAGGACATAGACGACAATCTTTGGTTGGATGGTTCAATTGGTCTATGACAGAATATCAACCACCATTCTTTTTTTTTTTTTTTTTTTTTTCTTTTTTCTTTTTTTTCAGTGCTCAGAAGAGGCTCTTTTTAAATACTAATTAATATACAGAGAAATATTGTGCGTTAGTTTGATATTAGTTTGATTAAGCTTTGGTTAGAATGTGCATTAGTATGAATTTGGAATATATGTAATGTAAACGTCTTCAAATTGAATAGCATCATTTAAGAACAGATAAATTGGCAGCATGGACCAGACATGCACGTTTCGGGTACTCAACCCTCGTCAGTGATCCTCAAATCTAAACAATGTAATATGCCAAAAATGTATGAAAGTTACTTTGTCGAAAAAGCGTACCGAAAGACGTAGCAGGATGGGTGGGATATGATGCTACAGGACCCACGTTTTAGAAATTTCATAAAATTTTGATGACAGAAATTTAAGAATGCGTTGAAGAAACGATCAACCGAAATTGATCAAACTTGGCTACATGTGCCCTCGGGGACTCCTGGTCCACCAGCAGTGACACTCACCAAGTGGTATAAATGTAAACGTCTTCAAATTGAATAGCATCATTTAAGAACAGATAAATTGGCAGCATGGACCAGACATGCACGTTTCGGGTACTCAACCCTCGTCAGTGATCCTCAAATCTAAACAATGTAATATGCCAAAAATGTATGAAAGTTACTTTGTCGAAAAAGCGTACCGAAAGACGTAGCAGGATGGGTGGGATATGATGCTACAGGACCCACGTTTTAGAAATTTCATAAAATTTTGATGACAGAAATTTAAGAATGCGTTGAAGAAACGATCAACCGAAATTGATCAAACTTGGCTACATGTGCCCTCGGGGACTCCTGGTCCACCAGCAGTGACACTCACCAAGTGGTATAAATGTAAACGTCTTCAAATTGAATAGCATCATTTAAGAACAGATAAATTGGCAGCATGGACCAGACATGCACGTTTCGGGTACTCAACCCTCGTCAGTGATCCTCAAATCTAAACAATGTAATATGCCAAAAATGTATGAAAGTAACTTTGTCGAAAAAGCGTACCGAAAGACGTAGCAGGATGGGTGGGATATGATGCTACAGGACCCACGTTTTAGAAATTTCATAAAATTTTGATGACAGAAATTTAAGAATGCGTTGAAGAAACGATCAACCGAAATTGATCAAACTTGGCTACATGTGCCCTCGGGGACTCCTGGTCCACCAGCAGTGACACTCACCAAGTGGTATAAATGTAAACGTCTTCAAATTGAATAGCATCATTTAAGAACAGATAAATTGGCAGCATGGACCAGACATGCACGTTTCGGGTACTCAACCCTCGTCAGTGATCCTCAAATCTAAACAATGTAATATGCCAAAAATGTATGAAAGTTACTTTGTCGAAAAAGCGTACCGAAAGACGTAGCAGGATGGGTGGGATATGATGCTACAGGACCCACGTTTTAGAAATTTCATAAAATTTTGATGACAGAAATTTAAGAATGCGTTGAAGAAACGATCAACCGAAATTGATCAAACTTGGCTACATGTGCCCTCGGGGACTCCTGGTCCACCAGCAGTGACACTCACCAAGTGGTATAAATGTAAACGTCTTCAAATTGAATAGCATCATTTAAGAACAGATAAATTGGCAGCATGGACCAGACATGCACGTTTCGGGTACTCAACCCTCGTCAGTGATCCTCAAATCTAAACAATGTAATATGCCAAAAATGTATGAAAGTTACTTTGTCGAAAAAGCGTACCGAAAGACGTAGCAGGATGGGTGGGATATGATGCTACAGGACCCACGTTTTAGAAATTTCATAAAATTTTGATGACAGAAATTTAAGAATGCGTTGAAGAAACGATCAACCGAAATTGATCAAACTTGGCTACATGTGCCCTCGGGGACTCCTGGTCCACCAGCAGTGACACTCACCAAGTGGTATAAATGTAAACGTCTTCAAATTGAATAGCATCATTTAAGAACAGATAAATTGGCAGCATGGACCAGACATGCACGTTTCGGGTACTCAACCCTCGTCAGTGATCCTCAAATCTAAACAATGTAATATGCCAAAAATGTATGAAAGTTACTTTGTCGAAAAAGCGTACCGAAAGACGTAGCAGGATGGGTGGGATATGATGCTACAGGACCCACGTTTTAGAAATTTCATAAAATTTTGATGACAGAAATTTAAGAATGCGTTGAAGAAACGATCAACCGAAATTGATCAAACTTGGCTACATGTGCCCTCGGGGACTCCTGGTCCACCAGCAGTGACACTCACCAAGTGGTATAAATGTAAACGTCTTCAAATTGAATAGCATCATTTAAGAACAGATAAATTGGCAGCATGGACCAGACATGCACGTTTCGGGTACTCAACCCTCGTCAGTGATCCTCAAATCTAAACAATGTAATATGCCAAAAATGTATGAAAGTTACTTTGTCGAAAAAGCGTACCGAAAGACGTAGCAGGATGGGTGGGATATGATGCTACAGGACCCACGTTTTAGAAATTTCATAAAATTTTGATGACAGAAATTTAAGAAAGGTTCTCAAAGAACCCGAGCCATTTTCCTCATCACAGCACAAGTTTCTTTATTTCGTTTAATTTAAATACAGATACATGTTTATAATCTTAAAATGTCTCTTGCTGTGTATGTCTTAACCTTAACATATGTTATAATACGTAATGATGTTTAGAAATGTATAATGTATATATATATATAGATGTATGTACAACAGTTTTCGTTAGTTTTGGTGTGAAATTAGTAGGAAAGAAATGCAAACAGCTTGTTTAATACCGAACAATTTTTATATTCCTTAATTAGTAGCTTTTTGGCAATTTCGCTTTTAAGCATATAGATTGAATTACTACTCAAAGATTTTCTTTTACTCCTATGATATGATTTATAGATGACAAAGCCAACTAACGACAGGACTATATTGACATCATTGTACGATTTATTACCGATTTTGTATCCAAAAACTATATGAAATAGTGTTTTTATCTCTTTTTCAAACTTTATGTGTTGGAAAAAGCGCTCAATTAATGTCCATAATATATCATTTTCCGAACAATCAATAAAATAATGGATGTAATCTTCCTTTTCTTGACATTTTAAGCATAAATCTGTATCTGCTATTTTCCATTTATAAAGAAGATATCCGTTAGGTAAGATATGATGTAAAAGCTTCCATCTATACATTCGCTCCTCGTTTTCTACAATATGATTAGTAATAAATTCGAATGCAGTTGTTATGATTTCATTTCTCAAGGAATCAAAGTACATGTATTTATTCCAATAACTTAGTACGCTATTGTTTGATATTCTTTTTTCAAGAAGTACTTCGTACAGTGTTTTATTGTTTATATGTATTATGTTATAAAATTCTTTTCGTCTATCCGAATAAACTGTTATTTCTTTATCTCTTGAAGTATAATTGAATTTTCTTTTTTCTCTTTTAAGAATTTCTATCCATTGATTTGGTATTGAACTTTTAATTATTTGAATTTCACTTATCCAATTTGTTTTATTCTTTAATCTGTGAAATATATAATTTTCATTTATTTTCCCTTCTTTGTCAATTAAATCATTTATGGTTATAAATTCTGAATCAATCCAGTGTTTGAAAATCAGTGACTTATTTTCAAAAATAATATATTGGTTTCCCCATATAACTTGGTTTTGTATATTTTCATTTTCATACGGTTCGTCAGACTTTATTGTTTTTATCCAAGACATTAGTAAATGTTGATAAAAGTCTGGTATTTTATTTATTTCTGGAATCTTTCTCAAATCTTTTATATTCATTTTAAAGATAAAAAAATCCACCCCAAATTTATTGAAATAAAGTCTTGGTAAGAATGTCCACGACTCATTGTCATCTGAATATATCAGTCTTTTTATCCATTTAACTCTTAGAAGATCTATATGTGTAACAATATCTCTTATGTTTAATCCCCCGTTTTCATTTTTATCTATAAGTACAGATCTTTTTACCTTTTCTCTTTTCGAGTCCCATATAAAATTGTAAATCATTTTTTCAAGCTGTTTGATTTGAGTTACTGAAATTGGTTGTGCACTAGCTATGTAAGTTATTTTTGGAATTACAAAGTTTTGAATAACCACTTTTTTGCCTATCATCGTCAATTTCCTTTTCTTCCAGTTTTTCAACAGTTTATCAATTGATGAAATTTTACTTTCCCAATTCATATTGTAATGAACCTTTGTGTTCCTTCCGAATATGAAGCCAAGCGATTTTACTTAATCAACCCATTTAATACCCATGTACTTGTTGTTTCTATATTTATTACATCCCAAATAAATTCCTTCAGTTTTATCTTTGTTCAAAGTCAAACCCGATAATTTTCCAAATTCATCGACAATTTTAATTGCCTTAGGTAAATCCGAATATTTCAAAAACAAAGTTGTATCATCCGCCAGCTGGGCAATTTTCACATTTTTTCGGCCTATTTTAATACCGTGTATTCTAACGCTTGATCGTAACCTAATTGCTAATAATTCAACCGAAATGACAAAGAGCAGACATGAAAGGGGGCACCCTTGTCTGATTTCACGAGATAGTTTATATGTACTTGTATTCCAATTATTATTTTTCACCGAACCTGTTATATTTGTATACAGAGTTTTCACCCATTTTAAAAATGATTCACCAAAACCGAATTTTTCTAAGCTTTTTAACATGAAATTCCACTCGATGCAATCAAATGCTTTATTAAAATCTAAGAAGAGAACACATGAATCTAAATTAAACTTTTCGGAATAATCAATAATGTCCTGGATTACTCTTATGTTGTATCCTACAAATCTGTTTTTGATATAACCATTTTGGTCCGTATTTATAATATTTGGCATTACTTCCTTCAGTCTACATGCTAATGTATATGCTGCTATTTTGTAGTCCAAATTCAACAATGATATCGGTCTCCAATTTCTAAGATTTTTTGGGTCATCTTTTTTATAAATTAACGAAACAACGCCATGTTTTTGTGTATCACTCAATTCTCCATTTACATAACCTTCGTTTAATGAATTAACAACATGTCTTCCTATGTACTTCCAAAATTTCTGATAAAATTCTACTGTTAGCCCATCATACCCAGGACTTTTATTTTTCTTCATTCTGAACACTGAAGTTTCGCATTCATTAAAAGATAACATCCCTTCACATAGTTGTTTATCTTCATCAGATAATTTGTCTTCAATTTCTATGGAATCTAAATACATGTCTATCTTTTTTTCATCTATGTTTTCTGTAGTGTATAAATTACTGTAGAATTTCCTTATTTCTTCACAAATTTCCTGTTGGTTATCAATAACTCTTCCATCATTCAATTTAAGACTTTTTATAGAATTTTTCAATTGCCTCGATTTTTCTAGACCTAAAAAAATTTAGTATTTTTTTTCACCATTTTCAACCCAATTTATACGTGATCTTACCTGGGCACCGGTAGCCTTTTCAGAGTATAATTGATTCAGTGATTGTTCTAGTTGATTGATTTTTATTGTATTTACATTAGCCTCTAATTCTAGTTTAAGCTCTGATTCTAATTTCTTTATTTCATTTGTGGCAATCTTGCTTTTATTTTTACAAAAATTAATTGTCAATTGTTTAATAGATATTTTTAATGAATCCCAAATTTTCCTTTTGTCTAAAACCCTAAATTCATTGCTTTGTTCTAGTTTTTTCAACATCTGTATCATCTGTTTACAAAAGTCTTCGTTCGCTAAAATTGTATTATTCATTTTCCACAATCCTGGTCCTCTGTCATTTTTATTATCATTTTTAATTTTCAGTGCAACTGCATTATGATCTGTAAACATTATCTGTGCAGGTCTTATATCACAACTTACAACTTCTAATTCTTTGTCAATCAAAAAATAATCAATCCTACTATAGCTACCAATAGTTTTTTTTCTCCATGTAAAGTGTGATTTATTTTTGTTTTTTAACCTCAAAATATCATCAAGTTTGAATTGTTTTACCAATTGTTTTAGTCCGTAAGTTGATTTTATAGATGCTACTACTTTATTTTTCGATAATCTATCAATTTTGCTGAGTACCTCATTAAAATCTCCCCCAATGAGTAGACTCCCAGATTTAAAATTTTGGATAAGATCTATTTGCCTTTTAAAAAAAGAGTTTCTGGTTAGTTCATCGTTAGGTGCGTACAAGTTAATTACCGTGTAGTACATATCCTGTAATTCAATATTCAGAAATAACGATCTACCGTCGTTACTACAGTACTGATCTACAATAGATGCATTTAAACTTTTATTTATAAAAATTGAAACCCCTCTGCTTTTAGATGTTCCAAAGCTATGAAAACAATTCGCAAAATCACATATTTCATTTTCAATAAGAGGTACAATTTCACCAGTAATATGAGTTTCTTGTAAATAGGCTATATCAAATTTTTGCTGTCTTAGCCACTGATATAGCCTAAATCGCTTTGACCTATCTCGGAGGCCCTGTGCATTCAAGGTCAATAAGCACAAATTCCTCCCCATAAGTAGCTAGATTATTTCATTTTACTCTTTGTTTTCTTTGTTTCAGACTGTTTTTCTATAGAGGGGGGAGTGCGTTGTTTTGAGCTACTTCTCCCTCTGTTAACATTAGGAGTTTCATGTTTTGCTGCTGACTCCCTTACCGATGTGAGAAACCTTTCAATAGATCCCTCATTTTTCTGTTTGCTTTTATTTTCATGGGGCTTTTTATTTTTGTTTTTATTTTTTTCTTTACCTTCCTGTCTAAGAGGCTCCTCAATAGTTTTCGTTGACGTTTCCTCGTTTTCACCCTCGGTATTTGTTGAAGCAACCTCCGTGTTGTCTTCTGAGTCCTCGGAACACGAGCTCTCTGCTCGGTCACTGTCATTTGGCGGCTCAGGTACTTCTGTGCGGTCTGTGTAGTTTTTTACCTCACGCCTTTTCACATACAACGTACCCTTTGGCTGACCCGGATACCAAACATTTGCCGTGTAACGCCCGACTGGCATCGTACGCGGAAAATCGACGACAAGCTTCTCTGTTATTACGATCCTATTCCCGTTGTCACAGTTTGTCAGCCTATTATGGATTCTCAGCTTCTCACGATAGAGACTCAATACTGTACAACCGCGTATTTCGAAAGCTCGGCGAATCTGGCCATCGTCGGCCGAAAGAGGCACGTTCGAAACCACAATACGGATCGTTGTTCTGGGATCGAATTTGGGCAGTCTCGGATTTTCAGGATGTATCGGTACGTGCTTATATCGCAAATTTACACCACATGCCAGTAGGGAAACTCGATCTTGCATATTGTCGACGTATAATCGCCAACAGTTTCCCGTACGCTGAATTCCACATATATGATCGACAGATATTACTTCGCCTAGTGCGAAATAAATATCACTATGTGTGAGCCATTGGGACTGTGGAACCTTTTCCCTTCCAAAAATATCCCATTCATTAATAAAAACGGGCTTTGCGTTTCCATATCCAGCTGGGTACTCCTTGCCTCCATCACCATCAACCACCATTCTGGAGAGTGTAACATCATAGTGTATGACGAGTTTCCCATATCGACCTCGGTGACGATGTGAGTCGGTCGCAAACATATCCCTGTCTGAGAAGCTTATCTGAAAGTAGCCTAGCTCTCAGAACAAAATCCGTATATTTGGTAATTGCTCTGGCATAGCGTATCAACTGAGATATGAACACGCCATAAGCAGGCGATGAAGGGATGTTGCTACTTACTCCTCCCGGGCACCTGGTCCCACCTCTGGCTTGCTAGGGGTCCGTCGATGTTTAACTTTGTGCTCTATTTTCATACTGTTTGGCCGTATTACATTCTTTAGACTGAGGATCACTGACGAGGGTTTAGTACCCGAAACGTGCATGTCTGGTCCATGCTGTAAATTTATCCGGTTTTAAATGATGCTATTGAATTTAAAGACGTTTAACATTAGAACTACTTGGTGAGTGTCACTGCTGGTGGACCAAGAGTCCCCGAGGGCACATGCCACGTTCGATCAACTTCGGTTGATCGTGTGTCTCTTCAACGCATTTGAAATTTTCTGTTACAACATTTCTTGAAATTTCTAAAACGTGGGTCCTGTAGCATCATATCCAACCCATTCTGCTTGCTACGTCTTTTGGTACATTTTTGGACATAATAATTTTCATACTTTTTGGCCGTATTACATTCTTTAGACTGAGGATCACTGACGAGGGTTTAGTACCCGAAACGTGCATGTTTGGTCCATGCTGTAAATTTATCCGGTTTTAAATGATGCTATTGAATTTAAAGACGTTTAACATTTGTGCTCTATTGTAAGTGCTGTTGAGATTATCGTCAGGATCTTCTTTAACTCATTTGTGTCACACTTATGCCCTTTGCCGTGTGGAGCTCGTAAAAAAGTTCCCCGCGAGGGGTTTGACATTAAGGGTTTTGAATATACTTCCCTGACATTATCGCCATAGCACTTTCTATAATTAGACATAACGTCAGACAGTGCATGAATTATATATATTTTCATTTCCATGCTTCCCACCTCTGGCTTGCTAGGGGTCCGTCGATGTTAAATTTTGTGCTCTATTGTGAGTGCTGTTGAGATTATTGTCATGATCTTCTTTAACTCAGAAAAGGAAAGTTTGTAATGCTGAAATTATATTAATTAATAATGCTCAATAGATTGAGGTGTTCATGTGACCATCAGTGTCGTAGGACAACATTTTGTCCAAATAGGATGCTGAATTATTTGTCTTTGTAGTATCTTTTACTTCAAGCTCCGAAGGATAGATACTGCTGAGGTAGTCCGCTAATTTTGGATGATTGATGGACAACACATCGTCTATGTATCTGTAAGTGAAGCTGAAGTCAGAAGCTAAGTATCTTTTCCCTTCAGAGACCAAAGATTGAAGGGATTCAGCTTCGTACGAGTAAAGGAAAATGTCGGCAAGGAGTGGGGCACAATTGGTCCCCATTGGAATTCCGACAATTTGCTGGAAGACCTTTCCTCCAAACAGCACAAAAATGTTGTCGATCAGAAAGTTTAACATCTGAATAATATAAGCTTCAGTGTACTTATTTTCAGAATCTTTTACAATGTAGGTTTTATCATAGTTAACAACAATAAATTTGTATTTGCGATTACCGTTCTTACTTGTAAACGCATTGCTATTAATTTTTGCGAGTCTCTCTTTCAATTTAAATTGTAGAATTGTAGTGTAAAGTGTAGAAAAATCAAAGGCTTTGATCGAATGGACTCTACTAAAATGAGTGGATTTCAGATGTTCTAAAAGCTCCTTCGAATTCTTCAAAATCCACATCTGGTTGATACCACTGCGGGTTTAAACCATCGAACAATATTTTTGAAGCCCAGATTTGATTTCAGATAAAACTATGGTGAGTAAGATCGATACAGATTTGGTAGAGCATTTTGAGGAATCAGCGATGAAACATTGTTTGTACGGATTCTTATGAATTTTATTTATGCAGTATAAGTATGGTAAATCTAAATTGTTAGTGTCACAGGCAAGGAAGCAAGAACTGATTTGTGGTTATCTATTATTTCAGAGGCAGAAAGGTTTATTGGGGTGTAAGTAGGATTTCCAGGTGTCGAATTTAAACCCAACTCTTTAACTAGACTGTCGAAATAGTACTTTTTGCAAGTAAATGACTAATTATTTGAGGCTTTGTCCGATGGTGTGATGACTCAATGTTCTTGGAGGTAGGAGGTAGGTAAGCTCTGTGATAACACCAGGGTCTTTAAATATAGACTCGAATCTGGTGTTCACAGTTGATTTTTGTCCCCCACTTTCGCGAAAGCGCGGGGACATTAAAACCGGTTCGTCCGTCCGTCGTCTGTACGACTGTCCGTCAGTCACAAAAACTTTAACCTTGTGCATAACTTTTGAATGGTAAGTGATAGGGCTTTGATATTTCACATGTGTATTCCTTGTGACAAGACCTTTCCATGGATTCCAAAATTTTTGACCTTGTGACCTTGACCTTGACCTTGGACTCTGACCTACTTATTAAAAACTTTAACCTTGTGCATAACTTTTGAATGGTAAGTGATAGGGCTTTCATATTACATATGTGTATTCCTTGTGACAAGACCTTTCCATGGATACCAAAATTTTTTACCTTGTGACCTTGACCTTTGACTTTGACCTACGTATCAAAAACTTAAACCTTGACCATAAATTTTGAATGAAATGTGGTAGGACTTTCTTGTTAAACATGTGTAATCCTTGTGATAATACCTTTTCATAGATACCAAATTTTTTTATCTTGTGACCTTGACATTTGAGTTCTACCTGCTTTTCAAAACACTTTAACCTTGTGCATAACTTTTGAATTGTAAATGATAGGGCTTTGATATTTCACATGTGTATTTCTTGTGACAAGACCTTTCCATGGATACCAACATTTTTGACCTTGTTACCTTTACCTTGGAGTTTGACGTACTTTTCAAAAACTTAAACCTTAAACATAACTTTTGCACGGAAAGTGATAGGACATTCACATTTCACATGTGTATTCCTTGTGACAAGACCTTTCTGTTGTTAACAACAATCTGACCTTGTGACCTCGTCCTTGGAGGTTGACCACCATTTTAAAACTTCAACCTCGACATTAAGTTTTGGATGGTAATTTAAATAATAGGACTTTAATATTTCACATGTGCATACCTTTTCATAAGCCCTGTCCCTTGGTAACAAAACAAAAGTTTGGACCCTTTGACCTTTTCTTGGAGTTTAATCTTTCATATTTAGAATTTTGATAATATATGAGATATATAAGAATGGAGGGTGTCTGTAAGCATTTCTTTAAAGACAAACATCCAGAAGCGGGGGACCACATTTGCTTGAATTTGATTTTAATAAGTAAATTCTAGATAAAAAGTAACCCTCTGATGGATTTTATCTTTTATCTTGCATGAATTTAATGCAGGCCTAGAGGCTCATTCAAAAATGGAACCAAGTCATCGAAGAAGAAACTATTTATTTTATTATTATGTATTATTATGAATTATGATTTTACATGCATGTTTGACATATGTTTGACTAACATGTATTTTACATAATAGAGAGGTTGAGATTTTCAACGTGTAACTTGTACGTGTACGTGTATTCTGGTCCGCTATTGTGACGTCATCATTTATTGCGTTTGACGTCATTTGCTTTACAAGTAACACGTCGCCAGTGAACGTGTAAAGTGCGAGGTACACGTAGTTCTTCTCTTCAAGATATTCCACTCCCTTTACTCTATCAAATAGCATAAAAGGTATGGTATTTAATTCATAATGATATCAAGTTTCTTTTTCAATATAGATTTAACCCAACGTAATGTTCCTCTTGAATTTATACTGTCCTAAAATCAACTCAAGTTCACCAAGATTTTACAAGTTCGCGTAGTTGTCTTTGAAATGAAATCTCAACAACAGTTACGTGTAATACAACTTGTACACTAGACGTACCCGTACAAGTTACACGTAGGAAATCTCAACCTCTCTAATATACTTATCATATGTCTGACACGTATAGCAAGCACACATGTTTCACATGTATTTTCGAAAACATATGTTGAAAATATGATTCATATGTATACACATATATGTTTCTTATGTTTAACGCATATTTTCCAACATATGTAAGATATATGATTAACTAATATTTCATATATATTTTTCTATATGATAAACATATAAATGACAAATATGGATAATGACCATATCCCTGTATACACCACAAAATCGATAATTCAGAAAATCAGAAACCAAGGGCATACAAAACCAGGATAACGCAGGAACCAAAGCAAAAAAACAAAAACCTCCACCATAAGAAAAGTGAACTCCCGATATGGGAGTGAGACCAGGTGCCAGAAAGAGTAAGCATCTACTGCTTGCATACAACACCCCCGCTTCAATTCGGTAGAACTGTCACATCCGGTTACTTCCATTTCGGAAGACATAGACTTCAATCTTTGGTTGGATGGTTCAAATGGTCTATGACAGAATATCATCCACCATTCTGGAGAGTGGGACATCATAGTGAATGACGAGTTTCCCATATCGACCGAAGAACTTCCTCAGTGACGATTTTAGTCGATCAAAAACATCCCTGACTGAGAAGCTTATCTGAAAGTAGCCTAGCTCTCAGAACAAAATCCGTATATTTGGTACTTGCTTTCGCATAGCGTATCAACTGAGATATGAACACGCCATAAGCAGGCGATGAAGGGATGTTGCTACTCAGAAAAGGAAAGTTTGTAATGCTGAAACTGAAGTCGTCACGTTTTTCATAGAGTGAGGTTTTCATGTGACCATCAGTGTCGTAGGACAACATTATGTCCAAATAGGATGCTGAATTATTTGTCTTTGTAGTATGTAAACGTCTTCAAATTGAATAGCATCATTTTAGAACAGATAAATTGGCAACGTGGACCAGACATGCACGTTTCGGGTACATAACCCTCATCAGTGATCCTAAATCTAAACGATGTAATATGCCAAAAAAGTATGAAAGTTACTATGTCGAAAAAGTGTACCGAAAGACGTAGCAGGATGGGTGGGATATGATGCTACAGGACCCACTTTTTAGAAATTTCAAGAAATTTTGATAACAGAAATTTAGAATGCGTTGAAGAATCGATCAACCGAAATTGATCGAACTTGGCTACATGTGCCCTCGGGGACTCCTGGTCCACCAGCAGCGACTTCAAGCTCCGAAGGATAGATACTGCTGAGGTAATCCGCTAATTTTGGATGATTGGTGGACAACACATCGTTTATGTATCTGTAAGTGAAGCTGAAGTAAGAAGCTAAGTATATGTTCCCTTCAGAGACCAAAGATTGAATGAATTCAGCTTCGCACGAGTAAAGGAAAATATCGGCAAGAAGTGGGGCACAATTGGTCCCCATTTGAAATCCGACAATTTGCTGGAAGACCTTTCCTCCAAACACCACAAAAATATAAATAACAAACATATGTTAAACACATAAATAACATACAAAAACATGTTTCAACATTTATGTTTAACATATATTCTCGTTCTTTATACGTTGAATATGAAATTAACATATGTTGAACATGGTGCTATAATCGTGAGTGGAAAACTTATATTTGCACATCTGAATCAAAGGGTTTCTTTTCCGCTACAGAATACAAATCATGGACATGTAGCGACCTGCGTAGTGCCTTGTCCTTCCTCTTGGACAACATTTATGTAAGATTTGGTGAGAATCTCTACAAGCAGGTTGTAGGGATTTCTACGGGTACAAATTGTGCGCCTCTTGTTGCAGATTTATTTTTGTACACATATGAAAGGGAATTTATTCAAAATCTTCAAAGGCAAGGAAAGCATGGTGATGTGAAATGTTTCACTGGTACTTCTAGGTACCTGGATGATATTCTTACTATCGCTAATCCTGTTTTTGAAATGTAGAAAGATGTTATTTATCCACAAGAATTGACTCTAAACAAGGCAAACGTTACAGTCAAAAAACCCAATTTTTGGACCTTAATATCAAAATTGTCCATGGAGAAATTCATACAAGTGTGTATGACAAACGAGATGATTTTGGATTCAACATAGTAAATTTCCCCTAGCTCGACGGTGATGTCCCTAGATTACCCTCATGCGGTATGTACATTTCACAGCTCACCCTGTATGCTAGAGCATGTACTGATGTTTTGGATTTTCATAGTAGAAATTTACAAATTACAAAGAAACTTTAAGGTCAAGGTTTTCGCTTTCACAAACTAGTAAAGGCTTTCTGGAAATTTTACAAAAATTATGATCAACTTCTTTTGAAATTCGGACCGTCACTAGCAACAGAGTATATATCTTTAGGGTTTTCACAACCTGCATTTTATGGTGACATTTTTAATAAAATAACAAGGATCAAAGGTAGACAGCATAACTTTCGAAAATGCGTCAGAGTCATCAAACGCTTTTATACCGTGGATATGATCCTAATGTCACAAGACGGACACTAGGCTTGGTACTTGACCAATCTACAGTCTTGTACGAGCGCAAATTTAAGACTTGCACTCTGACTGACTATGACTACGGGACTCCATGACGGACCCTGTCCAAACCTCTTTAGAGAAGACAGGGCCCCGACCACCTGTCCTCTCTGAATGTCAGTCGGACTCCTCGGGTGATAAAATATATGAGCTCGCTATACAACGGGCAGAGCACGGACTGTATTACGCACGTCCTCTTTTTATATTCATTTAAATATTCATCTGTGTTGCTTGGAATCCTGCGTTTTACGGTCTTTCTATATAGCACTTTCTATATAGACATAACCTCAGACAGTACATGTATTTTATATATTGTTTTCATTTTTGTGCATGGACATCGACGGCAGGCGCGGCAAGCCAACAGGGGATGCTAACTCCTCCCGGGAACCTGGTCCCACTTCTAGCTTGCTAGGGGTTCGTCGGAGCTCAATGTGGTGCTCTATTGTGAGTGCTGTTGAGATTTTCGTCATGATCTTCTTTAACTCATTTGTGTCACACTTATGCCATTTGCCGTGTAGAGCTCGTAAAAAGGTCCCCATGAGGGGTTTGACAGTAATTGTTTTGAATATTTTCCCTGACATAGTCGTCATAGCACTTCCTATATAGATATAACCTCAGACAGTGCATGTATTTTATATATTGTTTTTATTTTCGTGCATGGACATCGATGGCAGGTGCGGCTAGCCAACAGGTAATGCTTACTCCTCCCGGGCCCCTGGTTCCACTTCTAGCTTGCTAAGGATTCGTCGATGCTCAATTTGGTGTTCTATTGTGAGTGCTGTCGAGATTTTCGTCAGGATATTCTTTAACGCATTTGTGTCACACTTATGTCCTTTTCCATGTGGAGCTCGTAGAGGGGTTTGACAGTAATTGTTTTGAATATTTTCCCTGACATGGTCGCCATAGCACTTTCTATATAGACATAACCTCAGAGAGTGCATGTATTTTATATATTGTTTTCATTTTCGTGCATGGACATCGACGGCGGGTGCGGCTAGCCAAGATGGGATGCATTCTCCTTTCGGGCCCATGGTCCCACTTCTAGCCCGCTTGGGTTCGTCGATGCTCAATTCGGTGCTCTATTGTTAGTGCTGTTGAGATTTTCGTCAGGACATTTAATTGTTTGTGAGTGGTCATCTTACGGTGAGGAGGTTGTTTTACACCATAATTGTGCGTTCTTTGAGACCTCTGGGAAATCGGAATAGTGGGAGGGTTGTGCGCACGTAATCAAGGATAACCACATCATCTGCTACTTACGCGGCAGATAGCCGTCCTAAGTCGGCACCGGTCGCCCATTGGTCTCGTTGGTTTATGTGTGGATTTTTATGTTTATGTTTCTATGAGGTGAGTTTGTGTTTCTTGTCCCTTTTGCGTATCTCTCTGTGGGTGTCTGTTCTGTGGTTTTTTTTTTGCATTGGGTGTTTTGGGGTTTTGCTGTGGGTGCTGCAACCTAGTGTTGTTTGAGACCCCCTCCTTTCTCTCATGTATTTTTTAAAACACATGTTTAACATATATGGACATTTTAGCTATGTATACATTTCATTAAAAAGCGTAGATTGAAAAAAATGGCACTGTCGGACAATCGTATAGACTGAGGAGATACTAGTAGATGAGGAGATTTCATATAAAACGATGAAAGCCGTTCAATATGAAAGTTGGCGCTTAAGATGGTAGTCTCAGGGTAAGGGACGTAACTCAAAATTGATCACGCGAACGTTTGTTGTCTGGCGAAACGCTACCTTTGTTTGTTTTCACGACATGCATCTACATGACTTAATCATGACGTCATAATAGGAGAATTTCCCGCGCGGTGCACGGAGGTAACCAATGCTCTCAATATCATTATCTATTTTCATCAGTTTGCATTTCATTTCTCTGTTATTTCCTGAAATTGAGCATTACTCATAGATTAAGTTCTAAACAACTCGACTCCATCTATATCCGCGCATTGGACAGTTCATCCTATTTTTCCTTTTTTTTTTTTTTTAATTTTCCTTCTTATCATCTTTATAAATCTTACTTTTTGTTCAGTTGCTTCCCGTGTTTAATCGGTGTGAGTCTAAGTGAGTCTAATGCACGAATGACGACTACATGTAAATTCTGAAATAATGATAATTGTTATTTATTCAAATTAATTTTACAATTTCGCGTAAGCATGTTGATAAAAAATGTGCCAACAAGACAAACAATGTTATGTTTAACCTCGACGTAACGCATTGCGACATTAAAAAAAGAAGGGGTAGGGGTAACTCCAAATGGCGCTAACTCGGTAAAAATAGGTTCGATTTCCCTCCCTGTAATTTGCAAATATTTAAGATAGATAATCAATCTCTTTTCCATTAGTTTTTCAATGAAATTAAATGATACGTTTTTTCATGAGCTACGTAAATGTGACAATTTTCGGAACTTCAGAAAGGTACATGTTTATCCTTATTTTCTATAAAAAATCACTTCTAAAATAAGTATGGTGATATTAAAACATCAAATATTCACTAAAAAAGAATGATGTAAGTATTATCTTTGAAATGCAAATCTGATAATTAATAAATTTGCAGAATCATTGAATATCTGTGAAAAAAAAATTCGTGTCAAAGTCGTCACTTTCTGCATTGAAAGGGGGACAACATTTTGAGATTTTGAATTGCGACCCACGCAAAACGATTGGTTCGATTTCTTTCAAACTTTAGCAAAAGACGCATGACATCATAGTTAATTAATATTGCAATTATGAAGAAAATTGAATGTAGGGGGTATGGTGAGACTACCACCTTAAAAGTGGGATATTAAGACAGAGGACTTGGATCGGAAGCTACAAACAAGGAAAAGCATGCTGCGTGGGAGTTTTGTTTACAATATGACAAAAACATATTATCGTTTTATATGAAATCTCCTCATCGCTGCATTGGTAAATGAATAAAATCACATATAAATTAATCAAGTTGTTTGTTTGTTAACTCAATAAAATTAATCATTTTTGTTAACTCAATGGAAAAAATGTTGTTTATAAATGAATGATTTTAATAATTAAAGCTGATACCTTCTCGTCGTGAATCATAAATATATATATATATATGATAAATAATTGGCATTGATTTGAATTAATGGTAAATAAAAACTTTAAGCAAAAGCAAAAGTAACTCAAAAACTAACTGCAGATTTTACGAATTGTAGTTAAGCTTTTTCTAGCGATAACCTATTTATCAGCTTGATTAGGAAGATAAAATCTTCACCAACATCTGCGCATGAAATAAATGGTGTGATACAAATATACAATTTGTTTTGGTCATATTTATCTATTCAATTGTTGTCTAGAGGGATCTGAGGTAGGTAAAGGGTGAGTGTTGATATAGTCATGCTGCAACGGAGATAAAATATGTGAGACATTTGAATTCCAGATGTACCCTATTCGGATACCAAAGGAGTTAAAGAAGATCCTGACGACAATCTCAACAGCACTCACAAAAGAGCACAAAATTAAGCATCGACGGACCACTAGCAAACTAGAGGTTGGACAAGGTGCCCGGGAGGAGTAAGCATGCCCTGTTCGCTTGTCGCAACCGCCGGCGATGTTTAAGCATGAAAATGAAAACAATATATGAAACTCATGCACTGTCTGACGTTGTCTATTTAGAAAGTGCTAAGCGATAATGTCAGGGAAATATATTCAAAACACTTACTGTCAAACCCCTTGCGGGGAACTTTTCTTCAAACTCCACACGGCAAAGGGCATAAGTGTGACACAAAAGATTTAAAGAAGATCCCGACGACAATTTCAACAGCACTCACAATAGAGTTATAACTATTATTAAACAAAGAAGGTTATAGATGAAGGAATAAGGGTGGTAAGGATGACCAAGATTTGTCAAAATTGTTGGTATGTAACATTTTATTTACATACAATGACAAATATGGATAATGAACATATCCCTGTATACAGCAAAATCGATAATTCAAAATTCGTTGTTATTTGAATTTGATTGCACTTGGGCTCATCCGAGGCAGCGGACCCTGTCCTTTATCGACCAGCGGACTCCCAAATAGGTGCAGATGTTATATATGAAGTCGGTAAACTCCGTACGGCGGCTTCGCCTAGCATACAAAGCAGACCGCTCATACCGCAACGCCACGGTGACAACCCTAAAAAGAGTTGTTCCTATGACGTCCATATGAATACGGCTCACTCAGCACACACCGGAAGTGAAGAATTCGTTGTAATTTGAATTTAATTGCACTTTGGCTCATCCGAGGCAGCGGACCCTGTCCTTTATCGACAAGCGGACTCCCAAATAGGTGCAGATGTTATATATGAAGTCGGTAAACTCCGTACGGCGGCTTCGCCTAGCATACAAAGCAGACCGCTCATACCGCAACGCCACGGTGACAACCCTAAAAAGAGTTGTTCCTATGACGTCCATATGAATACGGCTCACTCAGCATACACCGGAAGTGAAGAATTCGTTGTTATTTGAATTTGATTGCACTTGGGCTCATCCGAGCCGTATTCATATGGACGTCATAGGAACAACTCTTTTTAGGGTTGTCACCGTGGCGCTGCGGTATGAGCGGTCTGCTTTGTATGCTAGGCGAAGCCCACGTACGGAGTTTACCGACTTCATAGATAATTCAGAATATTAGAAACTTGAGGCAAAGCAAACAAACAAAAACCTCCATCATATGAAAAGAAGCGAATATTCGGTTGGTATGCACCTCCTACATTCGGTAGAGAGTGTCACTCGGTTGCAGCATCCTCAGCAAAACTCCAAAACACCCAATGCAAAAACACAGAGCAGACATCCACAGAAAGAGACGTAAAAGGGACAAGGAACACCAACTCACAACATAGAAACATGAAACACAAAAGAACACATATTAATCAACTAGACCAATGGGAAACCGGTGCCGACGTAGGAAGGCCATCTGCCACGCGAGTAGCAGACGATGTGTCATCCTGAATTACGTGCGCTCAACCCTTGCACTTTTCCGATTTCCGAAAGAGGTCTTGAAAAACGTACAATTGTGGTGTAAAACAACCTCCTCACTGTAAGATGACCACACACAAACAAGACCGCAAAACGCAGGTGGCCAGCAACACAGATGAATATGTAAATGGATATAAAATTGTATTGTAGTGTTCTTTTTCGTTTGTGGATAAATGACATTTTTATGGTTTTCAAAAAGAGGATTGTCGATAGTAAGAATATCATCCAGGTACCTAGAAGTACCAATGAAACGTTTCACATCATCATGTTGTCTTTGCTTTTGAAGATTTTGGATAATAATGCGGAAGGGATGAGTTCTTTTTCATACGTTTATAAAAATAAATCTGCAACAAGAGGCGCGCAATTAGTACCCATAGGGATACCTACAACCTGCTTGTAGAGATTCTCACCAAATCTTACATAAATGTTGTCCAAGAGAAAGGACAAGGCAATACATAGGTCACTACATGTCCATGATTTGTGTTATTCGTATTGAGTGTCCTGTTCTCGGAGGGTAATTTCAAGAGTGTCCTGCCCTAGGCGAAAAGTCAGTAGAAGAGTGTCCTGTCCTCGGCGGAGGGTAAGTAAGAGTGTCCTGTCCTCGGTGTAGGGTGAAAGAGTGGGACTGAATTCGGCATACTTTCAGTATAAGAGTATCCTGCCCTCAGCGTAAGGTCAGTTTCTTCTCCAGATATTTTCTGGCGCTTTCCCAAAGTATGGGTCAAAGGTCTGATCATACCTAAAAAACAAAACAGTGAACAATGTTCGTAATATAAAATTGTACATCATGTATTATAAATTCGAGACTGAAATAAAGTCAAATGAAATTGTCCATACTCACAAGATTGAAGACTAATGGACCGGATTTTAGTTTCTATCCCCTCCAGAGCTTCGCCTACTTTTTTGCTACAGGAATAAACCTTTGGGGTATTTTCTATTCCTTCTTCAGTAACGTCGATTAAAGGATGCTGGGAAAATCTAGCAGATAAGAAATATTTTTTTCATTACAAAAGCATTAAGATACACGTGTCTTTTTTAGCGAGCCGTGTCTAATGTATGAGGAGCTATCAGCGTCTCTTGCGTGGATGAAACTTTACTCTGGACCAATCATGTCAATCATGTGAAATATAAATAGGCTTGTAGGGCTTTGATATTTTACATAAATTATAGGAGGCGATTAGATGATGTCATATATACAGTATATATATTGAGAGTATGACAATGACACGGAAGTAGATAACGGTATTTGTGCAATGGTTTGGTTGCACTTACATGTTTATCAAAGAATTATAATCCTACTATCACCAGACGGACACTTGGATTGATAGTGGACCAATCTATATAGCCTTGTACCGGCCAATTCTTAAGAATTGCACTCTGACATGACGGGCCCTGTCAAAACCTCTTTTTTATTGCTATGATGAAAAATTGTGTGTCGAAAAGGGGAGTGAGTGTAACACATAACTCCAGGTGAATGTGTAAATAGTGTATATACATAGGCTGTTTAATTATGAGAATGTCATCATAGACCCATAAATCGTTTATTAGGGTAGCCCTTTCAGGACAAAGGTCACACAAAGTCACTCACCAAAGGTCAAGGTCATTTCCAAAATTAAAATATATTTTTGCGGTAATATTTTTTTTTTCAAAATTCATAAAGAATCAGTGTTTTGTCAAAGAAGTCTGAAATTGTGAAGTCGAAGATAAAAGGTCACATTTCAAGGTACATCTCACATTGTAAAAGGTCATGGTCTGCGATGAATGTTCCTGTGATAAGTAAAAAAAGAAATGGTACCCTTGAATTTTTCATCAATCATCGACATATGGGATTTTCAGCTACGAGCTCATTAGTGTTGTTCCCGGGACCTCTTTGATTCAAGACGTACCGCTAACAAGACTACGAGCTGAATAATATTGTGCCCGGGACCTCTTTGATTAAACAAAGGAGGGGATCTCCAACAACACAAGGTTGTAGCACCAAAAGCAAAACTCCCAAAACACTCAATGCAAAAACACAAAGCAGACAAGCACAGAAAGAGACGCGTAAGGGACAAGGAACGTCAACGCACAACACAGAAACATCAAACACAAAGGACTACAGATAAACCAACGAGACCACTGGGCAACCGGTGCCGACTTAGGACGGCCATCTGCCACGGAAATAGCAGAAGGTGTGGTTATCCTGGATTACGTGCGCACAACCCTCCCACTTTTCCGATTACCCAGAGGTCTCGAAGAACATACAATTGTGGTGTAAAACAACCTCCTCACTGTCAGATGACCACACACAAACAAGACCGCAAAACACAGGGGCCCAAGCAACACAGATGAATATGTAAATGTATATAGAAAGAGGGCGTACGTAATACAATCCGTGCTCTGCCGCCGCGAGCTCATGTTTGTTATCACACGATGAGTCCGACTGACATTCAGAGAGGACAGGTGGTCGGGGCCCTGTCTTCTCTAAAGATTTTTGGACAGGGCCCGTCATGGAGTCCCGTCGTCACAGTCAGTCAGAGTGCAAGTTTTAAGAATGCGCTTGTACAAGACTGTAGATTGGTCAAGTACCAAGCCTAGTGTCCGTCTGGTGACATTAGGATCATATCAACGGTTTAAAAGGCGTTTGATGATTCTGACGCATTTTCGATAGTGATGTTGTCTATCTTTGATCCTTCTTATCTTGTTAATAATGTCACCATAAAATGCAGGTTGTGAAATACCCAAAGTAATATACTCAGTTGCCTGTATTGGTCCGAATTTCAGAAGAAGTTGACAATAATTTTTGTAAAATTTCCAGAAAGTCTTTACTAGTTTGTGAAAGCGAAAACCTTGTCCTAAAAGTTTCTTAGTAATTTGTAATTTTCTACTATGAAAATCCAAAACATCAGTACATGCTCTAGTATACCGGATGAGCTGTGAAATATAGATACAATAGGACGGTAATCTAGAACATCGCCGTCAGGCATGGGGAAATTTACTATGTTAAATCCAAAATAATCTCTTTTGTCATTTACGCTTGTATGGATCTCTCCATTAACAATTTTGATATTTAGGTCCAAAAATGGTGTTTCTGTGTTTGAAACGTTTGCCTTGTTAAGAAGCAATTCTTGTGGATAAATAACATTTTCATACTTTTCAAAAACAGGATTGTCGATAGTAAGAATATCATCCATGTACCTAGAAGTACCAATGAAGCATTTCACATCATCATTTTTTCTTTGCTTTTGAAGATTTTGGATAAATTCCTTTTCATACGTGTATAAAAATAAATCTGCAACAAGAGGCGCATAATTAGTACCCATTGGAATCCCTACAACCTGCTTGTAGAGTTTTCCACCAAATCTTACATAAATATTGTCCAAAAGGAAGGACAAGGCAATACAATACACATGTCCATGATTTGTATGATTTACCACTGTTCATGTGTCACTGATGGTGGACAAATTGTCACCGAGGGCACTTGTCGGGCAGTCTTTTGCTTAAATGGATAGAACTCAAGAGACCTACAAAGTGGCTGGGGCGTCGCCCACTATAAAAAGGCCCCAACCTGTTGCGTCTACGGACACACAGGCAACAGGTAACTTAGGTGTCCCTAGAATTAGTTTACATGACATTAGAGATGAAACATTTGTAGTAAGTAACAACCATGAGTTTTTGGTATAAACATGCAGATGGGTATATTAAAACAAGCCCTGTAAGATTGAAGTAGTCGATATACTAAAAGAGCACCAATTTTCACCAGGCGATTGCTCAATTTCGAAATGCGGCATGAAGAACTGCAAAACTTGTAACATTCTCAAGTAAACTCACAAAACAAACATTTAACACGCATAGTTTTGAAAACCTAAACTGTATGACATCTAATGTTGTGTGCTCACTTTGTGGATTGATTTATGTGGGTGAAACCAAAGGTCAGCTCCGAACCAGAATTTCAGGACACCGGTCAAAAATAAATAATAAAGGAAGTCAACTCCTTTATCGACATTTTGACCAGGCCGATCATTTTGTTTTATCTATGAGAGTCAGAATCCCGGAGAAAATATATCACCCCACAAACAATCCCAATTTGAGCACACCTTTCCGTCGCAACAGAGAAGAGTTCTGGATAAAAAAATTTTACCACTGCAGCGCCCTATGGGTGCAACGATAATATCAGCAGCGTGGGAAACTTAACAAGTCCCGGTTGTCAATCGGTAAATGTGACTAGCTTATTCAACAGACCACAAAGAAGACCTCGAAGTCATGGCATTCGTAAATATAATAGGCCTGAGATACATAGTTTCTCCTTCGATGACTTGGTTCCATTTTTGAATGAGCCTCTAGGCCTGCATTATATTCGTACCAAATTATATTCTGTTCCTTTACGGAAGTACCACGAAATCTACGAATATACGAAGGACCTCACATATACCGATACAAGTTCCCCAGAATACAGACTACAAGGAGTCATCTTGGACATTTCTACTTTTCGTTTATTTCAAGTAGTTAGATCAGATAAATCAGAGGAGAAAACAAACCGTCCTTTCATTAAAGTAAGATTTGCAAATAAAGGTATTGATAAATTGAATCTTGGTCAAATTTAGAATCACAAAACTGTCACAGAAAAATTCCCACCATATTTCAAAGAAAAGAAACTCCTTGTATTTCCTATAGCTACACACCAACAGTTGCATCTAAAATTTACAATTACAAACGATTCTTGCAGTGTATTGATTTAAGTAATCCCTCACTACATCCACTTCCTTGCGAATGTTCTTCATCGGATTTCAACTACTCTCATTATGGACACGTTATTACTGGTGACCTTGGTATAGTCAAGAACGACAAGTTGAGAGAATTGTTAAAAAAAGGTCCCAAATACAGAGAAAGTATGGTCTTTACATGGAACCAAAATTTCAAAATTATCATGGACTCTTGTGAGGAATATGCAAGACGTTGGGCAAAGAAAGAGGATGTACAGCTCGACACCCTTTCCGAATGGATAAAATCCATCAGAGGGTTACTTTTATCTAGAATTAAAATCAACTGTGAACACAAGATTCGAGTCTATATTTAAAGACCCTGATGTTATCACAGAGCTTACCTACCTCCAAGAACATTATGTCATCACACCAGCGGACAAAGCCTCAAATAATTACACATTTACTTGCAAAAAGTACTATTTCGACAGTCTAGTTAAAGATTTGGGTTTAAATTCGACACCTGGAAATCCCACTTACACCCCAACAAACCTTTCTGCCTCTGAAATAATAGACAACCACAAATCAGTTCTTGCTTTCTTTGGCTTCCACACTAACAATTTAGATTTGGATTTACCATACTTATACTGCATACCTAAAATGCATAAGAATCCGTACAAACAACGTTTCATCGCTGGTTCCTCAAAATGTTCTACCAAATCTGTATCGATCTTACTCACCAAAGTTTTATCTGAAATCAAATCTGGGCTTCAAAAATATTGTTCGACAGTATATTCTCGCAGTGGTATCAACCAGATGTGGATTTTAAAGAATTCGAAGGAACTTTTCGAACATCTGAAATCCACTCATTTTAGTAGAGTCCATTCGATCAAAGCCTTTGAGTTTTCGACACTTTACACTACAATTGCACATTCTAAATTGAAAGAAAGACTAGCAAAAATTATAAGTAATGCGTTTACAAGTAAGAGCGGTAATCGCAAATACAAATTTATTGTTGGAAACACAATTGCTTTATATTCAACATTGTTATTTTGTTTTGTTGATAAAAATTTTCAATTTAGCCTGCAAGTGCATATTGTCATATTCTCCTTAAATTGGTTGATTGATTAAATTAGACGAATAATTGTGAATATGAAGATGATGTGTCAAAACAAGTGATTATATATATAGTAATACTTACCGAGTTCTAAGCTTTATACAACCCTGAAACAACATTACATGTATTTCAAATCGTTCTATGAAGTTATAAAATTTGATTCGATTCAGAGGTATCTAGTATTTTCCTCCTTGTCTGTTTTCTTTAATAGAAAGAAAAAAAAGAGATGGAATCCATACGATGATTCTGTCAGTGAAAACTGGTGAATACTTTACTATCTGGAGCTATCTGAAGCAATGCGTATGTCCACGTGTACCAGCAATATAAGCATCAATCAAATGATTCATAAGTTGTAAAAAAACTAAAAGAAGAAAAATATCACCAGAAAACAACGTTGCAGTTATCAAAGCTTGTATGAGACGTCAGGATAGCACATATAAGTACCACGTCAGCAGACGGACAAAACGAGATCAATATCATCAAATAAACTATTTTCTCGAAAACTTTTAGAAGTGGGACCTGTAGCATCATATCTTTTGGACATAATTTTCATAGACTTGGTCATGTTTGATTGTTTAAATAGAGGCTCACGGAAGAGGGTTAAGTAACTGTTGTATATTAGATAAATTTGTCCTTTGTGCTTATATGAGGTCCCGTGATAAAATTATGTTTTATATTTTTTCAAGAGTTTGTATGTCTTTCGATTGTGATTTGGATTTAGGCTTATGTGTCTGACACTCATTTACTGATTGATATATGATAAAATTGACATAAAACCTGGATCGACTCCAAGGGATCCGATTCTGTCAGTTTCCCGGCCTCTGCGATCAGTCCGTTCAATTCTTCTAACTCAGCTTTAGCCTTATTTAGATTCCTTTGCATAGTCGATCTCTTCTTATTGTGCTTGGTGCGAAAATCTGCAATAACCTCATTTTCTTTTGCCTTTAGTTCTGCTCGTAGATTTTGAAACATCTTAGATATATCATTGCATTGGTCCCATATTAAGTCCTGATTTTCAAAAAACAAAGATAAAATGAATAAGTAAAACATTAAAAAAGTTCCACGTGGAACACCACACAATTTGCTACTGGCGTGGAAGATGGCCGTCCTAAGTCGGTATCGATTACCCTTTGTCTAGTTGGTTAGTATGTTGTTCCTTGTCCCTTTTACGACTCTTACTGTGATTGTTTACTCTGTGTTTTCGCAAAGGGCGTTTTTGGTGTTTTGATAAGATTGATGCAACCGAGTCTTGTTGCAGAGGACTTTTAGCTCACCTGAGCGAAGCTAAAGTGAGCTATAGTCATAGCGAGCCTTCCATCTGTCCTTTTTTTTTTACATTTTCATCTCCTCTGCAACAGCTGCACAGAATGTCATTTAGAATTTCTTACAGGACCTTACAGGAAGCAAGTACGCAAGGGTCGCAACCAAATTGTCCACTTCATTTTTACATCAACTCATGTGAGCGATTTGTTCCCCTTGGCCTTCTGTTTCTCTAAATCTTTTTGGCAGGGTCATCTACCAAGTATGTGAGCAGGAGTCCCTGTGGTCACATGTAGCCAAGTCCGATCAACTTCGGTTGATCGCTTCTTCAAAGCTGCACATTGGTCTCGTTGGTTTATGTTTAGTCCTTTGTGTCTGATGTTTCTATGTTGTTCGTTGGTGTTCCTTGTCTCTTTTGCATCCACTTCTATGAGTGCCTGCTCTGTGTATTTGCATTAGGTGTTCTGGAGTTTTGCTGTCGGTACTGCAACCTGGTGTTGTTGGAGATCCCCTCCTTTGTTTCAAACTCATGATTCTGTACTCAAAATTTTCTTGAAATTTCTGAAGAGTGGGTCCTGTGAGGTAGACAAGGCAGCAAACAACACAATAATCATTTGAAAGCTCTATTACATATCATTATAACTTTCGGAACTTATTACCATCAATACTTATATAAAAAGCAATGAAACTATCCCTTACATTTTACTACTGTACAAGGATGACTTTTTTTTCATTTCAACTCTCTATTTCGAAATCAGACCTACCAACTAATAACTGTCTGCCAAAACTTCACAAATCTCCTCAAATTTCGATTTATTGCTAACTCGAGCAATTGTACTTCTACTGTTTTATTTATTAATTTGACATTAGCTTTAACAGCAATTAAAGATCATGTATCAAAATATTGTGAAACTGCATTCAATTATAGCGACATCAATCATTTTTGGTCAATAAAGAATTCTGGTTATATGATCGACAAATTCAAATTATTGAATTTTAAAGCCGAATCTTTCTTATCTTGCGACTTCTCTAACATAACTTCTAAACCACCCTAGTTTTGTAAGATTTGGTGACACTCTATACAGGCAAGTTTTTGGAATTACTATGGGTACTAATTATACGCCTCTGGTTGCAGAAGTGTTTTAATATACATACGAAAAAGAATTTATGCAAAATCTGCAAAAACTCAAGATATTTGACGACTCTATGTATCTTGATGATATAATTAACTTTATAAAAATCAAATTTATGCATCAGAGTTAACATCGGATAAATAGACTATAGCTACACCATTTTTTGGATCTTAATATCCAATCAATAACGGAGAAATCCAGACAAAGATATAAGAGAAAAGAGAATGCTTTAGCCTCAACAAACTTAATTTTCCTTGGCTTGATGGCGATATTCAAAGATTGCCACCGTATGGCATTTACATCTCTCAGCTTATCAGATACGCTAGAGCTTGCCAACATGTTTCGGACTTCCATGATAAAAATAAATAAATTACAAAAAAACTAATCAGTCAAGGATTTAGATATCATAAACTTGTAAAACCTTTTTGGAAATTTTACCATAATTATTCTAAACTCCTTTCAAAACTTGGAACAACTGCTGTATTAGAGGATGTATCATTGGGAATTTTATTGCCTTCGCCTTTTTACGGTGACCTAATAAACAAAATCAGAAGGATCAAATAAACATAAAAAAGTACCTATCAGTTATTCAGTCTCAAAGTCAAGAAGCAAGACAAAATCACTAGAAATTCCATAGGCAGATCAAACTTCAACAAACAAACCAAAAAAAAAAAAAATGTAGAAAAAAAAAATAGTCCGTCGCGTGCTTTACCGAGGACATGATCCTAAAATCTTAAAAAACACTGGGCATGGCACTGGACCAATCTACAGTGTCGTTTCCACCGTTGCACAATAGCTAACCATGACGACGGGACTCCGTCTTCTCGTTAGAGAAGACTTGGACCTGATTCTCCGTCCTATCTGAAAGTTGGTCAGAAATCTATGATGATTGATCATGAGCTCGCTTCAGCGAGCAGAGCACAGACTGTTACACGCATGTCATAGAACTTTTTAAATCCATTTACATAGAATCTGTGTTACAAGAGGCCACTGCTGTTAATAATGTGGAGGGGTTCCAACTCTATACCTTCTTGAAGAAAATTTCAAACCAATTTTTCATGCACCAGACACGTGTATCGAATATTAAATTCTCATCAGTTATGCTTACAGCAAAAGTGCTTTTCATAAGCAGCCAAAATCAATTTCACTAGCGCCCTCTGGTGTTATTTTTAGAATCATGTTTGTTATACCACCTTACAGTGAGAAGTTTTATTTTTATACAACAATTGTGTGTCTATGGAGATCTCTGTGTATCCGGATAAGTGGGAGGGTTGCGCTCATAAATAATCCAGATAGCCACACCACTTGCTTATAGCAGATTTGTTTCGCTTCGTGTGTGCAGGGTGGTCATGCTGGAAATCTTTCCCTTATCTGTAGGGAAAAGAGAATGATCTCCAGCATGACCACCCTGCTTTCATCCAGCGAAATAAACCCACAAGAAAGTGACACATAATTGAAATCATACAAACTCCAAGTCTTCTCTGACGAGATTTCCACAAGGCCCATCATGGAGTCCCGTCGTCATAGTTGGTTAGTGTGCAAAGTTGGAAAAGTCACTGGTACAAAACTGTAGAATGGCTCAGTACCATGCTCAGTGTTTTTGTGATGCCTTTAGGATCATATCTTCGGTAAAACAGGCGACCGACTATTTTCTTACATTTTTGGTTGCAGTTTGACCTGCCTTTGATCCTTCTGGCTTTGTTTGTAAGGTCACCGTAAAATGAAGGCAATGAAATTCCCAATGATACATACTCTGATGCCGGAATCGTCCCATATTTCGCTCATTGGTCGCTGTTTGATAACCTAGAAGAAGACAATTACCAAAAATGTTTGTAAGCAAAACCGCCCTGATTAAAATCAAAGAAGGAATAAGAAATACACTATAAATGTATTAAAATGGAATTCCATTGATCCCAAAGCCCGTCAAAAACAATAACCTTTCGTGGAATCTGCTATTACGACCCTACTTTGTTTTTTTTTTATGGAGTTTGTGTTTGACTTTCATTCACAGATCAGTTGATTGTATTAGATTGTGTATTTGTTGTGGAAATATTTTCCGATAATATATTCGTAATAGCAGATTCCACGGGAGGTTATTGTGTTTGGCGGACTTTGGGATCAATGAAATTCCATTTTAAATATATTTATAGTGTACTTCTTATTTCTTCTTAGATTTTAATCAGGGCGGTTTTGCTTACAAACATTTTGGTAACTGTCTTCTTCTAGGTTATCACACAGCGACCAATGAGCGAAATTTTTCCCTTTTGTAGATAATGAATGAAACACAGAAAAGTAACTTAACGTGATTCATGTGATGTTTGAATATGTTAACCAATTAGCACTGTACCGCTTTTAAAGCACCACCTACAATACATTCCGTACTTACACCGGACTCTGGAAATTGTTCATTAGATAACGTTGTCCTATGTGTTTCTATGAAGCTTATCATTGTCTCCGTATGTTTTTCCTATTTTCTTTTCTCGTGAGAAGTTCTTATCATATCTTTTATTTCAGGAATTTGCAAGCCTTCTAATAGTGATTTTGGGTTCCATTGTTCTTTTCGTATATGTTATTACTGTACATTTGCAATAAACACTTTAAATACGCGGATTGTTTGATATCCCGAAAGAAAGTTTGACAATGTTCATGAATTTATTACTTTATGCGAGGGCTGCTCCGAAAGTCCAAAGACATATTATACCTATTTCTAGAAATGAAGGGATATATCAAGAAAGAGAAAATGAATATCATTCTAATAGTCATCTTCATTAAAGGAAATTTATTTTCTGTAATGGGGAAGATCACAATTTCTTAATTCCATATATTTATCAAAAGAAATTGCAGAATTAGTTAGTTTAATTTGTTTTAATAAAATCGTCTATGTTTTTTTAAACGTACAGTACGTTTCACCATTAAAAAGATCAAAATAAGGATAATCAGAGCGTTGGAAACAGCCTTCGTAACGTCATACCGTCATTTTCTTGTCGGCGTTATTCCACCATTTATGTTTCTTATCCACGCTTGCCTGTAGCTGTTTCAGTCGTGGAATCGTTTTGGTTTTAAGCTCTGCCTATAAAACCATTTGAAAGCAAGTCAGTGAAATAGACACTAATTAACGTCCTCCGTCTTAATTACAAAGTTTATACTACGTACAAAAACTTACCCTCAGTTAACATCGTGAAATGTCCATTGCCAATACGACGCAATCAGTTGCTTTCTTCATCAAACTAGAGTAGCTAGGTATCAGATAAAACTCTTATAAAGGAAACACTTTTATTGAAATAAGTTCAAATTATTACATTCATGTAATTCTTCTGTGACTGAAATCTTACCAGATAACTATTCTGTGCTTGTGATATGGATCTAACGTCGTGAGATTTATGATCTGGGAAAAGGCACTCCGTGCACAACACAACTGAGCAGTCGAAGCAAGCTAAGCCATACTCCTTTCTATGGACTTTACACATGGATGACTCGCATTTTGTTCGCCTCCGTTCTTCTATTTCAATGATATTGGCTATAGTAGTATTTTTCGGTAGTGCTTCAAATCTGCCATTTTGAAGGAGTGCTGAGCTTCTACATTGCGGACAAATGACTTCCACTCTAAGTTGAAGTTGACGCGTAGGAACTTTTCTAATGCACTCATAGCAAAAACTATGAAGGCAAGGCAGTGAAACTGGACTGTTGAAGATTCCCAAACAAATGGGACATGTAAGCTCGCTTTCCAAAGAAACTGACTCGTCAGTCGTTTGGGATGAATTCATGGCTGTATCTTAGATCTACTTTGATCTAAAACAAAGAACAAAATAAAATCAACAATAGTTTTTTTTATTCCCTGTTTTTATCTGATGTGTGTGAATTCCTTAAAACCTTGACTTTTGTCCTTGTGACCGTTGCCCGGAGGTTTAACATTTTTTCAAAAACATCAACCTTGGCTTTCGGCATGCTCAGAAACTATTTCATTGTTATTTTGTTTGTTTTAAATGAGTTAAAGAAGATCCTTACGATAATCTCAACAACACTCACAATAGAGCACACAACTGAGTATCGACGGACCCCTAGCAAGCTAGAGGTTGGACCAGGTGCCCGGGAGGAGTAAGCATCCCCTGTTGGCTAGCCACACCCGCCGTCGATGTTCATGCACGAAAATGAAAACAATATCTAAACTACATGCATTGTCTGAGGTAACGTCTATATAGAAAGTGCTATGGCGACGATGTCAGGGGAAAATATTCAAAACACTCACTGTCAAATCCCTAAAAGTTTCTGGGATCAAACCCAACTAGTACAAGGACGCAAAATAGACCAGAAGTCTCTGACGAAACTGAAGCTCTCCTGGTTGTTTGGTAAAATTCATTTCAGTGGCACACCCTTTTTCCAAGACCCTAGGGGTCATAGGCTCAAACAAAATATCAGATAAACGAATAGACAACAGATTTACTATAAATATTGCAAAAAGAATAAACTCCATATCAGTTATAATTTATGAGAATTTGTGTTCCAAAGATAAGATTAACATAGTTATACTGCAGAATATGACAACATCCCTTTTCTAATACCCTGAGGGACATGGGGCTAATACAAAATATCGGACCACAGACCCATTAAAATGCAAAAAGAATTAATTCTCCATCAGTTATACTTTCTGAGAATTGATCTTCCAAAGACTGCATAAAGTAAAATAGGAGAAAATGACAACACCCATTTTCCAAGTCCCTTAGAGTCAAGGGCTAAAACAAAGTAGCACAACTAGACACATACCCATTATTATGCGTAAAGAATTAACTCTTGGTCAATTATATTTTCTGAGAATTTGTATTCACTAAATTACAGAGTTATATTGGATAAAATGACCACAACAATTTCCCATGACCCTAGGGGTTAGGGGCTCAAACAAAATATCAATTAAACAACTAGACGACGGACCTAGTATTATGTAAAACAAATTACCTCTCTATCAATTATACTTTCTGAAAATTAGTGTTCACAAGATTACATTGAGTAAAATAAGAGAAAATGACCACATCCTTTTTCCAAACCCCGGGGGCCAGGGGCTCAGACAAATTATCAGGTGTATAACTAGACTACAAACTGATTAATACTGCAAAAAGAATTAAGTCTTTATCATTTACACTTTCTGAGAATTGGTGTTCACAAGATTACAAAGAGTTTTATTGAAGAAAGTGACCACATCCATTTTCCAAGACCCTGAGGGTCAGGGGCTCAAACAAAATATCAGGTGCACAACAAGACCATAGGTCAATTATAATGCAAAAAGAATTAATTTTCTCTCAATTATACTTTCTAAGCATTAGTGTTCACAAGATTACGTAGAGTTATTAAGGAGAAAATGACCACACCCATTTTCGAAGACCCTGGGGGTCAGGGGCTCAAACAAAATATCAGGCGCACAACAAGACCTTAGGTCAATTGTAATGTTAAAAGAAAATTCTCTATCAATTATACTTTCTGGGAATTGGTGTTCACAATATTACATAGAGTTATTTAGGAGAAAATGACCACACCCATTGTCTAAGACCCTTGGGGTCAGGGACTTAAGCAAAACATCAGGTGCACAACTAGACCATAGACCCGTTATAATGCAAAAAGAATTAATTCCTTAAAAGTTTAACGGACGGACTGACGGACGCACGGCAATGCTATTTGCTTCTTGAATTCGAAATAATTTAGAATGTTCTAGCTTGTCTACGAACATTCTCCATTTATCTCGGTGTTGTACGTAGTTAATTTCATTCTACATGACCCCTCTTCCGTTAACCCCGGCGGGAACCGACCTGGGGTTCAAGCCGTTTTACCAGCTAGACGTATTTTTAGATTTTCCATGGAAAAATTGTTGTGCTTTCTTACTTGAATTGTTTTATTTCTTACATGCTGGATATTATAACTTGGGAAATTTACTTTTGGTTTGTACATGTGCCTTTGTTGGAGGATGTTTCATCTAGACGAGCTGAACGCTTGAAGAGGACCGATTCAAATGCTGTGGTATCGTTCCAATTGTTCTTTCGAGGCACAAAGATATGTTATATTAAGCTGCGCAGTGTCGATATTTATTTTTTTTTAAAATTGAAACATTGAACATATTCAGTTAAAGCAAACGCATACTACTTGATTTTTGATAAGATATACGTCTTACCTTTACTCCAAAATACGAGTAACTTATGACCAACAACCTTTAAATTGTCCGTAAACGTATCATTTATGAGCTTTAGCAGTTTACATATTATTATTATATGTAAATTGAAGAACGCCTTGATTGGTTATTAATAAATAATTTGGCATGATCTGATATCAAACCTACATTCATTCATCTTATGTAATTATAAAGGAATAGAATCTTGAAATAATACATATTTTGTGCCTCATATCATTTATGCATATACATTCTTTATTTGATCACTAACGATTACCACTATTACGTATTCACCATTGTGCACTATCATGTCCAAACAAATATCACCGAACTAATCAATTTATTTACATACTTCTTTTCAGTGTTTCTGGTATATTTCATACGCTAAATACTATATGGGATAAATTCGCGCTCTCGGCTCGGCAGAACCGGCACTATCAATTATTTACGAGTAATAAAAGCACTATTATCACTCAATTTCACATTTTTCGCGTATGGTTGAAATCAGATAGAGTTAATTGAAAAGTAATAAGATACTTTCACAAAATATAAATTTGAAAATAAGACAATTAAGTTACACAAATTGACGATAGATTGTTAAGGCAAACGTCCACCTGTACCATTATTAGTTGAGGTATATGATAGCAATTCACCGGAGTAAGAACCCCTCCCCCCTTTCTTGGAACCCGGGACACAGAATCGACCCTTCTTTAATACAACATGTCATATAATTAATCATAACCTCCTATATAGAAATCGTAATATAGATAAATACGGAGATAAAGGATAAAGGAATTACGATCAAATAAGTCAAGGAGCAAATAAATAAATAAATAAATAAATAAATAAATAAATAAATAAATAGATAAATAAATAAATAAAAAAAAGGATAAATAAATGAAAGAGGACAAAAGATAAAAAGACAGAGAGAGAAAATACAAGACGTATAATAAGCAAATACATGTACAAAGATAACATTATCAAATCGCGGCCATACATAAAGATTAATAGATAGATAAATAGACGAATAAATAGATAATTAATCAATCAATACATAACCAAAGCAATTAATAGATAAAATTCACAGATAAAGTAATTATAAACAGCAAGTAAATAAATAAATAAATAAATGAAAGAATGTATAAATAAGCATAGTAAATACCGTAAGTAATAGATAAAACTAATCGATAGAGAAGATAAAGTAATTACCAAAAAACATATAATACATGTATATGAACGGAGGGACGTAACTAGAACAATACAATGATAATGATAACACTGACGACGACAGCAACACGATGATGATGATGATGATGATGATGATGATGATGATTAAGTAGATTTTCAATACTGCTGAACTTATGAAAGCAATCATTCAATTATTGTTATGATTATGATGAATATGAGGATGATTAGGATGATGGCATCGATATAGATAATACAGGTATATAAACGGCGAGACGAAACTAGATAAATACAATGATAATGATAACGCTAGCAACGACAACGACACGATGATGATGATGTAGATGTAGATTGTCAATAATCATCAACTTATGGAAGCATTCATTAAATTCTTCATTGCTGAAAACGGCATCGATAAAAATTACATTTTTACGGTAAAAAATTTAATTTATAACTTCAGCAACAATTTGAAATAAAAATAAATCATGTGCATTGCCTACGATATCACAAGATTTATGATATTTTCATTTATACGACGTATCTTCCCTCTTTTATTTTCAATGTACATGTAAAATGTACGTGAGTCTCACTATGGTATCACTTGGTTTGTCCATACTGTTAATATATTTGACAGTGGCATTCTACTATGTGATATTTGTACATGTAACTGCAATCTTTGATTAGAGTTTTGTAATTTACATTATTGATGTCCCACATCAGCAATTTTGTTTGAGATTTGTGATTTTTGTTTGAGATTTGTGATTTTGTGATTAACATTATTTTATGATTTATTTACATTATTTTATTATTTATTTTTGTTCCACATCGCAAGGCATTCTCCGGCGATACCATGAATACAGTTGCAATTTTGTTTGAGATTTGTGATTTTGGGAAAGTGGTTTGTCCATGTATAGGCATTCCACCTTTTGTGAACAATATTTGAAACTACAATTGAATACAAGAACAATTTTGTTTGAGATTTGTGATTTTATGATTAACATTATTTTATTATTTATTATTTTATTATTTTATTATTCATTAACATTATTTTTTTATCTATTGTTGTTCCACATCGCAAGGCATTCTCCGGCGATGTCGTGAATACAACAGCAATTTTGTTTGAGATTTGTGATTCTGTGAAAGTGGTTTGTCCATGTACCGGCATTCCACATTTTGTGAACAATATTTGAAATTTGTGATACATATTTGTGTATATTTATATTTGTACAAAAACCGGCATTCCACGTTTTGTGAACAATATTTGAAATTTATGATATATATTTGTGTACGTTTATATATGTACAAAAAAAAAACAAAAACAAAAAACAAAACAAAAAACAAAACAAAAGCAAAAACAAAACAAAACAAACTTTGATTAATACAAAAGAAAAAGAGAGAAAAAAGATGCGGCAGAAATGGATAATCCTGTTTCGTTTAACGACCTCAAATGGGGTCAAACATTGATTCAAACAACAAAACCCGAATTTGATAAATAAAAAGGAAAAAACAAATATTGAGTGTCTATAATATTGAATAAATGAAGAAATAGATAAATGAAAGATGAAGAATGGATATTATCAATAGCAATTACTGGATTGAATACATAAAGAAACGAAAGAACTAATACATAAAGAGAAACATGCGTATATTATCAAAAAAAAAAAAAAATATATATATAAATAAATAAAAACAAATAAATAAATAGATAAATAAATAAATAACTATAAATAAATGAAAATAAATAAATAAATAGATAAATAAATAAATAAATTAATTAATCAAAAATTTATAAAAATTAAAAAAAAAAATAAGTAAATAAATAGATAAATTAATTAATCAATTAATTAATTAAAAAGAAAACAAGCCCAAAACAAAACAAAACAAAAACAAAACAAAACAAAGCAAAGCAAATACAAAAAAAAAAAAAAAGAAAAAAAAAAACCACCGTAACATATACAAATTCTTAAATCCCTATCGGCTTCCTAAATTTTGTAGATAAACGAACAAAGCGCACACATAGTATGAAACATGCTTCAATTATGCTTAAAAATATAAGCTGAAAAAATATGCTACACGATGATAAAATTGACACATAATACATTTACAGGTGTACACACATCATTCACACAAAGTAACTCTCTCTATCCTTTAATTATCCTTACGACTTATGTCGTATAATCGAGATTAATAGTATAAACGAATTTATCCATTATTTAGATCTGATGTCATAATACTAAAAACTCTAGACTGCTGTCCTATATCAGGCCGCGGTGGGAATCGTTAATTTTTAATGCACTGTAAATAACGGATGTCAAATAAAATCATTACAACAATCGAGCATTAAAAGGTCAATCCTGACAAAACAATTTTTGACGGCCCATTGAATTTATTCATACATCATGGCCAGCCAAAGCCATAACCTTTCGGCGGGGGCTCCTCTTATATCTCTGGTGCCACGCGGTAAATACTTTGCTACGGCAACGAAACGCAAATATAAAGTGTATCTTTCGGTACATTTTGGATTTTAATGACATTCACACTCTTTGGTCGTATTGATTGTTAGATTGAGGATCACTGACGAGGGTTAAAGGTGCCCGAAACGTGCATGTCTGGTCCGTGTTACAAACTTTGATGCTATTGAATTGAAGATGTTTAACAGGACAAAAAGAAACTTGTATATTTATAAATGAATATCTATTGATTGGTTTTCCCCAACATTATTAATAAAATATGTTGGCGTGATCATAGATCAGGTGGCGTAAAAACCACTCAATATATATTCTGCATGTGGATTAATTACATTTTGTACATTACGTTCCAGCTCGCAAGGCATTCTCCGGCGATGCTGTGAACACAATGTCAATTTTCTTGGATTTGAACTTTCTGGTTCGATGATAGATGTCATCAGGCACGGCATTCAACTTGCGAAAACTTGATTCTAACAATGACGTCATATGTATTATGAGACAATTGGTTTTATGTGTATTGTAAAATAACTTACAATTTTTTATCATGTTAAGTTAAAATAGTCATATTTAAAACGTTTGCATAAATCAATTTGATGTTTCATATATCATTCATAATTTGTCATAATTTTAATTCACAAATTTGTCATATCATCCGCGGCCATACATTGCCAATAAATATATAAAAGTATTTCAAGTCTTTTTATTTAGAATATAAATAAACATTAAAATTGTACTGATCGGTTATTCAGTCTCAAATATATATTCAGCAAAACGAGGCCCGCTCGTTTTCCTGAACAGGTTCTATTACGTACAGCTTCCGAGATAATTTAGAATGTTCTAGCTTGTCTACGAACATTCTCCATTTATCTCGGTGTTGTACGTAGTTAATTTCATTCTACATGACCCCTCTTCCGTTAACCCCGGCGGGAACCGACCTGGGGTTCAATCACTTTGATAAAGCCGTTTTACCAGCTAGACGTATTTTTAGATTTTCCATGGAAAAATTCCCACCCTCCCACCCGGTAAGGATACAATTTGGATTCAGCTACAAGGATAATTACTCATTAATTCTGGTTATTTTGTTTTTATATCTTTCAGTGATGGTACGGGAAATGTCCATCTTCGACGTACTGGCTACCCTTGAAATCAGCGAAGATTGGTCGACGCCATGGTTGTTCCGAAGACCCATATACCACAAATCCCTTAAGAAAGACCCATACATCACAGACCCCTTTAGACGGAAGAATCCCCTTGACCCGTCACGGTGGATCCAGCCCCCAATAGATGTCCAGTAAAAATTAGAACTACCGCAGAGAACCAGATAAGAGCAAAACTTAAGTGTCTCAAATACACAAAAGCAAGATTTTGTCTATCTTGAAAATCTACTGTTTCGTACATCGGGTTCCAGTTCGCAAGGCTTTCACAGGCGGTATTGTGGACCTCATTTAGCGGAAAATTATCCTAATAGCGTAGTGGCGTAAAAAGCACTCAATAAATATACTGCATGTGGATTAATCACATTTTGAACATTACGTTCCAGCTCGCAAGGCATTCTCTGGCGATGCTGTGAACACAATGTCAATTGCGTAAAAACCACTCAATATATATTCTGCATGTGGATTAATTACATTTTGTACATTACGTTCCAGCTCGCAAGGCATTCTCCGGCGATGCTGTGAACACAATGTCAATTTTCTTGGATTTGAACTTTCTGGTTCGATGATAGATGTCATCAGGCACGGCATTCAACTTGCGATAACTTGATTCTAACAATGACGTCATATGTATTATGAGACAATTGGTTTTATGTGTATTGTAAAATAACTTACAATTTTTTATCATGTTAAGTTAAAATAGTCATATTTAAAACGTTTGCATAAATCAATTTGATGTTTCATATATCATTCATAATCTGTCATAATTTTAATTCACAAATTTGTCATATCCACCGCGGCCATACATTGCCAATAAATATATAAAAGTATTTCAAGTCTTTTTATTTAGAATATAAATAAACATTAAAATAGTACTGATCGGTTATTCAGTCTCAAATATATATTCAGCAAAACGAGGCCCGCTCGTTTTCCTGAACAGGTTCTATTACGTACAGCTTCCGAGATAATTATACTAAGTCTTTCACTACGAATTTTGCACATTAATTTTTAAATGGACTAAGGATTTACATAACATTTAATAATTTACTTTACATTTAGGGTTAATTTGATAAAAAAAAAGGAATAACTGGAAATCAATTTAAAACAGAGTTATCCGTTCCTTCCTTTCGCTACAGATAAATGTAAGATTGGGCAAATGGGAGTTCGTCGTAAGCCTAGTAAGACTCATGCATTTCAAAATTCCCTACATTGTACACAACACTGTAACCTGCAAATATTTTCGCTCCAAAAATATGCCATATTGACGATAAAATCGATAAATGGATCCCCAGGTTTTACAACGTAAAAAAAGTAAAACGAATAGACTTGTAACCAGTAAACGATGTTTACAACTCTCCTTGATAACTGACTATCAAATCCTAATGTTCTGTGTATCTATACTGACGGAAAAAAGAAACCTTGGTTCTTGTATCTTTATGTCCAAAATAATATACTTCATTAGTATTTTATTGTCCAATATAATGTATTTCTTTCCAATTGCATTTGTTACAGTAATTTTGAATATTCTAGCTAATCAAAGGAAAAGGAGTGTTTTGCGGTAACAATGACCTGAAACCGCAGATAAATTTATAACCAAAGAAAAAGGGGAAAAAATGAAAATTCATCGTTTAACTCGCAGGCTCGAAATTATGAAAAAGCATGCAATCGCAAATTGATTGGAACAACAACGATATTAAAAAAAAGCCAAGTAAGTCAATATGTAATATATACCCAAATATAATTTTAAAGCGAATGAACCTGGTTTTTACTCCGAGTACTTCGGGTTTTTCCCATTAAAACGGCTGGGTATCGGAAATTCCACCGGACGAATAAATGTGATGTCTTGGTGGATGTATTGCCTCCGTGGTCTGGTTTACATTGTTTTCCGACTTGATCATATTGACACCTTTTTGTGATTCTTATCCCCTTTTTTATTGGTGAGATCTACTGTTATCGGCCTTGCTGAAGAGGTTCCGCAGGGTTAAGGGACACGGTGAAAAGTTACCCCCTCCCCCCCCAACAAAAAATCAAAGGGTTGCTCCCTCGCCTCAGTTTATTATTCCTTTTAATACCTACACCAAAAACGGCAGTTCAATTTTCCTCCGAAGGTATAGAGTTGAAACACTTCCATATTATCTAACTTCCGTGACAGAACTTTACTTCTCTATGTTAAATATTGTAGAAATGTAGTACACAAACTTTCGTCTGTCTAGACACATTTATTACCCATACAATTCCGAACAAACGAATTGCACACCTGTAATTCAAAGTTTAGGAGTCAGTAGACAATACATTTGAGTGTTTCGAAATTTATTTTACACAAAAACAGCCCCCAAATGATATTATATTCTTACAGCTGATTGAAATACTGTGTGAAAGAAACATACGATGTCTATTTCACCTCTCATTGTTTAGAATAATAATCAAAATAGCCTACTAAATCGGTATATTATCGAATCACTTTGTTACTCGGAGTTCTCCTGCTCATTAATATGTCCCTAGAATTATTTTACATGACATTAGAGACGAAACATTTCTAGTAAGTAGAAACCATGAGTTTTGGTATAAACATGCAGATGGGTATATCAAAATCAAGCCCTGTAATATTGAAGTGGTCGATATTCTGAAAGAACACCAATTTTCACCAAGCGATTGCTCAATTTCTAAGTGCGGCACGAAGAACTGCAAAACTTGTAACATCCTAATAACAGACACTTCATTCTCAAGTAATCTCACAAAACAAACATTTAACACGCACAGTTTTGAAAACCTTAACTGTAAGACATCTGATGGAATAGCGTGCTCACTTTGTGGATTGATTTATGTGGGTGAAACCAGAGGTCAGCTCCGAACCAGAATGTCAGAACATCGGTCAATAATAAATAATAAAGGAAGTCAACTTCTTTACCGACATTTTGACCAGGCCTATCATTCTGTTTTATCTATGAGAGTCAGAATCCTGGAGAAAATATATCACCCCACAAACAATCCCATTTTGAGCACACCTTTCCGTCGCAACAGAGAAGAGTTCTGATTAAAAATCTTAACACTGCAGCGCCCTATGAGCAACGATAATATCAGCAGCATAGGAAACTTAACAAGTCCCGGTTGTCAATCGGTAAATGTGACTAGCTAATTCAACAGACCACAAAGAAGACCTCGAAGTCATAGCATTCGTAAATATAATAGGCCTGAGATACATAGTTTCTCCTTCGATGACTTGGTTCCATTTTTGAATGAGCCTCTAGGCCTGCATTATATTCGTACCAAATTATACTCTGTTCCTTTACGGAAGTAACACGAAATCTACGAATATACGAAGGACCTCACATATACCGATACACGTTCCCCAGAATACAGACTACAAGGAGTCATCTTGGACATTTCTACTTTTCGTTTATTTCAAGCAGTTAGATCAGATAAATCAGAGGATAAAGCAAACCGTCCTTTCATTAAAGTAAGATTTGCAAACAAAGGGATTTGATAAATTGAATCTTGGTCAAATTTTGAATCACAAAACTGTCACAGAAAAAATTCCACCATATTTGAAAAAAAAAGAAACTCCTTGTATTTTCTACAGATACACACCAACAGTTGCATCTAAAATTTACAATTACAAACGATTCTTGCAGTGTATTGATTTAAGTAATCCCTCACTACATCCACTTCCTTGTGAATGTTCTTCGTCGGATTTAAACTACTCTCCTTGTGGACTCGTAATTACTGGGGACTTTAGTACATTTGTATAATCAAGAACGACAAGTTGAGAGAATTGTTAAAAAAGGGTCCCAAATACAGAGAAAGTATGTCATTTACATGGAACCAAAATGTCAAAATTATCATGGACTTTTGTAAGGAATATGCAAGACGTTGGGCAAAGAAAGAGGATGTACAGCTCGACACCCTTTCCGAATGGATAAAATCCATCAGAGGGTTACTTTTATCTAGAATTAACCGATTAAAATCCAGATTCGAGTCTTTATTTGAAGAACCTGATGTTATCACAGAGCTTACCTACCTCCAAGAACATTATGTCATCACACTAGCGACAAAGCCTCAAATAATTACACATTTACTTGCAAAAAGTACTATTTCGACATTCTAGTTTAAGAATTGGATTTAAATTCGACACCTGGAAATCCCACCCACTTACACCCCAACAAACCTTTCTGCCTCTGAAATAATAGATAACCACAAATCAGCTCTTGCTTCCATTGGCTTCGACACTTACAAGTTAGATTTAGATTTACCACACTTATACTGCATACCTAAAATGCATAAGAATTCGTACAAACAACGTTTCATCGCTGGTTCCTCAAAATGTTCTACCAAATCTGTATCGATCTTACTCACCAAAGTTTTGTCTGAAATCAAACCTGGGCTTCAAAACTATTGTCCGACAGTATATTCTCGCAGTGGTATCAACCAGATGTGGATTTTAAAGAATTCGAAGGAACTTTTAGAACATCTGAAATCCACTCATGTTAGTAGAGTCCATTCGATCAAAGCCTTTCATTTTTCGACACTTTACACTACAATTCCACATTCTAAATTGAAAGAAAGACTCGCAAAAATTATAAGTAATGCGTTTACAAGTAAGAACGGTAATCGCAAATACAAATTTATTGCTGTTAACTATGACAAAACCTACTTTGTAAAAGAAAAGTCCGATTCTGAAAATAAGTACACTGAAACAGATATTATTCAGATGTTAAACTTTCTGATCGACAACATTTTTGTGGTGTTTGTAGGCTTTTCAACGAACGCTAGGTGTCGACTGAGAGTAACGACAACTCGTACACAAAGTGTCAGAATCGGAACCTTTCGCGCTTCTTCATAAAAATATAGCGCAAAAATCACTTCAAATCATGAATTTTCTCATTTATTTACCTCTTTTGGATTGTTGGACAAAGTTGGTAGGATTCAATATAATATTTCAATTTGTTTCATGTACTAAAGCCAACAAAAGGACAGAGAAAGATAGCACAAATTTGCACATCCGATTTTTAGACCCGGTTTCAAATTTTCATGTGGTAATATATTGGAGGGGAAATAACTCCTTAATAATATCTGTAAATTGCGAGACCCTTTAAAATAAGAAACGATGTGAAAATTAACGAAACGAAACGAAAAACAAAATCACAAATTCTAGACTACCATAAAATCATTCGTTTACGATCTAATTGTGTTGATTTTTCCCTTGCACGCCTTCTCACATGTACCGCGGGAAGTGCGAGTCAAAGATGAGTACGTCTTGTATACATGTTAAAGTATCTGTGAAATACCATCTAATAGCTGACAAGTTTTAATATGGGCATGGATGTAACTGACTACGTTAAAATTCTACGTGTTACTCAGTCTGCTTATAATAAAGGAGAAAAGGGGGGGGGGTATATATAGGTATTCACTAAAAATGGTAGATCCCGAACTTCTCGGTCTAAAATGAATATGAAAAATAAAATTTTCTGATATGCATGACTGTTTTTATTGAGATAAATGTCATGAGTTAGAAAAAAACTCCCAAACAAAATTATATGAAACATATCGATAAGTAGGCATAACGAAGACGGCATCACTGAATAGTAGCCGGAAATAAGAAAGAGAGAGCGCAGGATTATCCATAACATTGAAATATTATTTCAATATTACGCAAAAAATAGACGGCAATTACCCCAACCCTAAAACAAAAAAGACGTATAAATGAAATTGATATAGATTTCAGCTGTACTGCTCAGACAAGTGGAACTGATGCAATCACCCCTCGTCCACAATCTTTAAAACAAATAGTATCTGCATTATGTGTATTTAGAGGGAGGAGGAGGCCGCCCGGGGGGAGGCAGGGGGCCCACCTTCCCCCTTTCAACCTAAAGTTAGTTATTCGGATAAGGCTAGTGGGAACTTTCGCGCATCCGATTCAGATTTTACAATGCATTCTGCTTTCTATCTTTTATGTTTTGTTTTTGCTATTGTGATTGAATTGATCGCTGCCATATCTATAGGGGGTTAAGGGGGATTGTAAATTTCAAATTTTGATTTTAAAAATATGAATATTATGCAATGAAAAAAGTTATTGATAAATTTTGACCATCTTTTTTGAACGATTTTTTAAAAAAACATTCGCTAGCTCTCCAGTTTTTACCACTTTAATGTATATGATCAATTCAAAATAATTCAGCTTTTCGATGTACCCTTTCTCCCTAAAAAGAAATAGAGAATAGATAAAGACATTTTCTGACATTTCACTCCAGATGCAGTTAAAACTCGCTCGCTCGCTATCGCTCACCTATATCACTTAATTAAGCATAAATATAATTCATTTGAAAGGACTCCAGAGGGAGATACATGTATGAGAACACGTGTATGTCAATCCCCTCCATTACTACCCCCCCCCCCCTTTTTTTTTTTTTTTTTTTTTTTTTTTTGCTTACCAGTTTTTCTTTGAACAAAATTCTTTCAAGCTGGACTGTAACCAACCCCACCCCATCCCCCGTTGGGGTCCTTTTTTTCTTTGCTCGTCAGATTTTCGGTGAACAATATTTTCTTCGCCCAAGTCCCCTTTCTAAAATCCTGAAATCTTAGATCTGCCACTGGTCCATTTCTAATAGTGTTAGGGCTGTGCTCTACTTCCCTACATTTTTTTTCAATATTTTATAGATTTATACATCGCTATGTATACATTTTTATGAGTTTAGTATTAACGTTTACTCAAAATTCCGCTCGTCACTTGTAAGCGCGGATCTAGCGGGTGATGGGGTTAGGGATAAGTCCGAACCCTCTCCGCTTCCCCATTTGAATTTACAAAAAAGGAAGAGATTTTTTCTCCAGATTTTATATTTTTTCAAAATCATAAATGATGATGAATCGGCAGAGCCTTCATAATCAATCAATTGGCTATCCGATGCGATTTTATCGGTTATTAATACGTTACGCAGATTTGTTCCATTTACTCTCAGTCTGAAAAGACAATGATTACTGCAGCACTTCATATGTTAATAATAATACACTTGATCACTTAAATGACATGAAAAACCCCCACTTTTTTTCTGGAAAAAAGAGTAAGGTTTTACATATTCATATATTCATTTTTTAGGCACAATGTTTCAGTACCTCTCCTTTTCTAAAAAAAAAAAGACAGGAAAGTTTACTTCAATTTAAACTCAACTGAAAAAAGAACTTGATGGGCTATACTTTATTTATTTAACTATTTTTATCTATTTATTTATTTATTTATTTTTATTTATTTATTTATTTTTTTTTTTTTTTTTTTTGCTGTTCAGCTTTGGTAATAAACTCCTTTTACCTCAGAACAACCATGAAATAGAAGACTACTCTGTACATAGCCTTTTAGTCGTTCGTTTGATTCGTTTAATCAAGAATATGCGAGGGGCTGGACGCCTGTTACTTATCACAACTTGAGACAATTCAACTTGAAACCTTTTCATAAAGATTCGTTCTTTATATCACGTCACTATATTTTACATAACATCAGACAATTCAACTTGAAACCTTTTCATTAAAGATTCGATCTTTAAATCGATCACGTATATAATCGATTATTGAGAGCCATAATCGACTATCAGAATCAACTATCAAGCAATAATCGATTATTTGCGATTATCGGTACATGCACCTACTTTTGGACACAAACCATGAATGTGGAAAAAACTCGTTTTCCAGTACCTATTTATGACGAAATTTCATTGCGAGTCATTAACCGAACTTATCTGAACCAGAATGTTCTGTGACTCTATGCGTGAGTTCAATTTTTTTCTTCAGTTTTTTTTTCAAAATCATGTTTTGGATAGGCTGACCACCCCCCCCCCCCACCTCTAAAGACTTTTTGCGGAGAAGAAAGAAAAAAAGTTTCTTACATCAATTAAAAAAAAACACCATGTTTTGAAGAAAGAACTACGTACGCAATCGATGTTTTGAGCAAATTTTGCTAAGCTTTTAAACTTGAAAATAAGAAAACCGATGTCGACCAGTAATTGTTCAGTGAAATATGGGATGGGAAAAACCCTCCCCCTCCTATCCTTCTAGTTATCCCTGCATGTAGCTGTATTATAGATACTTGAGTTTGTTTTCAAAGTGAAGAATCATGACGATATGGACGTTTCTTTTACATGTCTAAAGCAAAACATCCACGCAAAAAAGAATAGGGATATCTCAAATGTAGTGTATTCATCTAGTACCTCCGATTATTTTTCCCCTTAACTCAATTTAGAAATTTGAAAATCGTGAAATTTTCACTTTTTTTAAAAAATTTGTTTTGTTTGCTTTTGTGAACAACTTGTATTAAATACCGTTTGATTCTAAATTTTTCATAAATTTTGATTAAGTAAGTTCAATGATCACACGAACCTGAAATTAAATTTTACAGGGCTTTTTCTATGATGTCTGCGTCGTTTACCATTACGTTTTTTTTATTCTTTGTCAAAAAAAATATAATAATAACAAATTTATTTCGTTTGGTTACTTTTCATTTCGTTTCTTGTGCGTTTCATATTTTAAAGGACCCCGTTAAACTCGGTTACTCAAGATGAGTCCCGGGAATGAAATGTTTGTCAAATTTTACAGTTTGGATTGCCTCCCTTCTTAAGAAGATTTCATTTGAAATTCGGTAATAGAAATTAATTATTTTTCGATAATTAGCATGTTTTTTTCTCATTTCAAAGTTCCTTATTGCTATTCAGACACAGATACAAAAGTCGTGAAACACTTTCAAAGGAAAATTCTTGGATTTTAAAATTTAGTTGAAAGGCCTAGTGTTTGGAGGAAAGGTCTTCCAGCCAATTGTCGGAATTCCAATGGGGACCAATTGTGCACCACTCCTTGCCGACATTTTCCTTTACTCGTACGAAGCTGAATTCATTCAATCTTTGGTCTCTGAAGGGAAAAGATACTTAGCTTCTGACTTCAACTTCACTTACAGATACATAGACGATGTGTTGTCCATCAATAATCCAAAATTCGGGGATTACCTGAGCAGTATCTATCCTTCAGAGCTTGAAGTCAAAGAAACTACAGAGACAAACAATTCAGCATCCTATTTGGACTTAATGTTGTCCTACGACACTGAAAGTCACATGAACACCTCACTCTATGACAAACGTGACGACTTCAATGCCAGCATTACAAACTTTCCTTTTCTTAGTAGCAACATCCCTTCATCGCCTGCTTATGACGTGTTCATATAAAAATGAACATCAAAGAAGAACCTAACCGTTATTCAGTCTCAAAGTCGAGAAGGCAAGGCAAAATCGTGAGAATTTCCATCGAAACGGTTGCAAACCCCGGAATAAACCACATTCCGAAGTGAGACCAGGTGCCTCAGTTGATACGCTATGCCAGAGCAATTACCAAATATACGGATTTTGTTCTGAGGGCTTGGCGTCTTTCAGATAAGCTTCTCAGTCATGGATATGTTTGTGACCGACTAACATCGTCACTGAGGAAGTTCTACGGTCGATATGAGGAACTCGTCATACACTACATGTATGATGTCCCACTCTCCAGAATGGTTGATAATATTCTGTCATAGACCATTTGAACCATCCAACCAAAGATTACACTCTATGTCTTCCGAAATGGAAGTAATCAGATGTGAAAGTTCTACCGAATTGAAGCTGCGGGTGTTGCATGCAAACAGGAGATGCTTACTCTTCCTGGGCACCTGGTCTCGCTCCCATATCGGGAGTTCGTTTCTTTTCATTTGGTGGAGGTTTTTGTTTGTTTGCTCTGGTTCCTTTTTTGTCCCGATTTTTCCTGTAGCATCATATCCCACCCATTTTTATGGATGGGATACCCATGTTTCTTTTTTATCCTGGGTCATGTAGCATCATATCCCATCCATTCTGCTATGTCTTTTGGTACATTTTTGGACATAATAATTTTCATACTTTTTGGCCATATTACATTAGACTGAGGATCACTGACGAGGGTTTAGTACCCGAAACGTGCATGTCTGGTCCCTGCTGTAAATTTTTCCGGTTTTAAATGATGCTATTGAATCTAAAGACGTTTAATATTTGTATGCCTTCGGTCTCTGATTTTTTGAATTACCGATTTTGTGCTGTATACAGGGATATGGTCATTATCCATATTTGTCATTCATGAGGAGGCGTGGCTACAGCTGAAATTTTGAACGGTCGTATATCTCGAATGGGTAAGGTATCAGATATGATACTTGGTACCCCGATAAGTGGCCATAACATGGAGCAATCTATGTTAAGAGTATTTATTACAAGTAATAACTCCTCTACAACCCGAAGTCGGAATGTGCTGCTTTAATGTACAACATCTCATGTGAACCCTAAAATTTTTTTTAAAGTTTGGTTCTAAAATATGGTACATTTCTACGTGTATTGAAATTGGTTTAACCAATATTATAGATACATGTTCAACTGAAATTTGAGACTTACCTTTTAGTCGAAGTCTTCTAAAAATAACTCCACAAAACGAAAGTTCTGAAAGTCATACAAGACCAGGAAAACAGGGAAATCTGACAAGGAAATCGGTATTAATGATGTAATATTTAAACCATTTACATTCCAACTGTGTAATAATAACGATATATGCGCTTGTCATATGATGGTCGAGTACTACGAGTCTTCATTACTACCTGCTTTCAATCGTATTTATTCGGGTCTAACCGTCACACTTCCGGAAAGGCCCGAGAATATACGATTGTACCTTGTCGTTCGAACTGATTTATTGGAAGAGTGCTAATGCTTGCAAATTGTTTCAAAGACCGATTACATAACTATTACATGACATGGGTCATTTCGAGAATACGTACAACGTCAATTCAGCAGATTAATGAAAGCAATAGTAGAAACTGAATGCTTTCATAGTTTTTTAGACTGAAGACATTTCTATTCATTTTTCCAAAGGAGGGGATCTCCAACAAATCCAGGTTGCAGCACCCACAGCAAAACCCCAAAACACCCCATGCATAAACAAAGAGCAGACAAGCACAGAAATAGACGCAAAAGGGACAAGGAACGTCAACGCACAACACAGAAACATCAAACACAAAGGACTACACTTAAACCAAAGAGACCAATGGGCAACCGGTACCAACTTACCTGACTTTCAGGTTTTGAGTATTATTTTCTCAGTTGATTTTTTCATAAATCCTCTTTGTGAATTTGAAAGTGATGTTTTGCGAAAAATTCTACCCCAAAACAAGGAAAAACCTGCATTATAAAGTTCTTTTCACTTTTTTGTTCCTAGGGTTGAAGGTGCTGAATCATCTAGCATTTATTATAATGGTATTAGGAACTGGAACTCACTCCCAGATCAAGTAAAGAGTTTAGAAGCCAAATAAAGCTTTAAGTTACAAGTTTAATCTTTTTAAATGGATGAAATGAGATCAAATTTGAAAAATGAGTTTGTATATCATTAATTATATTATCCTTTAAATACCATTATAATGTGCATTATGATAAAGTCACTCTTGTAGTTTCATGCTAAGATGTTGACGCCAATACTCATATTGCCTTTACCACTGCCACGGTGAGTGGATCTGAATGTGTGATTTTGATATGTTATTCCATCCATTGTTAATCTATGATAGCCACGTATATATGATTAATGTTATGTTAATGATTAATAAACTCGTCATACACTATGATGTCCCATTGACCAGAATCATTATGGTGGATGATATTCTGTCTTAGACAATTTGAATCATCCAATTACAGAATAAACTTGTATCTTCCGAAATGGAAGTAACCGGATGTGATATTCCTGTAGAATTGAAGCTATGGGCGTTGCATGCAAGAAGGAGTTGCTGACTCTTCCCAGGCATCTGATCTCACTTCGGAATGTTATTCATTCCGAGGTTCGCAACCATTTCAATGGAAATTCTAATGACTTTGTCTTCTCGGCTTTGAGACTGAATAACTGATAGGTACTTTTTTGATGAATATTTGAAAAATGTATCTAACTGATTGATGATTATATGTGTAAGGGATGGGTTACTTTCAACATTATTTGATTGCAGGTAAACAAATTGGAAGGGGGGGGGTTGTTAATTATTTCACAAATGTTTTTATATCATCTAGTTTTTTTTCTTTTTTTAAGGACCCCATTGGAAGCTTTCATGGGCTATCCTTAGGTTAAAGGCACAATCATTATACATATTCTAAATTCTGTGAATAAATTAACTCAAATCAGTTAACTTTTTGAATTCATCATGATCAATATTCCAATCAAATAATCCAAATTTAAAATCTCATTTCAATAATCTATGGTGCTACCTTTCATTTTGTTGTTTATCTTTTAGTTATTACGCCTAAATACGGCGTTTCAGGCACGGGTCATTATGTCTGCAGCGGTGCTACATCTCGAGTCGCCTCAGTGCATGTACCGAAATGTTGCAGAGTGACGTATGTTTGAAGATCTTCTGTCAGGTTGGATAAATCATTCAAAATACGACCGATTTTGGTCAAAATAAGCGTTCTTCTTATAGAAATCAATGGAAAACGGAAAACTTTTAACTGATAGGTACTTCTTCGGTGTTTAATCTACGGCATTGTTCCCCCTATCTCGGTTCAGAATGTCATTTTCACAAAAGGTGTCTATCAATAAAACAGATTTTCTAGCCAAGTGGGATTCTGAATCGAAGGGGGGGGGGGGGGGCAATGTCCCATAGGCGAAAACGAAAAAATAAAGGGGGATGAATGACTATTTAAGAATCAGTCTAACGTTTCGCTTTATATTCACAAAAATATAAATTGCATTAAAATGGCAATAACTAGATATTTACGTTATGTTTGCGGACGGTAAGTGCTTATTATACGGTGCAAACATCCATTTTTCTGGCTCCGCTAACGCGTCGCAAGAAAAACTCAGTTTGCCGTAAAATCAGCACTTACCGTCCGCAAACATAACGTCAGAAGCTAGTTATTCCCTAAATCGTTTCACTGATCGGTACTTCTTTAATGTTTATTCACTTAAATGTTAAACGTCTTCAAATTCAAAAGCATCATTTAAGACCCGATAAATTTACAGCATGGACCAGACATGCACGTTTCGTCAATGATCCTCAGTCTAAACAATGTAAAATGGCCAAAAAGTATGAAAATTATTATGTCCAAAAATGATACTCAACGGAGACACTGGCTGCATGGTGAACAATCCGTTAAAACAGTAGTCGCTAAACCACAAACGCTGTCGAGTTAAACTAGTTATAGCGCAACGAAGACGCTTTTTTACGTCTTCGTTGCGCTGTAACTAGATTTAAACATGTCAGGTGTAAATGTTTAACGTCTTCATTTCTCAATTTTTCATTTTGAAATTTCGACTTTTCAGGGCAGATTTTACGACTTAACTTAAAAGCTCCTTTGTATAAAAAAGAATCCATAAAACCTACAGATTTCTATGCAAAAGTCATGAGATTTCCCCAATTTTTGAGACTGATATTCAATACCCATGTCCATAGTATAAACGTGTTCCTCAGATTCCAAAAGAAAGGAGGGGATCTCCAACAACACTAGGTTGCAGCACCCACAGCAAAACCCCAAAACACCCATGCAAAAAACACAGAACAGATAACCACAGAAAGAGACGCAAAAGGGACAAGGAACACAATTTAATATTCAATATGATATGTATACAACTTTGTATTAATCAAACGAGAGATGGTTTTAAAAATTGATATGGAATTGGGTTTAGAATAAGAAGAAAGGAGGGGATCTCCAACAACACCTAGTTGCAGCACCAACAGCAACCTCCTAAAACACCCACTGTAAAACACAAAATAACTTTCACACTCTTTGATCATATTACATTGTTTAGATTTAGAATCACTGGCGAGGGTTAAGTATCGAAACGTGTATATCTTGTCCATGCTGCAAATTTATCTTTGCTTAAATGTGAAGACGTTTAACATCTGTGCCACTTGGTGAGTGTCACTTCTGGTGGATCATGAGTCCCCGAGGGCACATGTAGCCAAGTTCGATCAACTTCGGTTTATCGTTTCTTCAACGCAGTCACTTCGGAATTTTATCTATTGTCACTTCAGAATTTTATTAAAGAAGTACCGATCAGTTATTCAGTCTTAAAGTCGAGAAGGCCAGGCAAAATCATTAGATTTTCCATAGGAACGGTTGCGAATGTTTATTCAACGCATTCAAAATTTCTGTGATCAAAATCTCTTGAAATTTCTAAATTGTGGGTCCTATAATATCATATCCCACCTATCCTGCTACGTCTTTCGGTACATTTTTGGAAAAATAACTTTCACACTCTTTGGCCATATTACATTGTTTAGATTAAGGATCACTGACGAGGTCAAGTACCCGAAACGTGCATGTCTGGTCCATGCTACAAAATCTGTTCTTCAATGATGCGTTGAATTTGAAGACCTTTAACACCAGTGTCACGTTAAGAGTAATTTTCAACATTCGAACATTAAAAAAATCCGGCCCGGAAAAAATGTTCAACATTGGAAATTAAAAAAATATATATATATACCGGCCCGAAAGGCCGACGAAAAAAATTTCCGGCTCTTAAAATCGCTGAAAAAATTCCGGCTGGCAAAAGTCCTTCTGTCCCCCCCTCCCCTCCCCCAACAAAAATCAAATGGTTTCTCCCTTACAAACTAAGGATAATCTTTCTCATATAAGGCCTTAAATTGATTATCAACATTAAAAATTGCTCTTTCTGTGCTCAAATTGTGCTGTACCGTGCGAACTATTTACGTCATACTGTAATACGGCGTCTCGATTACGCAAAAAAAAAAAACCCACCAACTTCTATTTCAAGCATTTATATGCACATTTCCATTTTAAAATGGTATATCTAAGAAAGCAGACGTCTCTTTTGGTATTCGTTTAAGTTCATGTAATTAAAAGAATCTCAAATGAATGTTCATTCAATACAATGTACGTTGTATTATGAAACGAGTTCTTGACTTTGAGACTGAATAACTGTAAGGTACTTATGTATTTCATATCCCCTAGCAGAAGCTCGAGGATATGAAACGCACAACTGGTTTCATAATGCAACGTATGGAATGAAAATTCATTTAAGATCATTTTACGAAATGTAAATGAATTATTTGTCTCTGTAGTTTCTTTGACTTGTGGAATTTTGGATTGTTGATTGAGAGCACATCGTCTATATATCTGTAAGTGAAGTTAAAGTCAGAAGCTAAGTATCTTTTTCCTTCAGAGACCAAAGATTGAAGGAATTCAGCTTCGTACGAGTAAAGAAAAATGTCGGCAAGGAGTGAGGCACAATTGGTCCACATTGGAATCCCGACAACTTGTTTGAAGACCTTTCATCCAAACACCGATCAGGAAGTTTAACATCTGAATAATATCTGTTTCAGTGTACTTATTTTCAGAATCGGACTTTTCTTTTACAACGTAGGTTTTGGCATTACTTCTAATAATATCATTTTTGCGAGTCTCTCTTTCAGTTTAGAATGTGGAATTGTAGTGTAAAGCGTCGAATAATCAAAGGCTTTAATCGAATGGACTCTACTGAAATGAGTGGATTTCAGATGTTCTAAAAGTTCCTTCGAATTCTTTAAAATCAACATCTGGTTAATACCGCTAGGAGAATATACTTTCGAACAATATAATTTTTGAAGTCCAGATTTAAACTATTCATAAATATATCGATCGAAAAAAAGTGAACAATAATTTATAAAAGCTTTATTTTCATTGATTGCCACTATTTTAATACCTGTCATAAGTATTGCAGATTTACTTACATATACCATATTGTTTTCTTAAGCTTATTTCAGCTTCTGATATAAGGCATATAACTCCATACTTGAATGAAAGCGGTAGTAAATTGCTGGAGGCAAAACAATACGATTGACAGCGAGCCATGTTTGGTTTGTAATCAAATCACCACCATCGTACATAAGAAAGGTGCTTCTCAAATCAAAGAAGGTATTTAGAGACCACATATATATGTTAAATATTCCAATAAAAGTACACAAACTTATGTACAGTTTTCTAGATTTCACTGTTATCCACGAGAAAGATTGATGTCTCCTCATTTTCAATATGAATATCGTCTGATACAAAATGGTGATGGACATTATAATATACTCCAGACATGTTAGGATGAGCTGGTCGATGTCATATGTGTGGAACACCGAGAGAAGGACAAAGGCATAGTATCCAATAATGGCAGCCATTGTGAATATTATTACGTAATCAGTAATTCCAACCACCTGATGGCGTATGTTCGATCTAGACATCCCCGTGCACCCACGAATACCGGCAATGAGTAACGGTAACGCCACAGCAGAAAGTAATGTATTCATGACATACGCATACTTCAGTAACTGGGGTGTTTCCAAAGAAGTGCCTTCATTGTATATTCTTGCTGTAAAATTAAAAATAGCCACTGGAAGTACGAACAACGTACTTGCAGATAATATCCATACTGTAAAGCGAACACTTGTATTATTGCTAACATCATCACGTGACGTAAGTATTTGCTCATAATCATTTGCATGTTCGGCTCGTTCATAAATGGTTTTGCCGAATCCAAGAAAAAAAGTAATCGCTAGTATTTGAAACTCCCATTGTATTGGCACTACGACATCTTTTATTGAATTTATTGCCGACATGATGGGTGAATACCAAAAGCAATAACTGCCTTGATAGTTGAAGTCATTGTGAGTTTTGTTCACTAGCGGCAATGCTTTTATTGAGCTGAATTCATGAGATATATCTGCAATTGTTGCTGTTACCCACATGCAAGCATTCGACAGTGCTATTCCATAAGTACATGAGGTGACTCTTCCTGAATTAATTAAGCCTTTCTTACGTGAAATTGTTATAAATATCAGCTGAATCGTAATGAACACTATACTGATAAACCACCGGACCATAAAAGCTGCAAAATAATTCCCCTTGCCTTCTGATAGGCATATTAATTCATCGATAAAATAAAGACTGTGATGTAATAGCACGCCAATACCGAAGATCCATGTGAAGACAACCTTCAAGCCTGATGATTGTTCTCTATTAATAGTATCAGTCAGAACATATTTTGATATTTTGAAAAGGTAGACGATGGAGGCTAGTCCAGTAGTATTGGTGATCATTGCTACACTTAGTGAGACTATTGTTGACAAATCACCTTTCAGGGATGACTGACAGTAACAAACTAACAATACTGTGATCATGGCAAAGGCTGTCATGTACGTTACTTTGAGCAAAATAATTCTTGCTGCCATTACGTCCCTTCTTTGCAAACTCTAGAAACAGCAATAAAATGAGTTGATTAAGAGCAAAGACATTGTATATTTTTACATCTTTCTTCATAAAAGTGATTGTATTTATCGAATGTACAGGAAGGAGAAAATTTAATCTAATTACAATGTTTATTGACTTTTTCTAAAAATATGAAAAAGAATGTTTAAGTATTTAAAATGCCTTTTATCTATACTTGAATTCATTAAAAATCTTAAATGATACTTACCCAATGAAACTGATAAATTTCCAGTTTATTTCATTTATTCTCACTTCATCTAAAAGTTATAAAATATGTAATGCACATTTAGTAATAATACTTACGGTTAAAAGATAAATTATAATACTTCCTTTTCGGAGGTCATAAGTAATTTTTCTATAGTGGAAATGTACTTGTGTCAGGACAAGGACAATACACTTCAATATCATTAGGATAGATTAGTGCACGACTGAGTGCGATGTATGTTTAAAAGTAATTACGTTTTAATTTCCTCATTTTTAAACTTCTCGTGTACAGGTCAAATCGTTAAAACTGTTGCCTGAAAGAGGCTTTGTTTTTGTCCTTTGTCAATTTATCATCATACATTACTTTGCTATTTTGGAAACTTGTCATTTCATCCTAAAATATCATAGAGATTAAAGTAGGTTAACATCTGAGAACCATCCCTCCAATGCTATTTTAGGAAAATATTTCATTTAACTATGCTACTGAATCGACCCTACAGAATAATAAGATACCTAATAAGACAAGGTTACAGTGATCACAGCGGATCTCACACGCAGGAAACGGGCATAATGAAAAATTGCCACGTCAACAAATAGACGGAAACAACGGGGACATTCACAACATAACGATCTACAAACAAAAAAAAAACATCATAGAAATAGGAAGAACAACACATACCTTGGCTTCATAGTACGGACTGAAAAGGGAATAAACGTATCGACGATAAGATATGATAAAATAAGATAAGCTTTATTCAAAGTCGGCATGTCGAAATAACAAGTACAAGATAAGCTCTGCTTAGCTTTTAGACCTACATAGAACATACATACAAGATAACAAATAGCAAAATAATAAGTAGGTAACTAGGTAATATAAAATTGGAAGATGGTATCAATATGTAATTACGGTACATGTTTTAAAAGATTTAATTCCCATATGCATGGGTGGATCCAGGAAAAACATCACAAATATTTAATCACATTTTGGGAGAATATGGATAAAATGGTGAAAGACTAATTATTACTGTAAATGTTGAGCACATTTGGGTTAAAAGAAAAATAAAAAAAGCAACACAGGGTATCGTATAATATCGGAGTGCCCCAGGGTACGTAGCGTTCTCGGGCCGCTCCTGTTCCTCCTATTCATAAACGACCTACCGGATTATGTCAACAACAACTCTACAGTACAGTACGACTCTTTGCAGACGACTGCATTCTGTATAGGGATATACGAGCACCCACGGATGCCGACCTACTCCAAGAAGACCTGGATTGTCTGCAAGCATGGGAACAAGATTGGCTGATGGAATTTCATCCACACCACAAGTGCCAGGTCATCCATGTCACCACCAAGTTGGCACCCATCAGAGTACCATATAACATCCATGGACATCAGCTGGAGGAAGTTGTTTTCCGACGTTGGCAACCACCGGGTCATTAATAACTAGCTGAATTCATTCTTCCTGGACTCCATTAGAAAGTGGAACTCTCTATCTGAGACAGTCGTTGTCCAGGGGCGGATCCAGAACCCCAACTACCGGGGGGCACATACTATTTTTGATGGGACTCACTTGCGAGGCCCGAAGGGCCGAGTGGGGGAGGGTATGGGAAGGGGTTTTGAAAAATGAAGAAATTTGGTGGCATCTATACTGGTGTCAAAGAAGTAACCGAACGATTTTGAATTTTCATTTGCGATAGCTTCGTTGTTTTGTTAAATTGAGACATGAAACTTGACACAAATAATGGTTGGCATATGTCTCAAATATTTATCGAATGATTATCTAAAAATTTTGGACTTTCGACATCTTTTATGTCGATCTTTTAACCACAAAATTTCATCAATATCGCAACTTTGCTAAAGCAGTAACCGAACGATCGAGCATTCTGATGTGTTTTGTTGATTGATTTTCAATTCTATGTTGATATATCTGAAGTAACATCTTTTCCAAAGACCGATTTGTAAAAAGGAAAATTCCCTCAAATATAGTTCCTACTGATAATTTGGAGGGTACCCTTTCCCAACCGTAATATCTCATCTGAAACTATCATTGCTTAATACATGACCAAAAACTATTCATCGAGTCACCCTTAAATAAAAATGTTGACACTAATGTTAATTTCTAGTGAAACTTTATAACGTTCCTTAATTTTATAAAATCTCGTTAACTCAAATACCCCCTACACCGTAATCGTTCGGTTACTTCTTCTGTTCGGTTACTGCTTTGACACCAGTAAAGCGTATTTGAAATGAATTTAGAAGGGATTAGGCGAGCATGATTCAGTCAGTGTCAGCAACGATGATTTGTAGATTTAAAAATTTAGACATTTTCTGATGCTGTCGGCACGTAGAAGTCAACATGTTCAGGATTTCCTAAGGAAATTTGCGGACCAAGAACAGTTTTGAAAGAGCAGGGAGGTCAGCCCAAAGGGGGATCCAGCCGTAAATTCACGTAAAACTAGGGGAAAAATCACCTTTTTTTTAATTCCATGCGGGACTTACCATTACTCTAGATCCGCGCTTGTTTGTTATCTTTAAACTTATAAATAAGTAAATGATAAATTTCCTTGATAAACAAGAGATCATAGATGTCCCGTTCCCTGCATCGTCCAGAGAGAAATGTTTAATTATTTATTGGTTATTTGATTCTAAAAATAAAGAAAAACATACATTTTTGACTCTTTGCAAAATTCTTTGAGGTAGGTCCAAATCTGGCCAAAGCAATTTTAATTGTTCATTTCAAAAAGATTGATCATGGCCTCAATTTTAAAACGGATCTTAAAAAAGTAAAAACTAAAAATTTTATAGAAGGTTAAACATTTGGTATAGAAATATGCGTGTTTTATGCTTTGCATAGGACTGTTATTCCCGATACATCCCTCAGATGAAGAAATCTGATATGGACATGTAGGTTCAGTGGTGGATCCAACGCCTCCTTTGCCGGGGGTTAAGGGGCGAATTTGCCGATTTATAGTGAAAATGGGCCAAAATGTACCTGTTTTTGGAAAAGTTGGGGTTAGTGCCGGGGGGGGGGGGCGGGCGCGCACCCCCCCCCCCTGAATCCACCCCTGAGGTTGTTTCCGAAACGTATACATCCACATATATGTATACAGACGATGAGCATCCTCAAGACTGTGCTATCTATCCCCGAGAAAATTTTGGAATTTTTGTTCAAAATGGTGGTTTCTGGGGTGTTTTTGGACTATTTCTGACTAATTTCATAGATTTATTTCGGAAACAGTATAGTTTAATGCTTCCAATAGCATGTCATAAGCCCATTCATTGGGCACTGCCGGGGGGGACGTGCCCCTGTGCCCCCCCCCCCCCCGGCTGAATCCGCCTCTGGAACTTGTCAATGGCTCCTTAGAGGCCTTCAAAGCTAACCCACCTACCAACCATAGAGAGTCACTTTACCTGCACAAGTTCCTGTATATATATTTTAATCGGGAGGAGTCTGCCAATGCTTCGCATATTTTAAACCTTTTACGTACGATGATACGCCAGAGTGCGGCCTGTACCATACCGGAAGAAGAAGTAGTTATAGCCATTTAATTTTTTTTCGACTCCATGTAGACGTATATGTTCTACTCAATTTTTGTTTATAAGTTGAATTTATTGAAAACATTTTTCGTAAATCAGGTAACGATAAAGCATCAACAAGACGGCGTAACCACGGGATTTTTGAAACGAGACGTTTCGCTCTGATTGCTTTTCTCGTCTCGGGTGGTTTCGTACTGTCAGAAGTCGGAATATGTTTTTTTCTTCTTCTTCTTTTGTTCGATATGCAATGAGTAATTTATTTTCTTTTAACCTTTTTTCTACAAAATTAAATTGGCTTGAAATGAAAAATTCACATACAGAAAAAATATATGAGCTTAGGTCGATCCCGTTTTTAACCCGGTCTGTTTATAAGTCATTGGTCTGACCAGTTGAAATCAGACACCTTTCTTTTTACTCGTAAGTTTTTCGTAAATCTGGCCAGCGGAACCCCCCAACCCCCCAATCTAATATCTGCCGGTCTAGGCCAAAAGAACAAATATTTTTGTTTCCACTTACCGTACCGGCTACCATTTTTTTTTCTCTAACACCAAGTATATGATAAACAATCATTTAGGTTAAGATGCCGAGTACAATTATTAAAAAGAAACATGTTTAAGGTTTTAATCATATTTTAGCCCCCCCCCTCAAAAATTTCATCTGCTGGTCTGTACCAAAAGAACAAATACTTCCGTGTTTCCACTCGCCCTAACTACTTTTTTGGCAATCATCAAACAGAAATTTTCACAAATATTGTAAGATAAGATAAAACGTCATAGTCTAAAAATAAAACGCAAGAAAATTAAAAAGAAATATATATATATTTTTTTTTATTTAATCATATTTATTTTCTCTCCGCTCGCACAAAAAGGCTTTGCCTCAGTTGTTTCATACGCACACAGCATACACAAACATAAAGCACATAGTCATAGCAACATAAGCACATAAAGCAATATACTGGACAAACCGTGACAGAACTTCGTTACGCAGCGACAAGCTGCATTTGCAGCCTTCCCCATTGCTATTCCACTGTACTGCCGCAGCATATCTAAAAGAGTTCTTACCATGCTGTGATGTTCTAACTTATGGAATCTGCTAATTCCTAAGGGATACATCAAGATTTACACTGCCATCCATTCCAATACTTATCTGCCTTAAAAAACTATTGTTCACGACGTTGCAGGTGCTCCACGTTATCGGTGGTAATTCTCCTCTCGGCCCGAGCCAACATGGCTGCGCCCTCAAGAACCTTCTTACGTAAATTGGCTTCATTATCCACAAGAGAGCTTTGCAAAAATCAGTTGGTTTGTATCCTCATCATCATTTTTCCGAACATACATTTCAATGTCCGATACTTTTGAGTTTGTGAATAAATTGATCGAATTACCTCTGACCAATCGTTTTTAAGTAGTGCTACTCTCCACGCAACTCACTTCAGAAAAATTGAAGTTTTCACTACTTTGTCGGCATATTTTCCTAATATGAATTATGGCAATGCCATTGTGAGGACGCAGATGAAATATAATTTCAATGAATTAATACCCAATTTTCACCATACATCATTGAATATTTTTTTACTAAGTTAATAAGAATAAAATATGTCATACAATATGTGTTCTTGTTATTTTTTCCAGCATCATTTTTACCGTCTTTATCAGCCTTACATTAGTTTTTTTTCTTGAAATCCAGAATCATCTACAGGAGAGGGGATATTATAGACAATCAGGGTTTTTTTTTTCCTTGTTTTGGGGCCGAATTTCGGCCCCTTCCCAATGCCAAATTTCCTCTATTTTTCCCAAAAAATCACCCTGAAATTCCCAAAGAGGAATTATGAATAAATCACCAGAGAAAAATTAAGACTCAAAACCTGGAAGTCGGCACAAAATGTCCTATTTCTATTTTCTAAGTGCATTTTTTGAAGTTTTTTACTCATCCCTTGTTCAGTTCAAGCAAATCAATGAATTATCAGTGTTAATAAATGATACTTTAGGGTTATACTTTGATGAGAAATTGTACAAAATTTTCCCAATTTCAGCAAAATGTCGCAAATTTTCCCAAATGGGACAGGCACAGGCACCTTCCCCAAAATAAAAAAAAAAAAACCCTGACAATTTCTAGATCGACAGCATGCACATAACTGGTAAATGCGGGGAAACAATTCTCAATGTCACAAAACAATCGATCAGTAAACATGAAACCGCAATGCTTAATTTTGAAACATAAATGACAGATAAGAAAAGATCAAGTGATGTCATCTTGATCTATACATTTTAAATCCTTCAGTCACAATCAGTGGACCTTGATGAAAACCAAGGAAAAGAGAATTCGGGCAAGAAAACTGTGGGCACAAACCATTAAAATTAAAAAAAGAAAAAAGATTTTTTTTGTTTTCTGAAGTATTTGTATATTGTAAGATTAACATGTATCTTGATTATTCAATGAATTCAATTAAACTTTTAAATGTTTACTTTTTAAATTTCATTGGGAGATGAATATGTATCCCCCCTTGCACCCACCCACCTCTCTCCCCTTTTACTTTCACCGGAAAAATTAGCATTCAAAATGTAGAAGAGAGAGAAAACTTCCTTTTCGGCGTCGTCTATAGTATTATCAGCAATATATCCTTTTATGGGATGATCTGGAGAAGGGGGTTAAAACTTACAAATTAAGTACAGTATAACATTAGTATAACAGGATTTTCCCTTCTAAATAATGTAAATGATTTTCCAATGTAATATCTGAAGACAACATTCTTGCTCATTCCTTTACTTTAAAAGAGGGTGAAAGGGAGGGGGAGGGGCAGGAGGAAGGAGGGAGGGGGGAGGGGGAGGGAGGGGGAAGAAGGAAGGGTGTGGGAGGGAGATAAGGGGGCGGAGAAAGCGGGTACCCCATGTCTGCTCCCCACCCCCATAAAAGGCAAGGATGAATGGGAGGGGGAGGAAGGAGACAGCTGGAGGGAGGCAGAAGGGAGAGGTTAGGAGGTGGGAGAAGAGAGCGGGACAGGGGAGAGAAGGAGAGAAGTTAGTAGAAATCTACCCCCTATTCCGCCCCCAACCCCCCCCAACCCTTGAATACAATCACCCCCCCCCCCCCCCCTTTCTAAAAAAAAATCTGAAGCCTTCACCCCTCTACCTTGGATCCGCTTATGATTTACCTCCAAGGGAAAAAAAATACCCAGCCTTATTTCTGACAGAAAAAAATATACTTCATGCTTTGAACAGCCCCAGCTGTGTTGACCTATTTGTACTAAATACTGTAAATGATGACGTAAGTTGTGACGCGTTGTAAACAGAACCAAAGGCAGCAGACATTTAGAAGTTTGTGTTGGGATTTACACTGCATAGATTTCCTGTATATTCTACATGTAGATCTTATATATGTGGAAAGCAACCTCATAATTATTCGATCTACAGGTATCAAAATATCAGCTGCAAATCATCCTCGAAAGCAGAATGAAGTTTGGTAAGTCGCTGATCGCGCTGATATTTTTTTGTTTGTTTTTTTCTCCCAGCATAATGAGTTTATCCATGGATTTTTCTGAGGGAGCTGTCGATGAAAGAAAGTCCGCGAAACAAAGTTGTATGCTGACGTCGCGTCGCATGCTGACGTCACGTTGTAATTTTCATAGAGGATATTCGGACTAAACATGATATATGTTGGAAATGATGGTGCAATGTCAGTATTACGTGAAGCAAAGTACAAATCATACATTGGGACACTGGAGGAGTAAGCCAAACGAAGAATATTCAAAGGAGATCGAGAAATCTTGGTCATCGATGGGTTTCATTCTGTCGTCAAGTGACATTGTCAAAAAAATAAGCTTGCGCTTTACGCCGATCAAATGGGCAATGGGGAGAATGACGTCATTGACCACGGTTTTGGAACCTATAGGTATAGCATAGAATTCAATTTAAAAACACAATTTTTCCTATATATATACACGTGTTACCTTGATGAGGACTACGTCCGCGCCTGCGGCGCGGACTGCGTCCTCTATTAAAATTTAGATAGGAGGATAATATGAATCAAGGCAAAGCCTTTATGTGTGAGCAGAGAAAAAAGACACCAAAAATATTGTAAACCCTTGAAACCTTGATCTCAAAATCAAAAACTTTTCTAAATGATAATCTAGGGATTCCAGGAATCCCTTTCTGTCGGTCAAGCTGGACCTCCCCTTCCCACTGCAAAAAAAAAAAAATCTGGATCCGTCCCATGTATATATACTTAACACAGATGTAGATCATTAGCGAGGGAATATGAAATCCCTCCCCTTTCCTCTTAAGTGACCTTGAAATCCATTTTGAAAATTCAAATCTTTCTTCTTTACTACATAGTTATTTCGATGATATCTATCTAATTTGTTTGATACACTGAAAAGAGTTAGAAAATCGCGGCAGTTTTGTTACTTTTCCTTCTTGCACGTGTAATTGGGCACACTGCTACAGTGACGTCATACAATATGATATGTAGAGGAATTATGACATCAAGTATACTGCAGAGTTACGTACCGTTTTGTCTTCATAAGTGATAAAGATTGTGGATTATTTGCTGCTGAATATCTGATTTTCAGACTAACAATTTGGCGAGTTTCACTTACTTTCATGACGCCATTAAATAGAAGAATTCTTTCCATTGTGAATTTGTCAAGGTATGTTCTCCTGCTCTGTCGCTTAAGGGAAACGAGTCACTTTTACCCGTATCCTTTTACCCGTATCCGCGGTCCTGTTGCCATACTTTTTCAGCTCCAAGTATGTATATCTTTTGCTTGTGCATTTTCCTATTTTTACGTATACGCGTTACCATAAATGCGAGCTTTGCTCGCTACTACCTTACGCAATGATGTGTTGCATTAATCCCCTTCTTCCACATTCATCTCAACGGAGATTTCGTCTGGCACAGTTCAGACATTAAATCTGTCTGACGCTATATTTACTAGAAATGTCCAACATCCGACCCACCTTCAGAAACACTGACAATACAGACCTTTAGAATTTTAATTCATTCAATGACATTAAACATCAACTCCTACAATGTCCCTGCTAACCATACGGGGAACTTCACCCAATTTTAATTCATTCAATGGCATTAAACATCAACTCCTACAATGTCCCTGCTAACCATACGGGGAACTTCACCCAAGTGTCATTTTGTGACTCCCTGCTCCCTCCTCCTTATGGCTCAAGAGGTGTCAAGCCAAGGTTATGCATGCAAGTCACAGTAATCTGAGTAATTAAGCAAATAGAAAATTTAAGATTAATTGCTAGATTATACATGTATTATTTTCTACTTTTAGGGCATCATTTGCTGTTCAAAATTTCATACATCCACCATCAGATCAGAAGATGCATCTAAAAGCAAAGAACCAGCTAAAAGATCCCAGAAGATTAGTAGAGCTATGTTGACGTACCTTAAAAAAGCTCAAGAACATGGTAAGATGGTCTAGTTAAGGTCACTCTGTATGGTTTGTAGATAAAATTCATGATAGCTGGTTTCCAGTTTTCAGGTAAGGAAAATGTATAAGCACTTTTCCCGTAAATGATGTCAAAGACATAAAGTTTCATTTACCAATACCATCCATGAAATGCTTATCAGTTATCTTCAAAATGAATTATCTTTAATCCATGAATGAAAAATATCTTTAATCCATATTAAAATGAAAATATGCAGTAATTTTCCTTTCAGATATGAAATTGTGTAATGAATATACATGCAATTATAAATGTAGACTTTAACACTAATTTTGACTTAAAGAATTTTGAAAATATTTAAAGCATTATTTTACTATGACTCATAATACAAATTTGAGGCTGCTGAATATTGAAAACTTAAAGTCTCTTTTCTACCTACGTTTATATGAATCAAGTTACCTTAATTGCTAATGACACTAGCTAGAAAGAATTCAATGACATGCATAATATCCACAACTTTGCCTTTTTGAAGACAAAAAAAAAAAAATTAAAGTTTTGATTGCCTTAAGGGGACTTTGTATTTCTTGCAGGGCTGTAAAGTTTCAAAAATTTTATGGTGTGGTTCGGTTTGAATTATTAACTGCGGTTCTTCGGTTTTCGATTCGGTTTAAAGCAGATTACATTTTCAAAGCATTATTACAAGTTTGTTAGATATTTTCCTCTATTTTGTTGATGTCTAGTTGATGTGATATAATCCAGTTGATGTGTTATAATCCAGTTAATGTGACAAAGTAATCTTGATATCAAAATGATACAAAATCATACATGTATTTTAAATTCCACAAGTACACTGGCAAAATATGAGGCAAGTTTAAAACTGTGTACTAGTGATATACATGTACTAGAAGATTCCATGAATCATAATATAACCATATTTTCAATGATGTACCTGTTCTGTACTCTGAGCCGCCCGCTGGCTAACTTGTTTAATTTTGCGGAGTTTCTGAATGTAGGTAGATCAGGTCATACTTGGCCTGCTTCTCTTCAGGACAATGCCATGCACGTTTTCAGTTAATTTGTGCTGACATTACCGAACAAGAACAAGTTGAATACTTAAATTCAGAATTGCAAATCCTGCAAATGGCAATTGTCTTATCGACCACCCTCCGACTTTCAAGCAATCAAAATGATTGCCTGGGACCTCTATTTTGATGTCTGGGTCGCTATGACTAAGATCTCTAAAGTCTACCCAAGAAGCGGCCTACGGTTGGTGACCAATCAAAATGTTCGTTATATGAGAGAAAATCTAGACTAAAAAAAGGAAAAAACCGAAAGGAAATCCTGAAATTCCGAACTGAATCGAACCGTGAGATTTTGTACAGCAATTAACCGATTTTAGGTTAATCGTTACAGCCCTAATTTCTTGCAATACACACAGAATGCTTGTTTTATAATGATGTATTTTCATTCATATTTCAGAGAAAATAATGGAGGAGCAGACCCAGGATTATGAGATGGGAAGACGGCACCTGGCCAATATAATGGGGGTGGATCAGGAGGAGTTTACACAGGAACATATAGATGTAGGTGTTCTACTGTAAATATTCATTCTGATTTCACTGTATTAAGACACCTGGCCAATATAATGGGGGTGGTTCAGGAGGAGTTTACTCAGGAACATATAGATGTAGGTGTTCTACTGTAAATATTCATTCTGATTTCTCTGTATTATGACACCTGGCCAATATAATGGGGGTGGTTCAGGAGGAGTTTACTCAGGAACATATAGATGTAGGTGTTCTACTGTAAATATTCATTCTGATTTCACTGTATTATGACACCTGGCCAATATAATGGGGGTGGATCAGGAGGAGTTTACTCAGGAACATAAAGATGTAGGTGCTCTACTGTAAATATTCATTCTGATTTCATTGTATTACGACACCTGGCTAATATAATGGGGGTGGATCAGGAGGAGTTTACTCAGGAACATATAGATGTAGGTGTTCTACTGTAAATATTCTGATTTCACTGTATTATGACACCTGGCTAATATAATGGGGGTTGATCAGGAGGAGTTTACTCAGGAACATAAAGATGTAGGTGTTCTACTGTAAATATTCATTCTGATTTCACTGTATTATGACACCTGGCTAATATAATGGGGGTGGTTCAGAAGGAGTTTACTCAGGAACATATAGATGTAGGTGTTCTACTGTAAATATTCATTCTGATTTCACTGTATTATGACACCTGGCTAATATAATGGGGGTCGATCAGGAGGAGTTTACTCAGGAACATATAGATGTAGGTGTTCTACTGTAAATATTCATTCTGATTTCACTGTATTATGACACCTGGCCAATATAATGGGGGTGGTTCAGGAGGAGTTTACTCAGGAACATATAGATGTAGGTGTTCTACTGTAAATATTCATTCTGATTTCATTGTATTATGACACCTGGCTAATATAATGGGGGTGGTTCAGGAGGAGTTTACTCAGGAACATATAGATGTAGGTGTTCTACTGTAAATATTCATTCTGATTTCATTGTATTATGACACCTGGCTAATATAATGGGGGTGGATCAGGAGGAGTTTACTCAGGAACATATAGATGTAGGTGTTCTACTGTAAATATTCATTCTGATTTCATTGTATTATGACACCTGGCTAATATAATGGGGGTGGTTCAGGAGGAGTTTACTCAGGAACATATAGATGTAGGTGTTCTACTGTAAATATTCATTCTGATTTCACTGTATTATGACACCTGGCTAATATAATGGGGATGGATCAGGAGGAGTTTACTCAGGAGCATATAGATGTAGGTGTTCTACTGTAAATATTAATTCTGATTTCACTGTATTATGACACCTGGCTTATATAATGGGGGTGGATCAGGAGGAGTTTACTCAGGAACATATAGATGTAGGTGTTCTACTGTAAATATTCATTCTGATTTCACTGTATTATGACACCTGGCTAATATAATGGGGGTGGATCAGGAGGAGTTTACTCAGGAACATATAGATGTAGGTGTTCTACTGTAAATATTCATTCTGATTTCACTGTATTATGACACCTGGCCAATATAATGGGGGTGGTTCAGGAGGAGTTTACTCAGGAACATATAGATTTAGGTGTTCTACTGTAAATATTCATTCTGATTTCATTGTATTACGACACCTGGCCAATATAATGGGGGTGGTTCAGGAGGAGTTTACTCAGGAACATATAGATGTAGGTGTTCTACTGTAAATATTCATTCTGATTTCACTGTATTATGACACCTGGCTTATATAATGGGGGTGGATCAGGAGGAGTTTACTCAGGAACATATAGATGTAGGTGTTCTACTGTAAATATTCATTCTGATTTCACTGTATTATGACACCTGGCTAATATAATGGGGGTGGTTCAGGAGGAGTTTACTCAGGAACATATAGATGTAGGTGTTCTACTGTAAATATTAATTCTGATTTCACTGTATTATGACACCTGGCTAATATAATGGGGGTGGATCAGGAGGAGTTTACTCAGGAACATATAGATGTAGGTGTTCTACTGTAAATATTCATTCTGATTTCACTGTATTATGACACCTGGCTAATATAATGGGGGTGGTTCAGGAGGAGTTTACTCAGGAACATATAGATGTAGGTGTTCTACTGTAAATATTCATTCTGATTTCACTGTATTATGACACCTGGCTAATATAATGGGGGTGGTTCAGGAGGAGTTTACTCAGGAACATATAGATGTAGGTGTTCTACTGTAAATATTCTGATTTCATTGTATTATGACACCTGGCTAATATAATGGGGGTTGATCAGGAAGAGTTTATGCAGGAACATATAGATGTAGGTGTTCTACCTGAATCACAGAATTTTGAATATCCATTGAAGTTTTACAATCCTAAAGTAATTTGAAGCATTTCTATGGACACAACATTGTATATTTCAATGCTTAAACACATAGACATACATACTCTACTTGAATCACATAACTTTTAAAATCCATTCTAATTTCACATACTCTACTTGAATCACATAACTATTAAAATCCATTCTAATTTCACATACTCTACTTGAATCACATAACTTTTAAAATCCATTCTAATTTCACTGTGCTCAAGCACATTTTAAAATCAGTTTTACAATCTTTTAAAAAGCATTGCTATGGACACAATGTTGTAGTATACATGTATTTGAATTCACAAACATTACAATTCATTTACATTAAAGTGTTTAAAAAAAGTTTGAGAGACCAAGGAACATTTTCAATATTTTAACCACCCAAAATAATCTGCAATGCGGCACTTTTTGTTGTCCAAAACTATATTGTTAATTCATCTGAGAAATAATAATAAGTTTATCATCTATTTCATTTACAGAAAGCTATAAGCTACCTCCTGCCATCAAGTCTCCATGACAAGAAAGCTTTGCCACTTCTTAAGGTATGGTATATATCAATGTATCGGTAGTCAAAATAAAGATCTCATTCAGGGTTTTTGATAAGATCTTTTTGAGGCGGCGAGAAACCTGCTCATTGAAGTTTAATTCTTTCAAAGGTGTCAACATTATCTCGGTAATATTTAGCTCATCTAGAAAGGAGCTATTAAAATAAAGGCTTGATTTAGCCCTGTAATAACTGAAATAATTTGTTAGAAAACGTCAATTACAATTAACATGTAAAGTAGTAGAAGATTCCTTATAGGTCTTAATTCTAATAGATTTTATGCAAGTTTTTATGATCATGAGTGGAAAATGTTGGGGGTGCTGATATTGAAAAAAATTTAAATTACCAATGAAAATAAAATTATACAAAAATGCATTAAATGTGTATTTTACAAAGATTTAATATGTATTATGTTTTAATGACCTTTTTATGTCAAAATCTGATACAAGAAAATAAATTTTAAGATACATGTAGTATTCTAATGAAATTGACAAATATGCAATCTGCAAACTGAAAAATGATTTTATTTTGTACTGAATAGTGTCATTTCACATGTTTTAAGCTATCAGTCACGAAAACTTTCTTCACCATCCAAATATGAGGAAAATTCATTCAGAACATTCATATGGAGGCTGATCTGAACATATTTCAAGAAAAAAAGTTCTGCCAAAATTTTTAACATTTTTCAACTGCCTGATCCTTACGTGGATCTGTACTTAAGCTTTCAGTCAGGAAAATCATACAGTGTACTTGGATGAAATAGACAACTTTCTCATTTATTTCTTACCTAACTGTTACATATATGATTGAAATACACTCAAAATAGTTTGTTTCATGATGTAGAGAAGAAAACTTCTCTTAAGACTGATTCTAAAAAAATCTTCTATTCCCCCTCCTTTCATTTCTTGCCTTTATGTAATCAACAGGTACATTATTATGATAACTAGAATTAATTTAATTAATAGCAATACTCTGACTTGTTCCGTTTTTATGAATTAATTACTATTATGCATTCATCTAAATTTCTTATTTTTTTCTCCTCAAACAGCATCCCTCTGAAGTCGTCATAAAAAGAAAAGGTATGTATAAATATTGTTCTTGAAATATAGATACTTTTACATGTATTTATCAATTCACAACTGGCAAAGTTGAATGATATTCTCCTCTCCTTTCCATCTACATGTCAGTCTGTCCATCTGTCTTTCACACATTAGTTTTCCGGACTTTTTTGCCATTTGAAGAGGTAAAGTATTTGGCTGAAATTTCTTATGGGGTTACATAAATGTATTTATAAGCTATAGATCAAGTTCAAGTTTCATTTCCATTGGATCATTCAAGGCAGATATTCAGGACCAAGACTTTTCCAAAAGGGAATTTATATGTATTTCCAATGGCAATCAAATTCTTGTTTATATGATAAAGTATCTTCTGAATGTGGCTGTTAGATTTTTTGGAGCCAAAAATTATAACTCACATACAGATACACAATGTTCATACATGTAAGAAACAGATACTTGGAGACGTGGATGAGGGTGGTACCACAATACCACAGTGAAGTGAAGTAAAATGTGTAGTGTTTGATATAAGTAAGGTACATGTACTAGTATGTTGTGGAATTTTCTCCTCTTTTGATGAAACCAATAATGAGTACACAATGAGTATATAAACATTGGGATTCACGGCAATACCTGTTTGCTTGAGTCATTTTAGGGGGAAATAAACTGTTACCAAAAAAATTACTCATTATATATCACATGATTATTTATTTTTGGAGTCCATGACAACTTCGTGTATATAACTTACAGAATCTGATATTTATGATGAATAATTTTATAAAAAGAAAATTTACAAATAGATTATAAATGTATAAATCATAATTAAAATGAATATTCAATTTTCAGCTGCTGCTTATGATTATGAAGGAAGACCTCACCATCATTTATTTTACACCATGAAACCTTTGTACTATGGTTTAATGCATGTAAGTATATTCTGTTCTTGGTATCAACAATAATTTTCTCACCTTAATTGCCTTTAAGAAACTATTTTACAGTTGATCATTGTAATTTTAACTTAAGTAAATAGAAATACATGTACATGTTACATGTATCTCTCAAACATGACCTCTCTTCAACATGTTCAAGGCAACAAGGCAAATAACAAGACCCTTGAAAACTTGTATTTACACAAAAACATTAGGCATAAAAAAAACCCCCAACCAAACATAACTCACAAAGGAAAGCTTCATGATTTGACATCTGCTCAGTATTAAGATGTGTTAAGTGACAGTTTGCACAAATAGCATCATAATTTAATTTTTGCTGATATATGCAACTATATTTCATCAATGGCATATCAACTTCACTGTATTAATGAATTATAAATCTATTATTTCACTAGGAGAAATAATGAATATCACACATTGATAAATTCAATGTTCCTGCCATTTAAAACAACTTTATTCACACCTTTCAAAATTGTTTACCTATTTACATGTATTTCTTGTGGAATGTGTTAATTTTTGATTTATCATACTGATACATGTATATTTTTTTTTCTGTAGGAAATATCAGAAAAAGTAGAGACATTGAAGGAGGAATATTTCAAGAAGAATATGAACCTGTCCACGAGGGAGGTTGTACCATTGTAAGTCAGATAGATCTATTTGACTGCCCCCCCCCCCCCCCCCCCCCCCAACTGAATGCGAATAAATGACCATGTCAGGCCACCTTATAATGTCTTTGTAGTGGATAAAATCTCCAGGCAGCTGCAATGTTAGACACATTATTTATTTCTAGATGTTACCATGCTAACCTGAATTTTTCAAAAATTGAAGCAAGTTTCCAGATGAAAGCTCCTTGACAGGAACCATTTTACTCATTCAGATGAAATTTGGATATGTGGTTACTCTTTCAGATAAGAGATAGGGACTTAATCAAATGATTTGTTTATTAATCTAAATACACGTATGAATGGTGGTTCTTGTTTCTTGTAGAAATTTGAGCACATCAAAGTGGATTGATGCTAAAACATTCAAAGCCAGATTTCCTAATGAACCAGTCGATAATGATGATGTAAGTCACCTTACTAACTAGCTGATCCTTGGGGGAAATCATTTAATCAGTTCATTTATTTGAAAGAAGTGTAAAGAAATGTAATTTTGAACTTTATTCTGAAATATTTATGATGTATGACTCTTGAATTTACACTACCAACCATATCAAAATTGATATCCAGATGCATGTACAAACATTTGAAATTTTATGAAAAGCTCTTCAAATATTTTCTCTTTTGAGCTATGAAATGCATTAAAATTTTCAACATAATGGTTGCATCATTTATCTTTTTATCACATAATACACCTGTTATTCAATTACATAAAGCCTTTTCATAAATATATGTTATGATAACACATTACTTATCACTTTGGTTGCCTTGCCATTGGATGAAGTGCTCCAGATAGTTTGTGACGTCAAAAGAAACGGCAATGCTTGCGCCTTACTTGCAAGAAATGAAGTCAAAATAATAATGTATTGATGTTATTTTGATCAATTATGTTGTATTTCATGAAATAAAAAGAATCTCGGCTAGGGAATGTAAAAGAACACAACTCGTTTCATAAAATACTGTATGAAATAGAAAATCATATCAGATCATATATAATCAAAAACGAAAAATTCTAAAACATTTTTTTTTCATCAAAAATTAACATTTTTAATGGAAAAATTGCAAGAATTTATAGAACAGTTATTGAACTAGGAAATTTATATAAATTAATAACAGAATGATTAATCTTCAAATTTTCCAAAAAAATGAAACAAAAATCTTTCATTTTTAGCTCACCTCGACGAAGTTGAGATGAGCTTATGCTATAACCCCGTCGTCCGCGTCCGCGTCCCCGTCCCCGTCGTCGTCCCCGTCCGCGTCCGCGTCAGGTTAAAGTTTTTGGGGTAACTCAGTATCTGACAAAGTACTGATGCTACAGTAACCAAACTTGCACAAGTGATTCATCTTGGGATGCTGAGGTGGAACCATGCATCGGATGCAGCATCTGACCTACATTTTCCGGTTGAATGACTTTGTCAGTGTCTGGTTACAGTTTTTGGGGTAGTTCAGTATCTGACAAAGTACTGATGCTACAGTAACCAAACTTGCACAAGTGATTCATCTTGGGATGCTGAGGTGAACCCATGCATCGGATGCAGCATCTGACCTACATTTTCCGGTTGAATGACTTTGTCAATGTCTGGTTAAAGTTTTTGGTGTAGTTCAGTATATGACAAAGTACTCATGCTACAGTAACCAAACTTGAACAAGTGATTCATCTTGGGATGCTGAGGTGAACCCATGCATCGGATGCAGCATCTGACCTACATTTTCCGGTTGAATGACTTTGTCAATGTCTGGTTAAAGTTTTTGGGGTAGTTCAGTATCTGACAAAGTACTGATGCTACAGTAACCAAACTTGAACAAGGGATTCATCTTGGGAGGCTGAGGTGAACCAATGCATCGGATGCAGCATCTGACCTACATTTTCCGGTTGAATGACTTTGTCAATGTCTGGTTACAGTTTTTGGGGTAGTTCAGTATCTGACAAAGTACTGATGCTACAGTAACCAAACTTGAACAAGGGATTCATCTTGGGAGGCTGAGGTGAACCAATGCATCAGATGCAGCATCTGACCTACTTTTTCCGCTTGAACGATTTTGCCTTATAAGGCCAATATTGAGCAAAGTATAAGTGCTACATGTACCAAACTTGCATATTGGATGTATCTTTGATCAAACTTTCATAAAATGACCTTGACCTACTTTTTCTGCTTGAGTGATTTTGCCTTTAAAGGCTAATTTTGAGCAAAGTAAAAGTGCTGCATGTACCAAACTTGCATATTGGATGTATCTTTGATCAAATTTTCATAAAATGACCTTGACCTACTTTTTCCGCTTGAGTGATTTTGCCTTTAAAGGCCAATATTGAGCAAAGTATAAGTGCTACATGTACCAAACTTGCATATTAGATGTATCTTTGATCAAACTTTCATGAAATGACCTTGACCTACTTTTTTCCACTTGAGTGATTTTCTTAATATACATGAACTTAGAGATATGTTTAAATTGAACTTTGCTGCCACGAGGTGAGCTTTGTAATCTTTGATTACACTATGTTTTTTTTTTAATAAGAGTATTCGATGGGTACTTACTAAAGGTTTTTAGTGTATTTGGTAACAATCAGTCTGTAATTACTTTACCTGTAACATTTTTAGGGTAACAATCTGTGAATTACTCTCACCTTTCACATTTATCATATTTATTTACTTGACTTTACAGTACCGAAGATTTATATTGATAATGGACCGTTTGTCAACGTTACGTTTGGCGAGAAAGGAGTATCATTTTATCATGAAATTTAGGGAGGAACTTGTCAGAGTCCAAGAAATAAAAGTTCCAGAGGTGAGACTAGTGTACTGTACTTGGTGTATTGGTCTTTTCTGTCAGTACCAAGAGTTTTAATCTAGATCAGGCGTTACTTGTATCGAACTAAGAAAAATTGTCAAGTTTAATGTAGAATTCTTCAAAAGCTGAAAGTATGTCTGGTCTTGTCCAAAATGATTTTTTAATATTAAGAAAGGACACTATTGCATTAGTGCTCAAAGTCAAGGTCACATATTTTTTATTGTCAATAATGAATATTCATAAAAAAAAATTGTATTATATTCAAATATTCTATACTTTGTATTATGTAACATCTAATAAAATTTTTCTTGAATACATTTTAAATTTGTTGAGCATTTCCTTCCTGACTGAATGCATCAGAACAAAAAAGAGAATGAAATAACTGTGAAAAGACCTCCTTACAAGTTATTTTTTAAGGGTTATATCAAATTACTCCATACATTTATGTATAATTTTATCATAGCATTATGGTCTTCCGAGTTCTGTCATCTCTTGTTATTATTCCAGTTATTGATAGAAGAAAACACAGACAGAAAATATAGTGAAGACAAAGGTAAATATTCTCAACATTTCTGAGGTAAATATTCTCAACAAAGGTAAATATTCTCAACAATGTGATATTTTGCTTTGGGTTCAGTTTTATAAGCTTACCTGTGTTATGTTTTAATAATTTTTCGAAATATCAAAATGATCGGAAAAAGGTGAAGCATTAATATATTTTGCTATATGTATTTCAATAATTGCTTTTGACATGTTTCTGATTGTTAGAACCTTTTACTACAACATACATGTATGATTTATTTAAAGTAATCTCACTAATAAATATTTTAACATAGATTGAAGCTATCAGAAGCATTTTAACAATATTGAACTTTTTTCTCAGAATTATTCAATATGAGTAAATATACATGTGTGTGAGGTGACATTTATTCAAAAGTCAGAGATTTTGACCTCATGACATCATTGGCATTTGACTTCACCCACACAAAGAATATCTGTTGAAGGGAGCATACACATCATCTATTTCTTTTTCATGCTTACATAAGTAATTTGAAACTACATGTAAATTTAATTGATAATACCCTCTACAGCACAGAAAAAGACTTCCTTTGCTGAAGTGAGAGTGTATGAAAAGGGTAGCGGAGTATTAGATATAAACGGTGAAGGAATCGACTACTTTGATCAGCTTGTTCATAGGTATGATTGTGTTCCAGGAAAGTACAGATACAATGTAGCTAACCATTACATACCAAGTGAAACAAAGTTACATGTATTACACTAATGAAACAGAAAAAATCCCCAAAAAACAGTTTTGGAAAGAATTTCACGATAAGCAGATAATGAGGCATTTTCTCTGGATGAGTACCAAAATGGAATTCAGACAGAAGGTCAAGATTTTGATATCCTTTGAATAATTACCATTTATGATGCTAATGAGCCATCACAGAGCCATTACTTGTAATGTTATATCTTAGAAAAAATGCCTAGATGTACAGTTCTAAAAGAATTATTTAAAGAATAAAATCTCTTCATTTTCAATGAAGTCATAATTGAATTTGCTTATAAGTGATTTGTAGTACATACAAAATATATAATCCAACTGTTCCTTTGCAGGAAGGCTATATTATTTCCTTTGTCATTTACGGACTTGATAAAAGATGTTGATATCCATGTGACCACATGGGGAGGAGGGCCGAGTGGGCAGGCCATGGCGATACGATTTGCCCTCGCTAAGGCCCTCAAGGCTCATACAACGGCGGAAGTCATCGAAAGAATGAAATATGGTAAGATAAGTCATGGTAGTGAGAAATATGATTTTAGAATATTGTTTATGAAAGTGCTTACATATATTTGTGTACATGTATTTCAAAGTAAATGTGCTCTTAATGTAGGAGTCTCCTATACTGACTGTGGAAGTAAATGTGCTCTTAATGTAGGAGTCTCCTATACTGACTGTGGAAGTAAATGTGCTCTTAATGTAGGAGTCTCCTATACTGACTGTGGAAGTAATACACTTTATACTCGTACCAGTGTCCTTTTCTTCATACATACATGTGTACACATGGTGTCCTTATTGTACATGTATATATTGTTTTTTGACATATTGGGTTCTCTGATAATAGATCTGGTTCTTTATAGGAGAAGGGGGATAAGAATTACATGGGGCTGTTTTCGATTTGAATCCCTATGATTTGTTTCACATTGTAAATATCTGTTTCTCTAAGTGTAATTTTCCTCAGCTTGATATATCTTTTATAATGTTTGCATTAGCTGGTCTGCTGACCAAAGACACCAGGAGGAAAGAAAGGAAGAAGCCAGGACAACACAAAGCTAGAAAAGAACATACATGGTAAGGCTTTGTCTGTTATATTCATGATATGCCTAATTACTGGAAAAACACTACAGTTTCGAAATTAGGAACTCTGTCTAGCATAGATCTGGTATGATGTTATTTGTCATAATGACCTTTAATTGACCTTGAAAATGGTCGTGACCATGATTGTATGAAGTATCTAATAGCATGTCATGATTATAAGATGACATTGAAGATGATTTGACCTTTACTTTGTTATCATAACATTTTTTTGACTTTAGAAATTACTCTGCTTTACGTTGTGTTTTACCTTTTTATAATTTTAAAGTTCACTTTGAACATAAGTTTATCTTTGTCGTATAGTAAATCTCATTATAACTGTAGGTTTAACATGACCATAAGCTGACCTTGAAGATGACCTTGACCTTTACTTTATGTTGTATCTTACCATGACTACATGATGACATTGAACCTTACTTTGCACGCTGTATCTCACTATAAGTTGACTTTGCATTCTGGTCATGCCATATTGCAAGTGGTTTTTGTATACACTTCTCTTTTACTATTCCAGGAAAGCCAGATAGAGAAGTTCAGAGTAGTTCATCAGTTATGTTGCCGCTGGATCATATCCAAACCTGTCATACTGGATGCTTATTGTCATGTTTTCTAGCCACAGTGAAGTTTTGATAACATTTACAAGTGTTGTTTATACAAAGTTACAGACACTATGACACTAGATAGAGGAAATATGAGGGACAGAAGCTTTTGTTAATTAAATGAGATGTGTTTATTAAAGGTCTTGTTTCATTAGACTTAATGAAAAAGAGCTGTTTACTGTCTTTTATTGTACAAATGATTTGCTATTGAAGGTGTGAAGAAAAGTAAAGAATTGGTTATAGTAATTCTAATTGACTTAAGGATTTAGTTACATTCTACATCGATTCCAAGAAGATGGAACCTTTCAGGAAACGGCCTTTGTAAACAAAATAACTCATTATACAACCTTGCATAATATAATTTGAGTACACCTGTTGGCCGTAGCCAGATTAAGGAAACACCACACATCCCAGTACAAGTGACCTTCATAGTACTCTGATTACACTGTTGTTGGTTTCCACAACATTACTTGAGGTTTCTTGAACTAAAACATATAACATTCACACAAAGTCTCACCATCTTAGGGGGGACCATAATGATTTTGCATTCTTTTTTAGCTCACCTGAGCGAAGCTCAAGTGAGCTATTGTCATAGCGCGCCGTCCGTCGTCCGTCGTCGTCCGTCCGTCCGTCTGGCCTAAACTTTTAACATTTTCAACATCTCCTCTGCAACCGCAGCACAGAATTTCTTGAAACTTCACCAGAAGCAAGTACTCAATGCCCTCTACCAAGTTTGTGTTTTTTGTGCTGATTGGTCAATAAATATGGCTGCCGAGGGCTCTGATTGGCTGACACATTTTCGACATCTCCTCTGCAACCGCTGCACAGAATTTCATGAAACTTTACAGTAAGGAAGTACTCAAGGTCCTCTACCAAGTTTGTATTTTTCATGCCGATCGGTCAACAAATATGGCCGCCGAGGGCTCTGATTGGCTGACACATTTTCTACATCTCCTCTTCAACCGCTGCACAGAATTTCATGAAACTTTACAGGATGGAAGTACTCAAGGTCCTCTACCAAGTTTGTGTTTTTTGTGCCGATTGGTCAACAAATATGGCTGCCGAGGGCTCTGATTGGCTGACACATTTTCGACATCTCCTCTGCAACCGCTGCACAGAAATTCATGAAACTTTACAGGAAGGAAGTACTCAAGGTCCTCTATCAAGTTTGTGTTTTTCGTGCTGATCAGTCAACAAATATGGCCGCCGAGGGCTCTGATTGGCTGACACATTTTCAACATCTCCTCTGCAACCGCTGCACAGAATTTCATGAAACTTTACAGGAAGGAAGTACTCAAGGTCCTCTGCCAAGTTTGTGTTTTTCGTGACGATCGGTCAACAAATATGGCCGCCGAGGGCTCTGATTGGCTGACACATTTTCGACATCTCCTCTGCAACCGCTGCACAGAAATTCATGAAACTTTACATGAAGGAAGTACTCAAGGTCCTCTACCAAGTTTGTGTTTTTCGTGCTGATCATTCAACAAATATGGCCGCCGAGGGCTCTGATTGGCCGACACATTTTCGACATCTCCTCTGCAACCACTGCACAGAATTTCATGAAACTTTGCAGGAAGGAAGTACTCAAGGTCCTCTACCAAGTTTGTTTGTATTTTTCGTGCCGATTGTTCAACAGGTATGGCTGCTGAGGGCTCTGATTGGCTGACACATTTTCGACATCTCCTCTGCAACCGCTGCACAGAATTTCATGAACCTTTACAGGAAGGAAGTATTCAAGGTCCTCTGCCAAGTTTGTGTTTTTCTTGCCGATCGGTCAACAAATATGGCCGCCGAGGGCTCTCATTGGCTAACACATTTTCAACATCTTCTCTGCAAAAAAACCACTGCACAGAATTTCATGAAACTTTACAGGAAGAAAGTACTCAAGGTCCTCTACCAAGATTGTGTATTTTGTGCTGATCAGTCAACAAATATGGCCGCCGACGACTCTGATTGGCTGACACATTTTCGAAATCTCCTCTGCAACCATTGCACAGAATTTCACGAAACCTTGCAGCAAGCAAGTACTCAAGGTCCTCTGCCAAGTTTGTGTTTTTCTTGTCGATAGGTCAACAAATATGGCTGTCAAGGGCTTTGATCTGTAGAAGTATTTTTGTGACTTTTAACCCTTTGTCTGCAACTCAGGTGAGCGATGTGGCCCCCTTGGGCCTCTTGTTAGCTCACCTGAGCCGAAGGCTCAAGTGAGCTATTGTCATAGCGCGTCGTCCGGCGTCCGTCCGGCGTAAACTTTCACATTTTTTACTTCTCCTCCGAAACCACTGAACAGATTCTGACGAAACTTGACAGAAAGCAAGAACTCAAACCAAGTTTGTGTTTTTTGTGCCGATCGGTCAACAAATATGGCCGCCAAGGGGTCTGATAGGCTGACACATTTTCGACATCTCCTCTGCAACCGCTGCACAGAATTTCATGAAACTTTACAGGAAGGAAGTACTCAAGGTCCTCTACCAAGTTTGTGTTTTTTGTGCCGATCGGTCAACAAATATGGCCGCCGAGGGCTCTGATTGGCTGACACATTTTCGACATCTCCTTTGCAACCGCTGCACAGAATTTCATGAAACTTTACAGGAAGCAAGTACTCAAGGTCCTCTGCCAAGTTTGTGTTTTTCTTGTCGATAGGTCAACAAATATGGCTGTTGAGGGCTTTGATCTGTAGAAGTATTTTTGTGACTTTTAACCCTTTATCTGCAACTCAGGTGAGCGATGTGGCCCCTTTGGGCCTCTTGTTAAGGTAAAAGGTCAAACTTGTTATCTTCACAGATATGGTGTCTGCTTTATAAATTCAGCGAATTGTGATCTAGAATTTTGATATTTCACACATTTTGCATGTGCCTTTTAAAAAGAGAGCTCCTTCAGAGGGTCAAACTTGTTCATATTTTGACCTTAAATAGAGCCATCTTGTTCAAAGATTATTAATTATCTAAAGAGGAACCCTACTGATTCAGAGGTCAAAGTCAGATTAGTCAGTGAACTCGGATTAATACACACATAGTTGACCATATAAAACTCCCTATATTTACCTAGAATGACGAAATTCAAGACTAATGGTCACAACGGCCATAACAGTTATTTTTTTTATTAACAACTGGTCGACATGGTAATTACAGATTCAGATTCATAATTTATTTGTGTCTCTCCAACGCCAAATTCATACATGTACATACATAATATATTCATTATAAAATCATACACAAAATAAAAATAAAATGCATGAATTGTGACAGTTGCCATTCTTAATAGAATTATGAGAGACGATATAGCTGATAAAAGCAAGTTAGATCTCATATAGTATACTAAAACGTAAAATTTAATGCATTTTTTAAATGATTAATATACATATTTAGATTTTAAGTATATAAAAGACTGTTCCTTTTTAAAAGTAAAAGATAGCAGATTTTGGCAGACATTCAACACATGTTACTATCTTGTAAAATATGAATTAGCTTATCTTTATCAGTTAAAACATATCAAAATCTTGGTAAAACATCTTTCACTGGAATAAAGTGGGCAATGCAGCTAGTCATGATCTTTATCTTCTATCATATTATTACAGATCACACCTAAGTGACGTAGGAATGGTAAGATTGAATAATCTTTGTATTTCACACATTCTTGACATGAAAAAATCGCTATAGGGTTTTCCTACTCAAAGTAGGTGTGTAAATATGTAGGGGATTCGGTCTTCGCCCTCCCCCCTCCCCCCCCACAAATTTACACACCTACTTTGAGTAGGAAGTATGACAGGAACAAGCCCTATAACTAATATTGCTGTTGGTGCTGCAACCGAGTCGTTTTGGAGATCCACTTCAAAATAGGCAAACACACAATGAAACACAAAATAGGCAAAAACACAATGAAACACAAAATAGGCAAACACACAATGAAACACAAAATAGGCAAACACACAATGAAACACAAAATAGGCAAACACACAATGAAACACAAAATAGGCAAACACACAATGAAACACAAAATAGGCAAACACACAATGAAACACAAAATAGGCAAACACACAATGAAACACAAAATAGGCAAACACACAATGAAACACAAAATGGGCAAACACACAATGAAACACAAAATAGGCAAACACACAATGAAACACAAAATAGGCAAACACACAATGAAACACAAAATAGGCAAACACACAATGAAACACAAAATAGGCAAACACACAATGAAAAACAAATAGGCAAACACACAATGAAACACAAAATAGGCAAACACACAATGAAACACAAAATAGGCAAACACACAATGAAACACAAAATAGGCAAACACACAATGAAACACAAAATAGGCAAACACACAATGAAACACAAAATAGGCAAACACACAATGAAACACAAAATAGGCAAACACACAATGAAACACAAAATAGGCAAATACACTATGAAACACAAAATAGCCAAACACACAATGAAACACACCTGCCATTTCCGTGGCAGATGGCCGTCCTAAGTCGTCACCGGTTGCCCATTGGTCTCGTTGGTTTATGTGTAGTCCTTTGTGTTTGATGTTTCTGTGTTTTGCGTTGAGGTTCCTTGTCCCTTTTGCGTCTCTTTCTGTGCTTGTCTGCTCTTTGTTTTTGCATTTGGTGTTTTGCTGTGGGTGCTGCATCCTGGTGTTGTTTGAGATCCCCTCCTTTGTTAAGTCATACCATCTTAACTATACTGATTCATGAGATACCTAATAAGCTGTCAATCAAATGGACCTATCAAATCACTATTACAGATGTTAACCCTATAATGGTCATAGAGTAAGTGACCAAAAATATGTCTGCGCCCAATATCTTTTAAATGGATGTTCAGACATGACGGTTTGTTATGACCACCAATCGGTATGCATATGATTTATCAGCATCGTAAGCCCCTGTCACACCTTCACGTTCTGGTATGGCGTAAGCCCCTGTCACACCTTCACGTTCTGATATGGCGTTCTCACTACGACCAAAATAGTACGAAACGTGGCGTGAACGTAGTAAGGACGCGGGGAACGTAGCAAGAACTCGCTGATACGTATTGACGCCGACGAACGTGCCCGTACACCGAGCCACCACGACCGTTTTGAACTGTTCAAAACAGTCGAAGTGGGGACGCGGTGATGACAGAACGTGTTAAGGACTACTTACGAACGTATTGAGAGCTTCATAGACGTATTAGAAACGTGTCGCGAACGTAGTAGGGTCGTAGTACAGACGGCTAAAACTTTTACAAAATTTAATAATCATATGGAGATCGTCACGTCTCTGTCGTCCTTACCACGTTCTTGGTTTTAGAGATCGAAAAAATCAAAATATACCTCGTTCAAACAATTTATCCTTTGAACGTGTCATGATCGTAGCAAGAACGCAGTAAGGACTTCGAGAACGTAGTAAGCACGCCATACTATCGTAACACAGACGCCTTCGTCGTAGTGTGAACTTGGGGCCGATCGTAGTGCGAACTTGACTAAACGTATTTAAAAAGACGGGAAGGACGCGCTACTAAAGCCCCTGTCACACCTTCACGTTCTGGCATGGCGTTCGCACTACGACCGCCAAAATTGTACGAAACGTAGTGTGAACGTAGTAAGGACGCGGGGAACGTAGTAAGAACTCGCTGATACGTATTGAGGTCGTAGTAAGGACGCCAACGAACGTGCCCGTACGCCGTGCCACCACGACCGTTTTGAACTGTTCAAAACAGTCGTAGTGAGGACGCGCTGATGATAGAACGTGTAAAGGACTACTTGCGAACGTATTAAGAACTTCATGGACGTATTAGAAACGTGTCGCGAAAGTAGTAGGATCGTAGTACGGACGGCTAAAACTTTTACATATAATCATAATTATTATTATGGAGATCGTCACGTCTCTGCCGTCCTTACCACGTTCTTGGTTTTAGAGGTCGAAAAAATCAAAATAGACCTCGTACAATCAATTCATCCTTTGAAAGTGTCATGAATGAGCATGAACGCAGTAAGGACTTCGAGAACGTAGTAATAACGCCGCACTGTCGTAACACAGACGCCTTCGTCGTAGTGTGAACTTGGGGCCGATCGTAGTGCAAACTTGACTAAACGTATTAAATACGGGAAGGACGCGCTACTACCGTGTTACGGACGCTAAAGGTCGTGTTGCGCACGTATTGGAGTCGTCAATTGTTCTTTCGGGTGAAAAATGCCACGTTCTCACTACGTTCATGAAAAATTTGAAGGACTTCAAGGACGTAGTAAGAACGTCACGAGAGAACGTGTAGATGTGACAGAGGCTTAACGTGTTACGGACGCTAAAGGTCGTGTTGCAGACGTATTGGAGTCGTCAATTATTGTTTCGGAGAGCCCTTCCGGGTGAAAAATGCCACGTTCTCACTACGTTCATGAAAAATTTCAAGGACTTCAAGGACGTAGTAAGAACGTCTCGAGAGAACGTGTAGGTACGACAGGGGCTTTAACAATACCAAACTGGTTTCTTGGTTCAAAACTCCAGGTCAAACTTGGCAAATACCAGTTTGTTTCCTTGCATAACTTGACTGTCTTATAGAATGGTAATTTTCCCCTAATCATTTTGAGAAAAGGTCAAAATATGAATATTTTATAAAAGTGTTCGGCACAATTAGGAAATAATTTCTTAACTTATCATATTTTGTTAAAACGAAATGTAAAGAAGCGACGATGGATCTGTCGCACATGACCGCTTTCCCCATACAGCTACCCTGCCGGGGATTCCGAAGCAGTTCAAGTGACATCTGTTCCCAATCTCACGATTCGTTATGGAAAAAAAGACATAACGTTCAATTACATATATATTTCTAGATTCCTAATATTAATGTTTAGAAACTTTCAAAAGCAATTAAAGAAACAAGTTGTACGTAATAAGATATCTCTGATACTAAAATCTTCAGTGTCATGTTTAAAAAAAGAAGAAGAAATGCTTCGCTGTGCGACTGCTTCCGTTTCGTTGTAGCTGTGTATTTCCAGTTTGAGGATCTTATGTACCTTTTTGATAGAAAAGAAAATGAAAATTGCCCCCCCCTCCCCCCCCCAAAAAAAAAATTCCCATCTGTAATTGTATGAAATTCATCACAGGTGGCACCAATGTGTATCTTAAAAAAATATAAAGACCAAAATTTGCAAAACAATTATAAACCTATCTTTTTTTTTTTTGGACACTCCCTCTGCTATCGCATCAAATTTCCAACGCTCTCAACCAATCAAATCGGTAACTCATTCGGTTTTTATCACGTGATCATTATTTCTTGACTCGACCGCTTTACTTCGCTGTTCAAAATAAGTCTGGGACCCCCTGTAGAAATTCAAAGATTGGTCTGTAATTTATTTGATTGAAATTTACCATATTGATGAGAAAAATCTATGTTGAATCAAATATTGATGATGATGCGGTTATTTTTTTTTTCGATCGTTTTGTAGAATTCTCCGCGCAGTTATCGATACTTGATGCTTACTAGAAAAGGTAGTCGGATTTGGGGTCGTGAAAAAAAAATAATGAAAACTCCCCTTTTCAGCGTTTTGATAGATTTCGATTGATTTTTCAGAAAATATTCATTTTGTTTTGGAACATCCGATATGATGAAATGAAGGAATATTGTTCGCGACATGTGTTCTCCGAGTCCGACGCCGATTACTACTTTTAGCTTAATTAGGTACATCCGGACTAGACAGCACATCAGTTTCCTTCGTTCGCCCCCCCCCCCCCCCCCATATCTTGATATTTCAAATACTCACAATACATGTCTTTTGAGTATTTCTGAATTTGTTCATCATCAACCAGTATTCGTCTTCATTTTGCATTTCACTTATCGTTATCTGAAATATAAATATAAAGGAACTTTGCACTCGGTTTCATTTTATCTAATTAAGGAACTTCTTTTAATAATAAAAAAAAAAAAAAAAAAAAAAAAAAAAAAAAAAATCCGAGTGTCCTTCAGAACCTCAGGACCTTCAGTTCTTTGATTTTCCAAATCTAACTGATACGTATAGAACTTTACTTAGCAGATTTAGGGTTGGGTAATGCGCAGCGTTTGAGAATAACGTTCTTGACCAATTGGATTCCGATATATTTGTGAAAGAAAAAAAAATTGGAATATCCTAATCTGCTCTCTTTTAACATTGATTGTCGCGGATTGTCTATTAGTTTTGTCATTTGAATGATGACTTTATATTGGGGTAATGGAGTATCTTTGACAGCTATTTAAACAAAGGCCATCCTTAAAGTAATTTAAATTTCAACGCCGGGCAATTCTTCGTATCTTTCACACATTGATGATGGTCCATAAAAACTGTACTATCGTCTTTGATAATAATTATGTTAAGTGTGTAATAAGTGACTTACAATGTAAATGCTTGGGTCATTTGTGTATACACTCACGGTCAGACGGTGTAAAATAGATAGCTAACATAGTAGGACCAGTCCTCTTGACCAGTCCGTGCACGCATGATGTATGATAGAGATGGTCTTGCATTTACATCGTGTATTGTATGGCTCTTTAATTGTTTTTATTAATTTGCATTATATATTTTCAGGTAAGATCACATTACAGTTACTAAAATCAAAATCAATATTTACAACCTCTCTATGTACAATATTTTGGAGTTTCTTAAAATTCTTCATAGTGTAATAGTAATGCTATTCTTTGCTGCTTTTGATAGAAAAAAAAAATAAAACAAAAAGAATAAAGATCTAAAATGTACATGCATGTATTCAATTGTATTGCCATCACAATTTTCAATTACATTTTTAAAGGTTCAGTGATCTCAAAATGTGCACCAATCAATACGCACGTAGAGCTTGACTGCGGAGACAACGCCATCATCTACATCCGGCAGACGACTATTTCAGATTACTACTCACTTCCGTCTCCCTCTGATATTTGCTACCTTCCTCCCATAAACCGGTACTGCCACGCCTATACCAATTCTACCGACATCCAATACAACGGCAGGCACCGCGCCAACCACTTGTTTACTTCAGGACGTCTGTCTTACTATGGTTCAGTATTTGGTGAATGTAAATCCAACTCAACTTCAAAAGTTGTACAGATTCAGTACGAATGTCTTTCAGGTACTTACACTTATTACTTCAATGCCAAGATCAAATACTTACGTACTCCAATTTTGGGGGTTCTTGAATTGGTATAGTGTTGTTAACAAGCAGGAGATAATTACTCTCCCCGGGCACCTCATCTCACTCCCCTTGCACGGGTTCAGTTTAGCTTGATAGATCAGTTACATTTGTACATATCTTGATTTGCCTTCCATTTTGTTTTGTACCTTGAGATGCCTTCTATTTTGTTTGTTTATGTTTTCCATGAGGTTATAAGTTCTTGGCTTAACTGATTTCTGAATGACTGAAGAGTTACCATATTTTCTTATCGTATGTGGTCCTTTCTATCCATTTTCAATTCCAATCGTTGATCCTCTTTGTCCAATTTTCAGTTTTATAATGTAAAAGGCTACAAAATCCCACAATTCGTGTAAGAGGTAATTTTACGGTGTATGAATACACATTTTTATCTTCTTTAATATATACACCCACCCCAGAATCAGAAAGACCGAGTGTATGCAGTAACATAGATATTATTGGAAACTCTGACGGATTTCTGATGAATCCGGAATTTCCAGATCCCGTGGATAGAGCCTATGAGAAATGTGACTGTCATCTGGCGGCTACAGAGATGGGAATAATCAAACTGGTGGCCATTTTGATCAATCCAATCTACACACAAGAGGATGTTGATGGATGGGAACTTTCACTTAAGCTAGCTGGAGGTGAATTTTTGTATTGTACTCATTGATTTTCAGTGTCTGATTTTCATTTGGTCAGTGAAATAAATTGATACTTTAACTTTCCGATCAATTTGTTTGTTTAGTAAGGAGAATTGTAGATAAACGTACCCGATATAACACTGAATAGTACTATTCATTTTCTATTTTAGGAGAAATTGTCCCTTTGGACAAAATGCATCGTTATACTGCTGAGATAGAAATGCCGTTCGTGGGATCTCTAGATATCCGGTACCGGAGTTACGGTGATAGTACTAACCTACCTACACTCATCCCCACTTTACCTTCAGGGTTCTGGATCCAATACAAAGGTTGATAAGATGCTTCTTTACAAATATAAAATCGTAAAGTTTTTAATGATATACTAAAGGCTAAATAAAAACCCATCAAATTAAAAAAAAAAAAAAAAAAGAAAAAAAAAAAAGAAAGATTAAAGCCCAGACGAAAGCACCACGAAAGCTGTTCAAAAAAGGATTAAAGGTCGAGAAAAAATGTTCTTAATGATAGGGTAAATAATTTCTTTTCTCTTTCAGTATTTCCCGAAACTTCCAGATTGAATGTGAAATGTGTTCAGAATGACAATGAGGATTCTAACATAAAAATAGGTAGGGTTTTGGCAATAATAAATCGCCTTGAGTCTCTATATAAAGGAAAGCATAAAGTTAATTATATTTTCTTCCCTTGTTTTTTTTTTGTTTTTTTTTTACTTATTCTCTTGTATTTTCTCAAATTATTATTTTGATTTCTTTTCAACTGAAACGAGGAATGAATATTCATGCCGAGTTAAAAATTCCAAGTTTTCCTGTTGAACACTTTACCTAGCTGTTTCTTTTACATGCATAATGTTGTGCTACATGTAGCATGTATATGAAGCATTTTCATATATTCTCTAGCTTTATACCTATATGACAGCGGAGGATATATCACTTGTTGTAGGTATGCTTGCCGCAGTGTCAGGTACTTGTGGAGTTTTTATCCTATAATGTACACTTGTTGTAGGTATGCTTGCTGCAGTGTTAGGTACTTGTGGAGTTTTTATGCTATAAAGTACACTTGTTGTAGGTATGCTTGCCGCAGTGTCAGGTACTTGTGGAGTTTTTATGCTATAAAGTACACTTGTTGTAGGTATGCTTGCCGCAGTGTCAGGTACTTGTGGAGTTTTTAGCTCACCTGAGCCGAAGGCTCAAGTGAGCTATTGTCATAGCGCGTCGTCCGTCGTCCGTCCGGCGTAAACTTTCACATTTATGACTTCTCCTCCGAAACCACTGAACAGATTCTGACGAAACTTGACAGAAAGCAAGAACTCAATGTGCCGATCGGTCATCAAATATGGCCGCCGAGGGCTCTGATTGGCTGACACATTTTCGACATCTCCTCTGCAACCGCTGCACAGAATTTCATGAAACTTTACAGGAAGGAAGTACTCAAGGTCCTCTACCAAGTTTGTGTTTTTTGTGCCGTTCGGTCAACAAATATGGCCGCGGAGGGCTCTGATTGGCTGACACATTTTCGACATCTCCTCTGCAACCGCTGCACAGAATTTCATGAAACTTTACAGGAAGGAAGTACTCAAGGTCCTCTACCAAGTTTGTGTTTTTTGTGCCGATCGGTCAACAAATATGGCCGCCGATGGCTCTGATTGGCTGACACATTTTCTACATCTCCTCTGCAACTGCTTCACAGAATTTCATGAAACTTCACAGGAAGGAAGTACTTAAGGTCCTCTACCAAGTTTGTGTTTTTTGTGCCGATCGGTCAACAAATATGGCCGCCGAGGGCTCTGATTGGCTGACTCATTTTGGACATCTCCTCTGCAACCAGTTCACAGAATGTTATGAAACTTTACAGGAAGGAAGTACTCAAGGTCCTCTACTTAGTTTGTGTTTTTCGTGCTGATTGGTAAAAAATTATGGCCGCCAAGGGCTCTGATTGGCTGACACATTTTCGACATCTCCTCTGCTACCGCTGCACAGAATTTCATGAAACATTACAGGAAGGAAGTACTCAAGGTCCTCTAACAAAATTGTGTTTTTCGTGCCGATCGGTCAACAAATACGGCTGCCAAGGGCTCTGATTGGCTGATACATTTTCGACATCTCCTCTGCAATCGCTGCACAGAATTTCATGAAACTTTACAGGAAGGAAGTACTCAAGGTCCTCTACCAAGTTTGTGTTTTTTGTGCCGATCGGTCAACAAATATGGCCGCCGAGGGCTCTGATTGGCTGACACATTTTCGGCATCTCCTCTGCAACCGCTGCACAGAATTTCATTACACTTTACAGGAAGGAAGTACTCAAGATCCTCTACCAAGTTTGTATTTTTTGTGCCGATCGGTCAACAAATATGGCCGCGAGGGCTCTGATTGGCTGACACATTTTCGGCATCTCCTCTGCAACCAGTTCACAGAATTTCATGAAACTTTACAGGAAGGAAGTACTCAAGGTCCTCTACCAAGTTTGTGTTTTTTGTGCCGATCGGTCAACAAATATGGCCGCCGAGGGCTCTGTTTGGCTGACACATTTTCTACATCTCCTCTGCAACTGCTTCACAGAATTTCATGAAACTTAACAGGAAGGAAGTACTCAAGGTCCTCTACCAAGTTTGTGTTTTTCGTGCCGATCATTCAACAAATATGGCCAACGAGGGCTCTGATTGGCTGATACATTTTCGACATCTCCTCTGCAACCGCTGCACAGAATTTCATGAAACTTTACAGGAAGGAAGTACTCAAGGTCCTCTACCAAGTTTGTGTTTTTCGTGCCGATCGTACAACAAATATGGCCGCCAAGTGCTCTGGTTGGCCGACACATTTTCGACATCTCCTCCGCAACCACTGCACAGAATTTCATGAAACTTTACAGGAAGGAAGTACTCAAGGTCCTCTACCAAGTTTGTGCTTTTCGTGCCGATCGGTCAACAAATATGGCCGGCGAGGGCTCTGATTGGCTAACACATTTTCAACATCTTCTCTGCAAAAAAACCACTGCACAGAATTTCATGAAACTTTACAGGAAGAAAGTACTCAAGGTCCTCTACCAAGATTGTGTATTTTGTGGTGATCAGTCAACAAATATGGCCGCCGAGGACTCTGATTGGCTGACACATTTTCAAAATCTCCTCTGCAACCATTGCACAGAATTTCACGAAACCTTGCAGCAAGCAAGTACTCAAGGTCCTCTGCCAAGTTTGTGTTTTTCTTGTCGATAGGTCAACAAATATGGCTGTCAAGGGCTTTGATTTGTAGAAGTATTTTTGTGACTTTTATTATAACCCTTTGTCTGCAACTCAGGTGAGCGATGTGGCCCCTTTGGGCCTCTTGTGCTATAATGTACACTTGTTGTAGGTATGCTTGCCGCAGTGTTAGGTACTTGTGGAGTTTTTATGCTACAATGTACACTCGTTGTAGGTATGCTTGCCGCGGTGTCAGGTACTTGTGGAGTTTTTATGCTATAATGTACACTTGTTGTAGGTATGCTTGCCGCAGTGTTAGGTACTTGTGGAGTTTTTGTACTATAATGTACATTTGTTGTAGGTATGCTTGCCGCAGTGTTAGGTACTTGTGGAGTTTTTGTACTATAATGTACACTTGTTGTAGGTATGCTTGCCGCAGTGTTAGGTACTTGTGGAGTTTTTATGCTATAATTTACACTTGTTGTAGGTATGCTTGCCGCGGTGTCAGGTACTTGTGGAGTTTTTATGCTATAATTTACACTTGTTGTAGGTATGCTTGCCGCAGTGTTAGGTACTTGTGGAGTTTTTTATTATGCCCCCGGAATCAAAGATTCGGGGGCATATAGTTTTTGGCCTGTCCGTCTGTTTGTCTGTTTGTCTGTTTGTCTGTTTGTCTGTCTGTTTGTCCGAAAAACTTTAACATTGGACATAACTTTTGAATGGGAAGTGATAGGGCTTTCATATTTCACATGTGTATTCCTTGTGACAAGACCTTTCCATTGATACCAAAATTTTTGACCTCGTGACCTTGACCTTGACCTTTGACCTACTTTTCAAAAACTTTAACATTGGGCATAACGTTTGAATGGGAAGTGATAGGGCTTTGATATTTCACATGTGTATTCCTTGTGACAAGACCTTTCCATTGATACCAAAATTTTTGACCTCGTGACCTTGACTTTGACCTTTGACCTACTTTTCAAAAACTTTAACATTGGGCATACCTTTTGAATAGGAAGTGATAGGGCTTTCATATTTCACATGTGTATTCCTTGTGACAAGACCTTTCCATTGATACCAAAATTTTTGACCTCATGACCTTGACCTTGACCTTTGACCTACTTTTCAAAAACTTTAACATTGGGCATAACTTTTGAATGGGAAGTGATAGGGCTTTGATATTTCACATGTGTATTCCTTGTGACAAGACCTTTCCATTGATACCAAAATTTTTGACCTCATGACCTTGACCTTGACCTTTGACCTACTTTTCAAAAACTTTAACATTGGGCATAACTTTTGAATGGGAAGTGATAGGGCTTTCATATTTCACATGTGTATTCCTTGTGATAAGACCTTTCCATTGATACCAAAATTTTTGACGTCGTGACCTTGACCTTGACCTTTGACCTACTTTTCAAAAACTTTAACATTGGACATAACTTTTGAATGGGAAGTGATAGGGCTTTCATATTTCACATGTGTATTCCTTGTGACAAGACATTTCCATTGATACCAAAATTTTTGACCTCGTGACCTTGACCTTTGACCTACTTTTCAAAAACTTTAACATTGGGCATAACTTTTGAATGGGAAGTGATAGGGCTTTCATATTTCACATGTGTATTCCTTGTGACAAGACCTTTCCATTGATACCAAAATTTTTGACCTCGTGACCTTGACCTTGACCTTTGACCTACATTTCAAAAACTTTAACATTGGGCATAACTTTTGAATGGGAAGTGATAGGGCTTTCATATTTCACATGTGTATTCCTTGTGACAAGACCTTTCCATTGATACCAAAATTTTTGACCTCGTGACCTTGACCTTTGACCTTTTAACCCAGTGACCTCACATACATGTACTTAACAGAAAATAGTGTTCATACTAACAAAGATGCCACCGGGGGCATTCGTGTTTCACAAACACAGGCTTTATATGCTATAATTTACACTTGTTGTAGGTATGCTTGCCGCGGTGTCAGGTACTTGTGGAGTTTTCGTCGTGTTCGTGATGACAGTAATCTGCTTCCTTATCAAAATGTAAGTTCTCACTGCTCTCCTCCAGTACACTAATTTTCTCTGGAACAAAATGTTTACGTCTCTAACGGACACGTTTGAACAAGAAAGGGCTAAATATTATGGTTGCACATTGGTTTCCAGCTTTTGCAAATGTTGGGTTAATTGTTTCGTGTTGATATTATTCATGATAGTAGTCTTTTGTGCTATTTTACAGGAAAAGAAAGAAGACGGAATCAAAATCTCGACAACAGCAGTCTTTTGGAGTCATTAATGAAGGTGCAGATATTGACTTCTCACCACTTCCTCACCAAACTAACCCGACCCATTCCTCCAACAGGAGTGACTTTGACATCAGATATCTGGGGGACGATGGCAGTGTGTACTTCAGAAGATGTAACACCCTTCCAGATTTACAACTATCTAAATATAGCTCACTTCCGCGCAGTTTCTCCCTAGCAGAACACAACATCAGGTACGCAATGACTGACGTGGATTCTGAATTCGGAATGTCGAGTGGATTTGGCCCCGAGATAAACTTTGCAACAATAAACACTTTACCTTCAAAGGGTAGAGTGCGTGGAAGACAAAATAGACATCTAGCAAACGGTAAAGCGTCGTCGGAAATCGCTGGTCCAGTTTGGGCTTCGACGCCAAAGGTAGAAAACTGTTACAACGAACCAACCGGAAGTGTAAATTACGATGCAGACTCGGATAGTTTCGGAAGTTATGCATTGTCATGTACAACTCTGGGATTGAATGGTTACGACTGTTTCCACACCGTCAATGGCGTGACAGACGACGCTGTCGATGTTTAGTTCTACTATTATACTAGTAGTGTTTCCTTTTTAGACTGAAGAAAACACAACATCAACAAAACTCTAGGGGTTTTTTTTTTATTGTTTTTATAATATGTGTCTTAAAAGAATCTGTTTCTGTATCCGTTTGCTATATGCATACATATATATAACAAATAATGTATTATCAAACCTTGTACGAGGGCCTTGTATGGACTGCCAAAAATTCAGAAAATCTTTTCATTTGCATAGCGATATATTCACTTGCGATGTAAATAGTAAAGAATGCAATCAATCATAATGAACATTTGAATAAATGTATAGTCTCCTTGACTTTAAAAAAGATAGTTTAAAAATGTTACATGATACATTTTAAGATTTATCATTTAAAGTAAAAATATATATATATAAACAGTATTTATATAGCTATCGTTTGAATGATTTCACGGTGTATTTCCCTCTTATCAAGTCAGCAGCTTTTTCAGCTATCATATAAGTTGGTGCCATGGTATTGCCAGACGGAACCTTCGGCATGACAGAGGCGTCCACAACTCTCAGTCCATTTACTCCTTTCACTCTGAAATCATAGTGTGCAAAAGTCATTCTTACTTCGAATATCAGTCATTACCAAACTCAGTGCTGCATTAGTAATGATGACTGGTTATTATGATTGGTCTTTAGCGTCAACATACAATATTGAAAGGAGACTCAACTTTTTTTAAAAGATAAAAATCTTTTTAATTCAATGAAATTTTCCAATTAAACTCGGTAGAGATATGGTTGTTTTTCACACCTCAGTTCGGGATCCACCACTGAATTCGGATCACTATGTGAACCCATTCTACAGGTCGATGTTGGGTGATATACAGTCACCGCCAGATGGCGTATCATGCATTCCCAGTAGATGTCGCTGTCAAACTCTCTATCATCGCATTCAGTCAGTGGAATCTTGATAGGTTTTGCACCAAATTTCTTCATAGATTCAGTCTGAAGTAAGTCCCTGGCAGCTCGTATACCTTATCCACGTGTGAAGAAGAATACGTGTAAAAGAGAAAATTCAATGTAAACTTATTCTAGAATAAAAATCATTTTTATGAGTTGCAGTAAGTGTTTTTTGAAAGTTTTCCCCTGGCATGGTCACCATAACACTATCTATATAGACATAACCTCAGACAGAGCATGTTGCGTAGATATTGTTTTCATTTTCGTGCGTGAACATCGACGCCGGGTGCGACTAGGCAGACAGGAGATGCTTACTCCTCCCGTGCACCTGATTCCACCTCTAGCTTGCTAGGGGTCCGTCGATGGTCACTTTTGTGCTCTATTGTGAGTGCTGTTGAGATTGTCGCCAGGATCTTCTTTATCTCATTACAAATGTGTTTCATGTCGCATAGGTGTTTCCTAGTTTGCTGGTCGTTTTGTGTGGTTAATTTGTAGCTTTTGTTTATCTGGACGTTCGTTCCAATACTTGTTCGTCTGAATATCCATTTTGTTGCTTGTCTGTCTGAGTATTTATAAACGTTTATTTTGTTGCATACTAGTATTCATATTTACGTTTATTTATTTGCTTGTTTATCTGTATGTTTATTTGGTTGTCTGTTTATCTGAACGTTTATTTGGTTGTCTGTTTATCTGTATGTTTATATGGTTGTCTGTTTATCTGAACGTTGATTTGGTTGTCTGTTTATCTGTATGTTTATATGGTTGTCTGTTTATCTGAACGTTTATTTGTTTCTTGTTTATCTGTACGTTTATTTGTTTCTTGTTTATCTGTACGTTTATTTGGTTGCTTGTTTATCTGAACATTTATTTGGTTGCTTGTTTATCTGTATGTTTATTTGGTTGGTTGTTTATCTGAACATTTATTTGGTTGTCTGTTTATCTGAACGTTTTTTTGTTTCTTGTTTATCTGTACGTTTATTTGTTTCTTGTTTATTTGTACGTTTATTTGGTTGCTTGTTTATCTGTATGTTTATTTGGTTGTCTGTTTATCTGTATGTTTATTTGGTTGTCTGTTTATCTGAACGTTTATTTGTTTCTTGTTTATCTGTACGTTTATTTGTTTCTTGTTTATCTGTACGTTTATTTGGTTGCTTGTTTATCTGAACATTTATTTGGTTGCTTGTTTATCTGTATGTTTATTTGGTTGGTTGTTTATCTGAACATTTATTTGGTTGGTTGTTTTTCTGTACGTTTATTTGGTTGTCTGTTTATCTGAACATTTATTTGGTTGTCTGTTTATCTGAATGTTTAATTTGTTGGTTGTTAATCTGAACGTTGATTTGGTTGTCTGTTTATCTGTATGTTTATTTGGTTGCTTGTTTATCTGAACATTTATTTGGTTGTCTGTTTATCTGTATGTTTATTTGGTTGGTTGTTTATCTGAACATATATTTGGTTGGTTGTTTATCTGTATGTTTATTTGGTTGTCTGTTTATCTGAACATTTATTTGGTTGTCTGTTTATCTGAATGTTTAATTTGTTGGTTGTTAATCTGAACGTTGATTTGGTTGTCTGTTTATCTGTATGTTTATTTGGTTGCTTGTTTATCTGAACATTTATTTGGTTGTCTGTTTATCTGTATGTTTATTTGGTTGGTTGTTTATCTGAACATATATTTGGTTGGTTGTTTATCTGTATGTTTATTTGGTTGTCTGTTTATCTGAACATTTATTTGGTTGTCTGTTTATCTGAATGTTTAATTTGTTGGTTGTTTAGCTGAACGTTGATTTGGTTGTCTGTTTATCTGTATGTTTATTTTGTTGTCTGTTTATCTGAACGTTTATTTGTTTCTTGTTTATCTGTACGTTTATTTGTTTCTTGTTTATCTGTACGTTTATTTGGTTGCTTGTTTATCTGAACATTTATTTGGTTGCTTGTTTATCTGTATGTTTATTTGGTTGGTTGTTTATCTGAACATTTATTTGGTTGTCTGTTTATCTGAACGTTTTTTTGTTTCTTGTTTATCTGTACGTTTATTTGGTTGTCTGTTTATCTGAACATTTATTTGGTTGTCTGTTTATCTGAATGTTTAATTTGTTGGTTGTTAATCTGAACGTTTATTTGGTTGTCTGTTTATCTGTACGTTTATTTGGTTGCGTGTTTATCTGAACATTTATTTTGTTGCTTTGTTCATCTGAATGTTTAATTTGTTGGTTGTTAATCTGAATCTTTTTGTTGTTGCTTATTTATCTAAATGTTTATTCTGTTGATTGTTAATCTTGATGTTTATTTGGTTGCATGTTTATCCGACCGAATTATTGGTTATCTGAACGTTAGTTGCTTAATTATTTGAACGTTTATTTGGTTGCTTTCTTATGCGAACGTTTCATTTTGATGTTTATTTATCTGAAAGTTTATATGGTTGCTAGCTTGTTTATCTGACCGTTTATTTGGTTGCTGTTTTTATATGAACGTTTACTTGTTTTCTTTGTCTATATGAACGTTTATTTGGTTGCTTTGTTTATCTAAATATTTATTTGGTTGTTTTGTTTATCTGAACGTTTATTTGGTTGTTTTATTTATCTGAAGGATTATTTGGTTGCTTTGTTTATCTGAACGTTAATTTGGTTTGTTGATTTTCTGAACGTTTATTTGGTTGGTTGTTTTTCTTTACGTTTATTCGGTTGATTGTTTTTCTGAACGTTTATTCGGTCGCTTTGTTAATCTGAACGTTTATTTGGTTGGTTTTTTTATCTGAACATTATTTGGTTGCTTTGTTTATCTGAACGTTTTTTTTTTGTTTCTTTGTTTATAATGAAGGTTTATTTGGTTGCTTTGTTTATCTGGAAGTTTATTTGGTTGCTTTGTTTATCTGAACGTTTATTTGGTTGCTTTGCTGATCTGGAAGTTTATTTGGTTGCTTTGTTTATCTGAACGTTTATTTGGTTGGTTGTTTTTCTAAACGTTTATTTTGTTGCATACTAGTATTCATCTTTACGTTTATTTATTTGCTTGTTTATCCGAACGTTCATTTGGTTGTCTGTTTATCTTGGTTGGTTGTTAATCTGAATATTTATTTGGTTGCTTTGTTTATCTGAACGTTTATTTGGTTTGTTGTTTATCTGAACGTTTATTTGGTAACTTTGTTTATCTGAACATTTATTTGGTTGGTTGTTTTTCTGAAACGTTTATTTTGTTTCTTTGTTTATCTGAACGTTTACTTGGTTGGTTGTCTTTCTGAACATTTATTTTGTTGGTAGTCTTTCTGAACATTTATTTGGTTGGTTGTCTTTCTGAACATTTATTTGGTTGGTTGTCTTTCTGAACGTTTATTTGGTTGGTTGTCTTTCTGAATGTTTATTTCGTTGGTTGTTTTTGTGAACCTTTATTTGGTTGATTGTTTTTCTGAACGTTTATTTTGTTGCTTTGTTTATCTGAACGTTTATTTGGTTGGTTGTTTATATGAACGTTTATTTGGTAACTTTGTTTACCTGAACATTTATTTGGTTGCTTGTTTTTCTGAACGTTTATTTTGTTGCTTTGTTTATCTGAACGTTTATTTGGTTGGTTGTTTATCTGAACGTTTATTTGGTTGGTTGTTTTTCTGAAACGTTTATTTTGTTTGTTGTTTTTCTGAAACGTTTATTTGGTTGGTTGTCTTTCTGAATGTTTATTTTGTTGGTTGTTTTTCTGAACCTTTATTTGGTTGGTTGTCTTTCTGAATCTTTATTTGGTTGGTTGTTTTTCTAAACCTTTATTTGGTTCGTTGTCTTTCTGAACGTTTATTTGGTTTGTTGTCTTTCTGAATATTTATTTGGTTGGTTGTTTTTCTGAACGTTTATTTGGTTGGTTGTTTTTCTGAACCTTTATTTGGTTGGTTGTCTTTCTAAACGTTTATTTGGTTGGTTGTCTTTCTGAATGTTTATTTGGTTTGTTGTCTTTCTGAATGTTTATTTGGTTGGTTGTTTTTTGAACGTTTATTTGGTTGGTTGTTTTTCTGAACATTTATTTTGTTGGTTGTCTTTCTGAACCTGTATTTGGTTGGTTGTTTTCCTGAACATTTATGGTTGGTTGCTTTTCTGAACGTTTTTTTGGTTGGTTGTTTTACAGAACCTTTATTTGGTTGGTTGTTTTTCTGAACATTTATTTGGTTGGTTGTTTTTCTGAACATTTATTTGGTTGGTTGTTTTTCTGAATATTTATTTGGTTTGTTGTCTTTCTGAACGTTTATTTGGTTGGTTGTCTTTCTGAACGTTTATTTTGTTGGTTGTCTTTCTGAACGTTTATTTGGTTTGTTGTCTTTCTGAACGTTTATTTGGTTGGTTCTTTTTCTGAACCTTTATTTCGTTGGTTGTTTTACAGAACCTTTATTTGGTTGGTTGTTTTTCTGAATCTTTATTTGGTTGGTTCTTTTTCTTAACCTTTATTTGGTTGGTTGTTTTTCTGAACATTGATTTGGTTGGTTGTTTTTCTGAACATTGATTTGGTTGGTTGTTTTTCTGAATATTTATTTGGTTTGTTGTCTTTCTGAACGTTTATTTGGTTGGTTGTCTTTCTGAATGTTTATTTGGTTAGTTGTTTTTCTGAACATTTATTTGGTTGGTTGTCGTTCTGAATGTTCATTTGGTTGGTTGTTTTTCTGAACATTTATTTTGTTGGTTGTCTTTCTGAACCTTTATTTGGTTGGTTGTTTTTCTGAACATTTATTTGGTTGGTTGGTTTTCTGAAAATTTATTTGGTTGGTTGTTTTTCTGAACGTTTATTTGGTTGGTTGGTTTTCTGAACATTTATTTGGTTGGTTGGTTTTCTGAACGTTTATTTGGTTGGTTGTCTTTCTGAACGTTTATTTGGTTGGTTGTCCTTCTGAATGTTTATTTGGTTGGTTGTCGTTCTGAATGTTCATTTGGTTGGTTGTTTTTCTGAACATTTATTTTGTTGGTTGTCTTTCTGAACCTTTATTTGGTTGGTTGTTTTTCTGAACATTTATTTGGTTGGTTGGTTTTCTGAAAATTTATTTGGTTGGTTGTTTTTCTGAACGTTTATTTGGTTGGTTGGTTTTCTGAACATTTATTTGGTTGGTTGGTTTTCTGAACGTTTATTTGGTTGGTTGTCTTTCTGAACGTTTATTTGGTTGGTTGTCCTTCTGAATATTTATTTGGTTGGTTGTTTTTCTGAACATTTATTTGGTTGGTTGGTTTTCTGAACATTTATTTGGTTGGTTGTTTTTCTAAACGTTTATTTGGTTGGTTGTCTTTCTGAATGTTTATTTGGTTTGTTGTCTTTCTGAATGTTTATTTGGTTGGTTGTTTTTTGAACGTTTATTTGGTTGGTTGTTTTTCTGAACATTTATTTTGTTGGTTGTCTTTCTGAACCTGTATTTGGTTGGTTGTTTTCCTGAACATTTATGGTTGGTTGCTTTTCTGAACGTTTTTTTGGTTGGTTGTTTTACAGAACCTTTATTTGGTTGGTTGTTTTTCTGAACATTTATTTGGTTTGTTGTCTTTCTGAACGTTTATTTGGTTGGTTGTCGTTCTGAATGTTCATTTGGTTGGTTGTTTTTCTGAACATTTATTTGGTTGGTTGGTTTTCTGAACATTTATTTGGTTGGTTGTTTTTCTGAACGTTTATTTGGTTGGTTGGTTTTCTGAACATTTATTTGGTTGGTTGGTTTTCTGAACGTTTATTTGGTTGGTTGTCTTTCTGAACGTTTACTTGGTTAGTTGTCCTTCTGAATGTTTATTTGGTTGGTTGTTTTTCTGAACATTTATTTGGTTGGATGGTTTTCTGAACATTTATTTGGTTGGTTGTTTTTCTGAACATTTATTTGGTTGGTTGGTTTTCTGAACATTTATTTGGTTGGTTGGTTTTCTGAACGTTTATTTGGTTGGTTGTCTTTCTGAACGTTTATTTGGTTGGTTGTCTTTCTGAACGTTTATTTGGTTGGTTTTCCTTCTAAATGTTTATTATGTTGGTTGTTTTTCTGAACATTTATTTGGTTGGTTGTTTTTCTGAACATTTATTTGGTTGGTTGTTTTTCTGAGCATTTATTTGGTTGGTTGGATTTTGTGAACATTTATTTGGTTTGTTGTCTTTCTGAACGTTTATTTGGTTGGTTGTCTTTCTGAATGTTTATTTGGTTGGTTGTTTTTCTGAACATTTATTTGGTTGGATGGTTTTCTGAACATTTATTTGGTTGGTTGTTTTTCTGAACATTTATTTGGTTGGTTGGTTTTCTGAACATTTATTTGGTTGGTTGTTTTTCTGAGCATTTATTTGGTTGGTTGGATTTTGTGAACATTTATTTGGTTTGTTGTCTTTCTGAACGTTTATTTGGTTGGTTGTCTTTCTGAATGTTTATTTGGTTGGTTGTTTTTCTGAACATTTATTTGGTTGGTTGTTTTTCTGAACATTTATTTGGTTTGTTGTTTTTCTGAATATATATTTGGTTTGTTGTCTTTCTGAACGTTTATTTGGTTGGTTGTCCTTCTGAATGTTTATTTGGTTGGTTGTTTTTCTGAACATTTATTTGGTTGGTTGGTTTTCTGAACATTTATTTGGTTGGTTCTTTTTCTGAACGTTTGTTTGGTTGGTTGGTTTTCTGAACATTTATTTGGTTGGTTGGTTTTCTGAACGTTTATTTGGTTGGTTGTCTTTCTGAACGTTTATTTGGTTGGTTGTCCTTCTGAATGTTTATTTGGTTGGTTGTCTTTCTGAACATTTATTTGGTTGGTTGCTTTTCTGAACATTTATTTGGTTGGTTGGTTTTCTGAACATTTATTTGGTTGGTTGGTTTTCTGAACGTTTATTTGGTTGGTTGTCTTTCTGAACGTTTATTTGGTTGGTTGTCTTTCTGAACGTTTATTTGGTTGGTTGTCCTTCTGAATGTTTATTTGGTTGGTTGTTTTTCTGAACATTTATTTGGTTGGTTGGTTTTCTGAACATTTATTTGCTTGGTTGTTTTTCTGAACATTTATTTGGTTGGTTGGTTTTCTGAACATTTATTTGGTTTGTTGTCTTTCTGAACGTTTATTTGGTTGGTTGTCTTTCTGAATGTTTATTTGGTTGGTTGTTTTTCTGAACATTTATTTGGTTGGTTGTTTTTCTGAACATTTATTTGGTTGGTTGTTTTTCTGAATATTTATTTGGTTTGTTGTCTTTCTGAACGTTTATTTGGTTGGTTGTCTTTCTGAACATTTATTTGGTTGATTGTCTTTCTGAACGTTTATTTGGTTGGTTGCTTTTCTGAACATTTATTTGGTTGGTTGTCTTTCTGAACATTTATTTGGTTGATTGTCTTTCTGAACGTTTATTTGGTTGGTTGGTTTTCTGAACATTTATTTGGTTGGTTGGTTTTCTGAACGTTTATTTGGTTGGTTGTCTTTCTGAACGTTTATTTGGTTGGTTGTCCTTCTGAATATTTATTTGGTTGGTTGTTTTTCTGAACATTTATTTGGTTGGTTGGTTTTCTGAACATTTATTTGGTTGGTTGTTTTTCTAAACGTTTATTTGGTTGGTTGTCTTTCTGAATGTTTATTTGGTTTGTTGTCTTTCTGAATGTTTATTTGGTTGGTTGTTTTTTGAACGTTTATTTGGTTGGTTGTTTTTCTGAACATTTATTTTGTTGGTTGTCTTTCTGAACCTGTATTTGGTTGGTTGTTTTCCTGAACATTTATGGTTGGTTGCTTTTCTGAACGTTTTTTTGGTTGGTTGTTTTACAGAACCTTTATTTGGTTGGTTGTTTTTCTGAACATTTATTTGGTTTGTTGTCTTTCTGAACGTTTATTTGGTTGGTTGTCGTTCTGAATGTTCATTTGGTTGGTTGTTTTTCTGAACATTTATTTCGTTGGTTGGTTTTCTGAACATTTATTTGGTTGGTTGTTTTTCTGAACGTTTATTTGGTTGGTTGTTTTACAGAACGTTTATTTGGTTGGTTGTCTTTCTGAACGTTTATTTGGTTTGTTGTCTTTCTGAATGTTTATTTGGTTGGTTGTTTTTCTGAACGTTTATTTGGTTGGTTGTTTTTCTGAACGTTTATTTGGTTGGTTGTTTTTCTGAACATTTATTTTGTTGGTTGTCTTTCTGAACCTTTATTTGGTTGGTTGTTTTTCTGAACATTTATTTGGTTGGTTGTCTTTCTGAATGTTTATTTGGTTGCTTTGTTTATATGAACGTTTCTTTTGTTGGTCGTCTGATTCGAGGGTACCATCTACAACTAATTCCATTTTTAGTTACAATAAGCTAATGCATTGTAAGTATTGTTATCCTTCCTTTGTATGTGTTGTTTAAATGGTGCTGTGCGAGCTGTTCTAAAAACGGAATTAGTTACAATAAGGTATGGAATCCTGTTTGGACCGCTTCGTGTCATCGTGCCATCGCCGGCAATGTCACGATGGCGATGCTACGATGGCGATGTTACGATGCGACGATGTCACGATGGCGAAGTTAAGATGACACGATGGCGAAGATACGAAGTTACGATTGCGAAGATACGATGTTCACATCGTGACATCGCCATCGTGACATCGTATTATCGCCATCGTAACATCGTGTCATCGCCATCGTAACATCGCCATCGTGTCATCGCCATCGTGTCATCGCCATCGTAACATCGTTTCATCGTCATCGTAACACCGTGCCATCGCCATCGTAACATCGTGTCATCGCCATCGTAACATCGTGACATCGCCATCTTAACATCTTGTCATCGCCATCGTAACATCTTGTCATCGCCATCGTAACATCTTGTCATTGCCATCGTAACATTGCATCATTTTACGCATGCGCGAGTGTTTTACTATGAAAGCCCATTAGTGCAACCCAAAAATATACTCCGAAATGAGAAATATTGTCCTTAAAAGAATTTTTCCAGAAAAGTAGCGTAACTGAAAGAAAATAAAGTCATCGAAGTTCGGCAAGAGGCATAAATAACCATGTGCATATTTTATTGGAGTGGGGGCAACCCCCTCTTTAAACTCGTCGTAGTAAGGTATTTTTCAGGCTCAAATTACATGCGGCGACTTTCAGAACATTTTGCAGCCACCTAACTTCTGTAATACAATTTCAAACCAAAGCATTGTTCGTGTATCAAATTCATGAAGTGATGTAACCCTTCTACACCTAAAATTTGCTTTTTGATCGGTCTTTTTCTGATAATTATACTAATAAACTTCAGACAGTGTACCCTAAAAGCAAAGGGGATGGGATTTGTTGTATGTAATGGTTAAATCCCCTCCCCCATTCACTCGCCGAGGGGCGTAGCTAGGGTGTATTCGACATGGACGTCTATAGAGGGGTCAACAAAGAAGGGGATGCTTTGTTGAATCGAAAGGCTGAATCGGAAAGAGTATGAGTTTCTCCCTCTCGTTTGTGGGGGTTCGGGGCCTTCTCAGAGAAACATTTTGAAAAATGAAGGAAAATGGTGACTTCTGAAGCGCACTAGAAATCAAATTAGGACTGAAAGGATTACGTGTATGGTAAACCCAAGATCTAAATAAAGATGCGAAAAAAATAATATATATGCACATGAAATGCTGTGACAGTCGTTTTTCGCCAAAAATAGATATACGTCCACATACAGATATTGAATAATCCTGCATTCCCAACTGACAACACGCACATCGATAGCGATCAGTGTGTGTAAATTTGAATGTATAAACCTACTAAAATTTTGAAATGAAATGTATATTCAAATCGGTGCTTTCTGGAGTTTAACCGACAGTAGTTTGCTTTAAAAACATGTAATAATGGCCAACTTCATTTAGCAAGTTGCCGAGGAGGATACTCCCTTATTTGCGAAAACGATGAGGACGATTTTGCGTACTGGCAAACGTCCTCTGTCGTCAAATTTATCGTAAAACAATGAATGATTCCTTTCAAAACAAGAGTTCTAATTGCTAATACCAGTGGCGGATTCAAGGGGGGGGCTAACCCCCCCCCCCTAAAATTTGCAAATCATAGCTAAAACGATCATTTTCCATATAAAAAAGAGTAAATATTAACTACCTGTTAGTTAATATAATTGTCAAATGCATCAATTTCAATTCATTAATCAATTTCAGTCATGAAAATGGGTCTGAAAAGGCTGAAATTCGTTAGCTTCAGGGAGGCTTCGCCCCCCTGGTTCCCCTACCAGGGCTCTGCCCTGAAACCGCTGTGGACCTAGGCGGTCCCCAGACCCCTCGCCATTTTTTACGCCCCCTCTAACTCATCCGCCACTGAATACATCGTGTACTACATTTCAGTATTTTCTTATCTTACAAATGCCGGCTCCTTCAACATAAAAATGATTCTTCCGTCGAGGAGCCCCCCCCCCCCCCTCCCAACTGGACTTCGCACTGGCGCTCAGGCCCTTAACTCAAATCCTGTAAACATCCCTGATAACCCAATGTAACTTTTGCTAGCTGAAAAAAAAACCTACTTGGTATGTCTTTTCAGATAAGGGGGTGGTCGAAGCGTTGGGCGAAGCCTGATTTTAATAAGGCATTATACATGCACAGAAACCGGAAATTTCAGCATTTTTGGCAAATTCTAGATTCAGACTAGACCCAATCAATCTTGCCTCCTTAAGATCCGCCCTTGGCCTTAGCTTCATCAAATGTATCTTTGGTAGAACTTATATATAAGCAAGTATTTTTGTCTGATAATGATCGAAAATTAGGTTCATTTTGAATACTTTTATTTCCTCTTTTCATGGCCCAATTTGTAAATGAGAAAACACTCTATAAAGAAATCTTATTAATGATAAATTTACATATATAAAAAAATGAGGTGGTACATAATGCCTAATAATATAAATATCTTGGCCGTAATTTCACATTCTCTGGATCTTAAAGAATGGTTTGCGCTAACGCGCATCCGTAATAATTCCACTGCGCATGCGTAAAATAAAACGATGCTACGATGACGATGACATGATGTTACGATGGCGATGGTACGATGTCACGATGGCGATGACACGATGTTACGATGGCGATGGCACGATGGCGATAACACGATGGCTATGGCAAGATGTTACGATGGCGATGACACGATGTTACGATGGCGATGGCACGATGTTACGATGATAATGTTACGATGGCGATGACACGATGTTACGATGGCGATGACACGATGCTACGATGACGATGATACGATGGCGATGATACGATGGCGATGATACGATGTGAACATCGCATCATCGCCATCGTGACTTCGTATCTTCGCCATCGTAACATCGTATCTTCGCCATCGTGGCTTCGTAACATCGCCATCGTAACATCGCATCATCGTGCCATCGCCATCGTTACATCGCCGGCGATGGTACGATGATGCGAAGGGGTCCAAACAGGATTCCATAATAAGGTAATGCAATGTAAGTAATTGGTATCCTTCCTTTGAATGTGTTGTTTAAATGGTGTTGTACTAGCTATTCTCCTGATATCCATTATTTCAAAAAATGTTTTCTTAGATTTTTTGATTTTTTATACAACTGAACATTTAGCCAGGATCCACTACGAAGAAATACCTTAAACAAGAGCCCCAGGGGGGCACAACGCTCACCTGATATCCATGCACACTCTGAACATACTGACATTGAATAATGTTAGAGCCAGAGCCAGAGTCAGAATTTTTTGGTCCAAATGCCATAAATAATTAAAAAAAATATCATAAAAATTCCAAAAAAGTAAAATGCAATAAATGAGTGTGCAAAATGGAGAAAATGAAAATGGAAAAAGAAAAAAGAAGGTTTTTTTTGTATTCAGATGATTTAAAAGTGCTTAAAAAGCTTGCAAAATGCAAAAAATGAAAAAAAAAAATTGGGATGCCAGTGCCTGAATTTGAACCCACAATCCTTGGGTCTATGTGCACGCACAGCATATCTAGATTAAAATATAAAAAAAAAAATTCAAAAAATAAAGTTATAGCAAATAATGTATATAAAAGAATTGAGTAACTTAATCTGACAAACATGCAATAAATGAGTGCAGAAGATCATATATTTACTAAGTTATTAAAAGAAATAGTTAAAGAAAAATAATAAGAGCACCCTAACATCTCTCTCTTTCGGGGAAAGGATTTACAACCTAAAGAGGCATCAGATAGGATGTCATCCTTAAGAAATATTAAGTGCAGAAAACCACTGTTAGATGGAGTAAATGAAAGAAAGATTAGTATTTACTCTGATTAGTTCATTAATATACAAGCCAATTAGAAAAAAAATATTATTTTGTCCAGTTCTTATTATATCATCTAATAGAAAAAAAAATCTGTCAGCAGATGTTGTTACAGAAATTTTGACCCCCCCCCCCTTTTTATACTCTATAGAATACAAGAATTATTATAAATTCAAATTGTACATGTTGTTAATCAAAAATGCTATCACACAAGCATTCATTAATTTAATTTTACCTAGGATATAGGTTTCAAAATATCAATATGAACTCAAGGGAAATTAATATGGAGAAAATGCCAAACTTCATAAAAAATTCCAAAGTTCAAAAAGTGGCAAAAATGGCATTAAAATTATTCAGGTAAGTTAAAAATAGCATTCAAAGCTTAAAATATGGATGAAAAATGAAAAATAAAGAAAAATTTTTTTTAAGGCCCAGCCGGGATTTGAACTCGCTACCTTGGGACTCATTGACAAAGAAAACATGCCTATTTACAGTATTAAAGAAATCATTTAAAATCTAAAAGTCAAGATATTGAGAAAATTCTTTCACTGTTACATTCCTTACAATAAATATGATAAATGTTAAAACAATCATTCATGGGAAGAACCATAAAATGCCAAAAATGATGAAAATGACCATCCTCCCTTCCTTTTTTACAGTATTAAATCAAAGCACTGAAGGTACTGAGTGCGAATAGCCAGAATAATATCACTTATAATGTATGACAAAATATTGTGTTTTCAAAGTTATATTTCTTCCTGAACACCTTCGTAGGCCAGTTTATGGACGTATAAGGACAGAACTAAAATGCAAATGCATAATGTTGTTGTAATGAATCGAAAGATGATGTCTGACAGTGAACATGAAAATTAAATAACATCACATTAAATCTACCCCTCCCCCCTAAAAAATACAACAGTTCAATATGACTATCGATTGATGATTCCATATACAAGGAAAGAAGACGAATCTTATTTTCTAATTTGATCCCCACTCTCTCTTTAACCTTTCATGTTCAATGTTAGGTGTGTGCTAAGAATTAAAAGGAAAATTCACTTCTTTTTTAGTATATAAAAACATGATACATCCTAAACGGGAATGTTTTGATCTTTAATTTTTCATAATTGTTAATATCATATTTCATGATGGAAGTTCCTTATTTTTCCGTCGTATACAGATTTTATTTTGTGAAGCGGGGCAAAATAAGTCTACTTGAAGTTAGTTTTACGTTTCAATGATTCAACTTAATATCTTTATCGATAGCACCGTTTCATTTATATATTGTCCACTAAAACAGATAATGACCTGGTAATGGAAAGGGGTTTCCAACACACTGTGTTCATCTCAGTGCATACAGATGCAATTTTTCATTAGGTCATGCATGTACATAACACGACAGCTCGATTCATATAGATATAATTTATTGATTCAGACAGTGATCAGACTTTATACCGATCATGACGCTTACGCAGTCCCAAGGTACATGTAAACAGAGTAACATCGTTTATACATAATCGGTAGACGGGGCTCCCATGAGTGAAGAAATCAGGCAATCGCTATGTGCTATTCGCACAAAAATCATTAAAAATTCAAAAATAAACCTTTCAGCAAAATTCTTTCACTAAAGCATTCCTTTGCTTAAAAATGGCTAAATTAAACTAAACTGGAGCAGAATTTTTCAATAAGAAAGAAAATATTAAGAGAAATATCAATTTTTGCATTAAAAATGCAATGTCGAAAAAGACGTCAAAAACGCGTCAAAAATTAGTTATTGGATTTTAACGAAATGAACAAACTTGAATCGTACATCCTTCTAGATCACTTAGATACAATTAGTTTTTCAATCCATTCAGTGGAACTGGAGAAGAAGATTTTTGAAGAGGGGTACCCTCTGGGGCCTATTTGACCCCGCCCTGGATCCACCCCTGAAGGGATCAAGCCTAAATGAACAAACTTGGTAGAGGACCTTTAGTACTTCATGCATACCAAGTTTCATCAAAATCCCTTCAGCCGTTCTTGAGAAGAAGTTGAAAATGTTAAAAGTTTACGACGGACGGACGGACGACGGACGCCGGACGCCACACTATGACAATAGCTCACTTGAGCCTTTGGCTCAGGTGAGCTAAAAATCAAATCGTACGTACTTAGCATATTTCTAATTCATTAAGTACCTTCGATATATGTTTGAACATCAGCTTTTTCCTCTAAATAACGAGGATCAATCCGAGGGTAATCGAACGGATCGTCACTTTGTAATCGTATCGTTCCTCTACTTTTTGGCTTTAATAGTAAAACAGCAATTGAGAACCCTTCTGGAGTCATCGCTGTTTGAAATCCATTGATGACCTAGGAACGTAAAATTTATTTGAAAGGAAAAACAAATATCTAAAACTTTCGGAGCCTCAGTTGGAAAATTTTCTAAGCGCATAAAAAGTAAGTCTTCTCATCAAAATATAAAAGAAATGGTTAAACCAGAGAACAAAGCATAATTTACTAAATAAGTCGGTTTTCCTCTGGTTATGTTTAGTTTAAACATATTTCTTGCGATGGTATGATTTTATTTTATTTGTTTTACTATATGTACTGACTTACAATTGTTTATAACTCATATACTTAATATTTATCACGGAAGTCGTAAACATAACTTTCTTTTCGTATACATACTTCCTTTTTGCGATTGAAATGGTTATATTCGTCTCCTTGTTCGGCCAAAGAACTGACCAAGATAAACTGGACATCTGGTGACCTATCACCTGGTTTCTTTGGCATGGCACGTATAAACCCCGTAGCCTCAACACCAGCATTACTGGTCAATATACCTGTACGAAATTCCTTATTGAATTAAGTTGTAGGAAATCATATTATAATTCGTAAAACAAGTAGAATGCATCATCATTCCGTCACTGACATTACTATATTTTCTCTCGTTATTAATAAAAGGGGAACCACGAAATTGGTATCTGAATCATTTTAAAAGTTGGAAGCATCACTAATAGAGAATCATTGTCCAAAACGTGAACGAGAAACGAACGACAAACTTGGAACTGTATGCCAGAAGGCAGCTGAGGTGGGGCACTTATTTTTCAAACAGTAAACAGACATGAAAATATTGTGTTTATCTATACAGGAACCCAGGATGATTCAGACTTCTTTTTATACGAAGTCCACCAGATGCTATTTCCTACAAGTAAACTGAACCAAGAACATGGATAACACACAATTTCACAGCCAATTGTGCCTCATATGAAATTAGCATCATGTAAATTTCACATGAAAGTTCATGTGAAATTCATATAAATTTTACATAAAATTTATGTGAAAAAAATTCACATGAATTTCACATGAATTTACTTCACATGAATTTTTCTATGTGGCCTTCATGCAAAATTGACTTTACATGCAATTCGTTTCAGAAACTTCATATGAATTTCATGTGAAATTTTACATGTAAATTTCATGATCGTGCTCGATTCACATAAGTTTCATGTGAACTTTTACATAAAATTCATGTAATTTCACATGAATTTCATATGAGCACAATTTTTCTGTGTAGACGAACTAGAACACACCCTAAATATATATACATATAAAAACGCGCGCAAAAGACCAGTAAGATACAACACCTTTAAACTATCAAACTTGAGAACTTTTTTTGTGTCTTAGCCTTTTTTCTGCCATGTCCTTGATTCTAGCTGTTTTGGAACTTACATGTAATTTTGTTTTGAATAGCTTTATAGCTTTGTGTTTCATGTGCGTTCTGGTATTTCTAAACTATGTTCATTTGGTCGTTTCTATACCACATATGTACAAACCTGTTTTGAACACGTGGTATATGAGGTTATTCCACGTGGTGTTGACTCGCTCATTGGTCAGGCTGAGTGGTTTATCCAGGGAGGCGGGAACATAAAACATCATGTGATCATTCAGGTCGTTTCCTACTGGCAAATCTGATATTACTGGAATCTAAAAACATATATGTGACATTTATATATAAACATTTGTGACACTCGTCATTAAGTTTGAACAAGGTACACTAATTGTCTCCGACGGATTCGAGACTCCGCTGAGCACTTCATACATCTACATGCATGTAAACTGCACAGTACAAAGACTTTGCGTACAATATTGAATTTATTTATAGAAACACCGAGAAATTAACAAGAACTTTGAGTGTTTAATCGAAGGACTTTCTTTTAAACCTTCATTTTGTCCAGATGGTCCCTTGGTCCTATTCCAGACAACATAAGAATTTGTGGTGATCCCACAGATCCGGCTGATAATATAACTTCCTTTCTGGCTTTAATCTGAGTTTTTAGGCCATTTCTTATAATGGACACGCCCACTGCCTGTTTGTTTTCAAAAAGAACTTTAGTGACGTGGGATCGAACTGTCACGTGTAAATTTTTGCGACGCATGACCGGAAGTAGGAATCCCCAAGCCGCATTCCAACGCTTACCGTCTCCGACGATTGCTTGCATCCTCCCAAATCCTGTTTTGAAACAAATGTTTGAAATGAAAACGTGAAATGTTTATTGATTACATCACGTATCAAGATTTACGATAAATGCACTAAATGTTCATGACCGAATGTCAGACATTTCAGGTATCTTTCGGACTTTTACCAAATATTTTTTCCTTCTAATATTCCTAATTTATAGATGTCGATTCTATCATTGTACCAAGCCCTGAAATTCTCACGAACTTATTGAGTCTTTGCGGAATACAGAGTTATTTCCCCTTATAGACGGTATCTGACGTAAAACCATTGTGACGTCATGAAAATGGCATGGTATCGTCGATTTTACACCGTCATTTCCCAGACTTTTAGGACTGTTTCCATAGAATTTGATGACGTCACAATCAGTCTACGTCAGATACCTTCTCAAATGGGAAGTAACTCTGGTTTTCGAAAATAGCGAATACTGATATTTATATGGAGGACTAAGATGCACAATACTATTAGTCGGTTGTTCGAATGTAATGGCTTTAAAACGAATGATATGGCATATTATAGAAGATTATGGAATTTTGATGAATAATAGAAAATCTTTTCTAAGTTGAGGAACATATACCTTCGTTGTCTCCATTATTTCCATTACAGTCAATAAGTTTATATCCGAGTGCTTTTGCCGCCGTGAAGAATTGATCAGCTATCTGTGTAACAGTAGCGTCAGACACGGCCAAAGGTCCTCCACTAGAATGATAGTCTGAATTGAAAATATAATTGTAACAGCACAAAACGAGTCTCACTAAAATTTGCAGCAACACATGTATTACTAAAAATGCGAATGAAGAAATCTTGAATCTTTTCGATCAGAATATTATTTCTCTTCCTAAACGGCATAATGAACAAAATTGTCTAGAAAATTAAAAGTAGATAAAGAAAAGGAAAATCGTTCTTTGGTAATTTATGCTTCGATTGCCTTGACTTTATCTGAATCATGTTATACTGTAAAATTGTTCAACATTAATAATTCGCTCTCAGTAGCTTCTTAAAGGATTCGGATAGTACCTGGATCAATTCCAATGCTACTGCGCATGTCCTCAGATTTCAGGAAATACGGTAGAATGTCGTCATATCCCCAATTAGTACAACCATTGGCTGCCCAATCATCGTAGTCATAGCGACTGCCGCGGTAGTATAGCAACCCATTTAAAAGTGATGTACCTCCCAATCCTCGACCTCGTGGCCAAAAACTTCTCTATAATTATTACAACAAAAATAAATAATGAAATCTCCGTTCTTTCAATAAATAACTAGATAAATCTGATATGTCACAACACATAGAATTTCTCTTCTTTTTCAGAAAGGGGAAAGGAACAATGCTCTAGTTACATGCATAGCTCTTGCATTAACATCGGCTAGCCAAACATGCGGCTAGCCAAACAGGCGACGCTACTCTTGCTAACTCTTGCCGGGCACCTGATCCCACCTCTAGCTTGCTAAGAATCCGTCGATGCTCTATTTGGTGCTCTCTATTGCGAGTGCTGTTGAGCTTGTCGTCAGGATCTTCTTTATCTCAATGGAGGTGATAAGTGGAACATCACATTTCTAACTGTAACGTAAAAAAAAAAATCCAAGATACATACTAGGTTAATAAATGACTCTGTATACATGTATATACCTGTTTGATCATTCCTTTTTGGGAGAATTTCTGAGGGACAGTTTTGTACTGCCAATCAGCACTAGTCTGCTGTGCCGCAGCCGCACTAAATGGTATGTCGTACATCGGTTGGTTGGTTTCATCCTCGCCTGCTTCTAATAATAGAACTGTGGCGTTCTCTTCAGACAGTCGATTGGCAAGTACTGACCCTGCAGGTCCTGCACCAACTGCAAAGTCACGTGACATTTAAAAGAACACGACAATATAATGCAATAATTTCCATTTCTGCAAAGATAAATAAAAAATAATAACTTCGGATTCTTGACTTCCCAAAGAACAGAATTGGATACTAATGATATTATAGAGATCGCCACTTTTATCCTATACATTCAAAAATGCATAGTTTATTTCGTAACGAAGTCGTTCCCACACCATAACATCGCGAAACAGGAGATGCTTACTCTTCCTGATCTCATCTCCTTCCCTTCTACTCTTTTGCATATCCGTCTCCAAGGCGCATCTCATTCCGCTTGGCGCTTCATTACAGAGTGAACCTATGACGTTGTGATACAAGACGACTAGCGACTCTTTTGCAAGATGCTTTCGTTCTTTTGCTTAGTTTGTATTTCTCGTAGTTGTTTATTTCTCTCGAAGTTGTGTATTTCTCTCGTAGTTGTCTATTTCTCGTAGTTGTGTATTTCTCTTAGTTTTGTATGCCCTTTTTATCTTGAAATTGGGGTTTGAACTTTGATTTTTACTGCATGACTCTTGTTTGACACCATCTCCTTTACCCCCGTGATAACAAATGAACCAATCTAGACTAATAGTTTTTGTTTCATCTCTTTCCATATTGCATGTGCGAATCTAGAAGGGTTCTTTTGGGTCAACCCTCGACCTAGATTATAATATATATATTTACATTGAATCAGAACAAAAAAGTTACCTATAATATAATCATATGTAGAGTTGATGTGATACGCTGGTGACGGGGGTATCGGTGGCTTCAGAAATACTCCGTACAATAAAGACAAAATGGCCGTAAAGAAAGGAAATGTCCAGTTTTCAAGAGTCGGCATTTTGCTCCACTTTCAAATCATGACACAACATATATTCAAGAGTATACGTAGATAAGCTAAACATGTATGTATCTGGATCCATAGTGCAAGATAATTAAAGTTAACTGTCCTTTTGTCGTATGAAACAAATGTATAATTACATTATATGATTTGCAAAAATAAATAATCTTAAAAATAAAACGAGGGATAATACAGCGTCATGCACACAAAAAGATAAGAAAAAAAATTATATCGACTAAAGAAGGATAACTCTGTCAGTCTTACGTGAATTGTGCACTTAAAGTGATAATCCCATTAAATAGTATCCGACAAAGTATTAACACATTTCTAGATGATAATATTGTTCTGATTAATAATCGATAGAAACACTTCAACAAATACAAAAAAAAAAAAAATGTTTTTGTGAGCATAATCGATCAACATTAATGTGTGTGATGTGTGTGATTGGGAGGGGGGGGGGGGGTGAAGATTTTGCTTTTTTCTTTCAAGTGTGTTTTTATTCAATGTTCTTCTCTATTTTTCGATTGGCTCGGAAGCAGCCTCACAACTGCATGCAGCAGCACTTTACCTTTTCTAATATAAAATAATCGACAGGAAAGATTTTGAGGGATGAAAGGTATTTCTTATTAAATGTTTAAACGAAATCAGTATAATAAATAACAGAAAACATTACCAGATTTAACCTGAAAGATAACGAAAAAAAAAGGGGGGGAGGGGCGGTTCAGAAACTTCATATTGGTTTCAATGTCTATAGTGAAGAGTGAAACCTATTTAGATAACATTTACCCAATTTTGCTTTAAGAAATAAAAGCATCAGACTTTGGTTTACATCAATTTGTACCTAAATCCGCTCTTGTACATGTACCTATGTCGATTGAAACTTAAGATGTTTCTCTGGTAATTTCTACTTTACATTAGAGGTAATAAAATTTGTCGAATGAAAAATAAGATGAAGTGAAAATAGATAATTATTTTTTACTCAACTTTAATTATTTGTAAATTGAACAATGACAAATTTGATTTACAGATTTTGAAATAAACATGTCACTTTCCTTGAAATATCTGTAGTGGACATCATGCAAAAATACTAAAACTATTCATTCTGGCAGAATTCAATATTTTCTGGGCTAAGAAAAATAAACTTGGTAAAATAGAGAATCCAAAACGTTTCCTGACACGAAAAGTCAAATATATATTCATCTAAAACTTCAGACGGTCAAAAATATTTTTACTATATTTCATTCGATGTAATACTGAAATATGTACGAAACAAGATTTTGGATGTTGGGATTTTGTTAACATAATTTTTATGTGAGAAATTATAGAGGTCCAAAAGGTCAAATTATGTACCCTGGTTTGTTCCTGTAGCAGTTATGTGAGAAGTTCTCATGGCGATTCAGTGGAAGGGATTCGGAGGATAGAGTCCCCTTTGTCAACATTTTTTACTGGAAAAAGTCTTTTGGAATTTTCGGAATTGAAAACATTTTTTTTAACCCAAAATGAAAACTGGAAGGGCTTGTTACACAACCCGTCTAAAAGTCTGGTTCGCCCCTGCCTCTTCATATCATGATCTGGAAAGAACGGTTAAAACTGTATGAAAATTGAAATAAAAATCTGAGTATCATCTTTATTCCAAAACAAATGTATCATGGAATCCATAGACAAAACTTTACAAATTATTTGTATTTTCCCATGACAGGGCTTGTTCTATAAACGCTCGATATCCGTTTGAACAAAGTGCATGAAGGTATAAATTTTCTCTCTTTTTTCTTCAAATGCAATTTCTGCACTTAGATATTAATCTAACCCGCACAAAATTTTGCAAATTGTAATTGGGAAACCGCATAAAAACGCACAAACAATTTTGAGTGATCAAAAGACAAAGTAGGTTATGACGTCTTTCGATAGAATAGATTCCCTTAATTTGAATATCCTTATGGGGTTAACCTGACGTAACCCCTGCGGCTCTCGTCAGCCATTTGTCCCGGCTCCTGATTACGTATGCACGTCAACGGTAAATCTAACGTTGACGGATTGAGCGCTTGTCCAATGTTTCCTTGTGATTCCCGTCTATATATAAACCCCTCTACTGTCAGTGTTCAAATCAAAACACGAAAGTGTGCTCTCCTGATAAGATGGTAGGTTAAACCAAAATTATCTTATTATATTTCTATTTTTTCATTTATTTAATTTCTTTTATTTCATTTACAATTACAAATAGATAATTCGAAGTTATTTTTCATTCAGATGAAATACATAAAATAGTTATCTTTATTTTAAATAAGAATTGCAAATAAAAAAAGTGCAATGATAAAAATAAAAAAGAAAGACTTATAGAATTAAAGAAGAAAAGCATTCTTTATTTTATTTCCAACACATACATATTGTGATCACGCAGCTTAACAGATTTACACGTACAATTTGATTTTATTTTTCAGCGTATTCTACTGGTAGTGTGCAGTGCTGCACTGCTAAATTGTGTGCTATCTCAGCTCCATGGGCCATTAGACCCTCATGGACCAGTAGACCCACATGGACCACTAGACCCACATGGACCAAGCATACACGGAGCTGGTCCAATTCCAGATGGTCCTCACGCTATTCACGGGGCTGGACCAATACATGACGGCCCCGGGCCACATCTTATTCCTGATGGACCACACGGCCCAAATGTCTCTCCAGTAATAAACCCACTATTGCCTGACGGTCTACTTGAAGATAACCCATTTGTTGACCCCTTCACGGAGGGGATCATTCCAGAGAAGGGACCATGGAAAAAGCACAGGATCCCGCTCAATAATCCTGGCTGTAAAAAGATTGGTCCAACAGATTTTGATCCTAAAGCCATTTTTGACGATTCTTTTGTCTGCGATAAAAGTGCTGAAAGCTCCTTACCAATAACTCCCCGCATCTGGACCGATCGTCATCCAAATAGGTAAATACAAATGTTAAATTATCGACTATATAGATTCAATGATATATATGATTAGAAATCAAAATCTTATCTTTTAATGATCTGTTTCATCTTCATTATAATTTACCATTATGATTTTTTCAATTTGCAGCACCATATTTGGAGACAGTTGGGTGTCCACCTGGGATTTTGAGCACGATCCAACCAAACCATTGGCCGCAGAATTCAGAGCTACTGACTTCTATGAACACGTGTATGACGCTCTCGTGGCAGACGAATTTGGTGATGTCTTTAAACAGTGTGCTTCTAGACCAAAACATTACAAGTGAGTAGAAACAAATATACAAAAAATTCTGCTATATTAAATATGACGCAAAGTTTGAAAATACTTCAAAAGTGAATAAAAAATTATATTAATGTATGTAAAATATATCTTGCATTAATGATAATGTAAGCATTGAATTAGAAGAAAAATGAATCTTAAAAAATTAAAAATGTAAATAAACGAGAGCACTGATGAAATGTCAAATTCTAATTTCTCAGAGACTGGTTAAAATCAGTAAAGAAAAAGAAACCAAAACTTTCTTGTAAATATCAAGGATTACACGAACTCTATGAAATAAAACTATAATTTTTTCGCTGTGTTTTTTTTTTTCAAACTTTTTTTTATTTGAAATTGAAATTCTCCTTACAGTCCACCAGAAACTGCTAAATACAAAGCGAAGAAAACTTGCGAAACGAACTACGTTCCTCTGCACGAAAGAGCTATCTGGCATAACCACCAAGGCCGACAACTCCCTTGTTACGTTCCAGTTCCGAATGAACTCTGGTCCGTCTCCTGTCACAGTCCGTAAGTAGCTTAAATTTCATGGATTTGAATTATTTATTTAAAATTGAAGCAAAGGAAACATTTATGAATGTAGAATAAAGGTTCAAAGAGGAAATAAGCAATACTAATACATGTAAGCAATATTAGATAATTGTGTATTATGTTGACATTTTCTATTCCAGAGACAACCCAAGTGACACTAAATGCCGTCTGGGTTACGTAGGATACGATGAATTCCGATGCATCCCATCCAACTTTGTACAAAGAACGATCACTCTTGTATGTCCAACTGTCAACATGATGTTCAAGAGAACCTTCAGCGTGCCAACCACATGTAGCTGTAAAATGTGCTACTCTTGCGGAAACGGTCTCACTTATGACGTCAGGGCACCAGGACACAGAGGTCGACGTGGAAGGCGCAGGAGGAGGCTGGGAAGAAAGAGGGACGGTGTTCCAATCTACGCTAAACGTAGAGGAGGCAGACAGGGAGGAAGGAGAGGACGGGGAGGACGACGGGTAGATCCTTTCTTACAGTAAAATAATTAGTTGAAATTGTTTTAAATTTGAAAACATTGCTAGCAAACGGATCTTTGAGAAACGATTATGTAAACAGAGAATGATACTAAGTCGAATCCACTTACTTACACCATCAATGGAAAGAAGGAAGTAGAATGACACGAAGAAATTTCTAATAAGTTTTTTAAGACGTTTTACGCTCGCATGAGTGAAGAGTTTGAATTCTTCCAATACAAATTTGTCTCTAAAGACTTGTTGGGCACGTGCAAATATTACAAACGTGTTGTTGTTTTATGTATAATCTTGCTTTAAATGTTGTTATTGATTATATTATGTGTATGAATGTATGTGCTTGTATTTTGAATTATTATGCTTTTCATTCATGTAAATATTTTCATCTTAATTCGAAGTCCCTGATTTGTTATGTCAATGCATTTTGTGATATTGATTTATATTGAATATTCAATAAAAATTCTGATGAAATAAAACCTGATTCAGTTGTCTTTAAGCTCATTCTAATTTTAACCCCCTCCCCCCCCCCCCCCCCCCCAAAAAAAAAGAAATAACCAGTGCAGAATAACTCGCACTTCTATGAATTTCCTATTTAGAAAGTAAAATATTGGAAGTTCATACGAGAGATCTCTATAATACTCTGCAAAACAACAAGACCCATACGCTAATTACAAAACGACATGGGGAAAAGGGATATGATAGAAAATGATCACATAGCAATAATGTACCAAAGAGTTCCATAGAAAATGCTCTATTTGTACAATCAGCAGATTTTAGTTACGTACATTTTGTCCAACAATTGTCATTTTGTGATTCATCATCATAAAGTGGCGTAAAACGCGTACGTCTTATTTTATTTGACACGGTTTCCTATTATAAACAAAATCACCGAATTGTAAAGGTAATGTCACTTTTGTTTCGTATTAATCAAAAGCGAAGAAAAAGTAACTACTAGTATGACGTCAAATCCACGAAGAACTAATGTGACTTATTCTACGATAAAATGATCTCCAACAAGATAACAATGTAGTGACCACAGCGGCACACACACACACACACACACACACAAAATAGAGAATAAAAACGGAACACACCGAAAAAGAGCGAATCAAAACGAAACACAACACAACAAGAGCGAATCAAAAGGAAACAGAAAAAGAGTGAACAAATACCATATCATCAATACAGTATATACATGTGTATCAGAATGAAAAGTTCTCAACCTTTTGGGTACTTAGAAATGTCTTGTAAGAGTTGAACACTGACTGACTTAGAAGACGAAACACATTTTTTGCATAGTGACGGGTGTTACTAGCAAACAGGAGATGCTTACTTTCCCCGGACACCTGATCTCATCTACTTTACCTAAGTGACGGGTGTTACTAGCAAACAGGAGATACTTACTCTCCCCGGACACCTGATCTCGTCTACTTTACCTAAGTGACGGGTGTTACTAGCAAACAGGAGATGCTTACTCTCCCCGGACACCTGATCTCATCTACTTACCTAAGTGACGGATGTTACTACCAAACTGGAGATACTTACTCTCCCCGGACACCTGATCTCATCTACTTACCTAAGTGACGGATGTTACTACCAAACTGGAGATGCTTACTCTCCCCGGACACCTGATCTCATCTACTTACCTTAGTGACGGGTGTTACTAGCAAACAGGAGATGCTTACTCTCCCCGGACACCTGATCTCATCTACTTACCTAAGTGACGGGTGTTACTAGCAAACAGGAGATGCTTACTTTCCCCGGACACCTGATCTCATCTACTTTACCTAAGTGACGGGTGTTACTAGCAAACAGGAGATGCTTACTTTCCCCGGACACCTGATCTCATCTACTTACCTAAGTGACGGATGTTACTAGCAAACAGGAGATGCTTACACTCCCCGGACACCTGATCTCATCTACTTTACCTAAGTGACGGGTGTTACTAGCAAACAGGAGATACTTACTCTCCCCGGACACCTGATCTCATCTACTTTACCTAAGTGACGGGTGTTACTAGCAAACAGGAGATGCTTACTCTCCCCGGACACCTGATCTCATCTACTTACCTAAGTGACGGGTGTTACTAGCAAACAGGAGATGCTTACTTTCCCCGGACACCTGATCTCATCTACTTACCTAAGTGACGGATGTTACTAGCAAACAGGAGATGCTTACACTCCCCGGACACCTGATCTCATCTACTTTACCTAAGTGACGGGTGTTACTAGCAAACAGGAGATACTTACTCTCCCCGGACACCTGATCTCATCTACTTTACCTAAGTGACGGGTGTTACTAGCAAACAGGAGATACTTACTCTCCCCGGACACCTGATCTCATCTACTTTACCTAAGTGACGGGTGTTACTAGCAAACAGGAGATGCTTACTCTCCCCGGACACCTGATCTCATCTACTTTACCTAAGTGACGGGTGTTACTAGCAAACAGGAGATACTTACTCTCCCCGGACACCTGATCTCATCTACTTACCTAAGTGACGGATGTTACTAGCAAACAGGAGATGCTTACACTCCCCGGACACCTGATCTCATCTACTTTACCTAAGTGACGGGTGTTACTAGCAAACAGGAGATGCTTACTTTCCCCGGACACCTGATCTCATCTACTTTACCTAAGTGACGGGTGTTACTAGCAAACAGGAGATACTTACTCTCCCCGGACACCTGATCTCATCTACTTACCTAAGTGACGGATGTTACTAGCAAACAGGAGATGCTTACACTCCCCGGACACCTGATCTCATCTACTTTACCTAAGTGACGGGTGTTACTAGCAAACAGGAGATACTTACTCTCCCCGGACACCTGATCTCATCTACTTTACCTAAGTGACGGGTGTTACTAGCAAACAGGAGATACTTACTCTCCCCGGACACCTGATCTCATCTACTTTACCTAAGTGACGGGTGTTACTAGCAAACAGGAGATGCTTACTCTCCCCGGACACCTGATCTCATCTACTTTACCTAAGTGACGGGTGTTACTAGCAAACAGGAGATACTTACTCTCCCCGGACACCTGATCTCATCTACTTACCTAAGTGACGGATGTTACTAGCAAACAGGAGATGCTTACACTCCCCGGACACCTGATCTCATCTACTTTACCTAAGTGACGGGTGTTACTAGCAAACAGGAGATACTTACTCTCCCCGGACACCTGATCTCATCTACTTACCTAAGTGACGGGTGTTACTAGCAAACAGGAGATGCTTACTTTCCCCGGACACCTGATCTCATCTACTTTACCTAAGTGACGGGTGTTACTAGCAAACAGGAGATACTTACTCTCCCCGGACACCTGATCTCATCTACTTACCTAAGTGACGGGTGTTACTAGCAAACAGGAGATGCTTACTCTCCCCGGATACCTGATCTCATCTACTTTACCTTAGTGACGGGTGTTACTAGCAAACAGGAGATGCTTACTCTCCCCGGACACCTGATCTCATCTACTTACCTAAGTGACGGATGTTACTACCAAACTGGAGATGCTTACTCTCCCTGGACACCTGATCTCGTCTACTTTATCTAAGTGACGGGTGTTACTAGCAAACAGGAGATACTTACTCTCCCCGGACACCTGATCTCATCTACTTTACCTAAGTGACGGGTGTTACTAGCAAACAGGAGATACTTACTCTCCCCGGACACCTGATCTCATCTACTTTACCTAAGTGACGGGTGTTACTAGCAAACAGGAGATACTTACTCTCCCCGGACACCTGATCTCGTCTACTTTATCTAAGTGACGGGTGTTACTAGCAAACAGGAGATACTTACACTCCCCGGACACCTGATCTCGTCTACTTTACCTAAGTGACGGGTGTTACTAGCAAACAGGAGATGCTTACTTTCCCCGGACACCTGATCTCATCTACTTTACCTAAGTGACGGGTGTTACTAGCAAACAGGAGATGCTTACTCTCCCCGGACACCTGATCTCATCTACTTACCTAAGTGACGGGTGTTACTAGCAAACAGAAGATGCTTACTCTCCCCGGACACCTGATCTCATCTACTTTACCTAAGTGACGGGTGTTACTAGCAAACAGGAGATGCTTACACTCCCCGGACACCTGATCTCATCTACTTTACCTAAGTGACGGGTGTTACTAGCAAACAGGAGATGCTTACTGTCCCCGGACACCTGATCTCATTTACTTTACCTAAGTGACGTGTGTTACTAGCAAACTGGAGATACTTACTCTCCCCGGACACCTGATCTCATCTACTTTACCTAAGTGACGGGTGTTACTAGCAAACAGGAGATGCTTACTTTCCCCGGACACCTGATCTCATCTACTTTACCTAAGTGACGGGTGTTACTAGCAAACAGGAGATACTTACTCTCCCCGGACACCTGATCTCATCTACTTACCTAAGTGACGGATGTTACTAGCAAACAGGAGATGCTTACACTCCCCGGACACCTGATCTCATCTACTTTACCTAAGTGACGGGTGTTACTAGCAAACAGGAGATACTTACTCTCCCCGGACACCTGATCTCATCTACTTTACCTAAGTGACGGGTGTTACTAGCAAACAGGAGATACTTACTCTCCCCGGACACCTGATCTCATCTACTTTACCTAAGTGACGGGTGTTACTAGCAAACAGGAGATGCTTACTCTCCCCGGACACCTGATCTCATCTACTTTACCTAAGTGACGGGTGTTACTAGCAAACAGGAGATACTTACTCTCCCCGGACACCTGATCTCATCTACTTACCTAAGTGACGGATGTTACTAGCAAACAGGAGATGCTTACACTCCCCGGACACCTGATCTCATCTACTTTACCTAAGTGACGGGTGTTACTAGCAAACAGGAGATACTTACTCTCCCCGGACACCTGATCTCATCTACTTACCTAAGTGACGGGTGTTACTAGCAAACAGGAGATGCTTACTTTCCCCGGACACCTGATCTCATCTACTTTACCTAAGTGACGGGTGTTACTAGCAAACAGGAGATACTTACTCTCCCCGGACACCTGATCTCATCTACTTACCTAAGTGACGGGTGTTACTAGCAAACAGGAGATGCTTACTCTCCCCGGATACCTGATCTCATCTACTTTACCTTAGTGACGGGTGTTACTAGCAAACAGGAGATGCTTACTCTCCCCGGACACCTGATCTCATCTACAGTAAACTTCGTATATAACGAAGCCCAGGGGACCATTGGTCCAAATTCGTTATAGCCATATTTCGTTACATGCATTTTGATGCAAAATATACGTAGACAGTAGCGTGTTTATATATGTGCACGACAGGTGCCCGTCTCCTTCCCGTGGTATATAGTAATACAAATAAATCTGAAAGGACAAACGTTTATTTTTAATACAGAATGTAAACAGAAGGTTTATATACAATTGAATAATGGACATTTGTAAATAATACGGAAGTGTTCCAACAATAACCATTTAATTACATGATCGGTTTACGCCAGTGAAAAAGTCATTGATTGTTGATTGTTTTTTGTCCCTAACGTGAGCATGATCAATAAATTCACCAAGTTTGAGAAGTCCATTGAAAAGGTCATCATTGACATTAGCAGTAGATTCTAAATACCGAACTAAACCATCGATATAACCCCGTGCCTGGTCATAGGAGGGCGGCGACTCAGTGGCGGGTTCGTCGTCATCACTTGCCTCGGTATCCTCGTCCTGCGAACTCTCAGATTCGTAGCGCTCTTTGACAACGGAAATGATATCATCGTCGCTTACTGCTCTTGACGTAATGATCTCCTGATCAACTTCAACATAGTCATTAAAAGTCGCGTCTGAACAATCAGATTGTTTCCATAATGCTCGGAGGTCACAAAGTGGAACGTCATCATCGTCGCTATCACGATCAGAGGCGGAGTCCGGGTTATCGGTCGGAGCAACGAACCCAGCCTTAGCATAACAATTCTGAATGCAAACGGGTGTCACCTCCCTCCAAGACGCATTTAACAGTCGAATAGCAGTCAACAAGTTTATTGAGGGGTCCGATTTCTTTTCAAGACACTCTATGTAGCGCCTGATAAGTTTTTGCCGATAGCGGAACTTGAGATTATAAATGATCCCCTGATCCATAGGTTGCAGTACTGAGGTCGTGTTCGGTGGGAGGAAAGCCAGCTTAACATTTTCCAAAGTTTGAATTTTCGGATGTGCAGCACAATTATCGACAAGCATCAAAATTTTTCTTCCCTGTTTTTTCATAGTTTTATCCAATTTTCTAATCCAGTTAGTGAAAAGTTCACTTGTCATCCATGCCTTTTTGTTAGCATGATATTCTACCGGCAGAGACTTTACATTTTTAAAGCAACGGGGATTTTGGAATTTTCCAATCACAAAAAGCTTCAATTTTTCAGATCCATCCATATTTACAACAGGCACAACTGTGATTCGTTCTTTGCTTAGCTTTCCACCGTGACACTTTTCTCCTTTTAGCTGCAACGTACGGTTAGGCATAACTTTATAGAAAAGCCCCGTTTCGTCTGCATTAAACACATCACGTGGAGCGTATTGAGACAAAAGTGCAGGAAGTTTAGTGGTTCGCCATTCAGAAACCGTTTCCATGTTAACCACGGCGCTTTCTCCGCATATTGATCGAGAAACAATCCCTTTCCGCTGTTTGAAACGATCAATCCACGAATTTGATGCAGAAAATTCAATTCCAAGTTTCTGGGCTAAATCGTTAGCCTTTTCAAGAAGAATAGGCCCACTGAGTGGCACATTTTGCGACCTTTGAGATTTAAACCACTCAAATAAAGCATCCTCCACTTCAGGATAAGCGGCAGAGCGAAACTTTTTTCGAGCGGGCGAACTTTCACTGCCTTCATACGCCTCCCGTAAAGTTTCCTGATTTTTTAAGATCGTACTTAGTGTGCTTTGTGGTATGTCAAATTTTCGAGCAATATCTTTTTTCGGACTCTGTCCCTTTTCAACTTCGTTTAAAATTGATATTTTCGTCTCCAGAGTTAACGCTTTACGTTTCCTTGGAGTGGCCATTTTAAATTTAATGAATGAAAATTGAAGACCAGTATTCACTTAAGCTATGTTGTGATTTGTTAAGTAAACATTCTTTACAATTGAAGTGCCGATAGAGTATTGAATGATTGGCAATCATTACCTCATGTGTATACAACATGTCTCCGAATAGGTAATTAGCGTGGGGACTTTACAACAGACGAGGAGAACAATTATGTGATAATTATCTGTCCGTGAGGTGAGTTAATTAGGAATACCTGGAGGGCATTTCGTTACATCAGGTGAAAATAGTGAAGAAACTATGATCACGGGACCACGAGATGGCTTCGTAAAAGCCGATATTTCGTTACATACAAATTCGTTACAGGCATACAAAAATCAATGGAGGGTAATAGGACTTCTGCAGGGACTTCGATTTTACTTCGTTACAAGCAGAATTTCGCTATAAACCTGTTTGTTATAGGCGAAGTTTACTGTACTTACCTAAGTGACGGATGTTACTACCAAACTGGAGATGCTTACTCTCCCTGGACACCTGATCTCGTCTACTTTATCTAAGTGACGGGTGTTACTAGCAAACAGGAGATACTTACTCTCCCCGGACACCTGATCTCATCTACTTTACCTAAGTGACGGGTGTTACTAGCAAACAGGAGATACTTACTCTCCCCGGACACCTGATCTCATCTACTTTACCTAAGTGACGGGTGTTACTAGCAAACAGGAGATACTTACTCTCCCCGGACACCTGATCTCGTCTACTTTATCTAAGTGACGGGTGTTACTAGCAAACAGGAGATACTTACACTCCCCGGACACCTGATCTCGTCTACTTTACCTAAGTGACGGGTGTTACTAGCAAACAGGAGATGCTTACTTTCCCCGGACACCTGATCTCATCTACTTTACCTAAGTGACGGGTGTTACTAGCAAACAGGAGATGCTTACTCTCCCCGGACACCTGATCTCATCTACTTACCTAAGTGACGGGTGTTACTAGCAAACAGAAGATGCTTACTCTCCCCGGACACCTGATCTCATCTACTTTACCTAAGTGACGGGTGTTACTAGCAAACAGGAGATGCTTACACTCCCCGGACACCTGATCTCATCTACTTTACCTAAGTGACGGGTGTTACTAGCAAACAGGAGATGCTTACTGTCCCCGGACACCTGATCTCATTTACTTTACCTAAGTGACGTGTGTTACTAGCAAACTGGAGATACTTACTCTCCCCGGACACCTGATCTCATCTCCATTGGGAATTCAATATGGCTTCTTTGCATGTTTAAGTGTTGAATGTAGAATGTTTAAGTTAATTGTATTATTTGAATCTACATAGAATTTTTTTTAAACGTAAAACGGCAATTTATTGTAAGTGGCTCTGTTAAAATTAATCTGTGTGGCGTTGCACACATGTATTTATAAACAGCTATATATAATAACTATCTTCTGATAAGTGTGATTTTCTTTTAAATTGTTTTATTTGTTAATGCTGTGGAAATATTTTCTAATAATATCTTATAATAGCAGATTCCACAAGAAATTATTATGTATGACAGGCTTAGGGATCAATTATATTGTATTTTCAATTGTAGTGTACATCTAATTTATTCATCGAATTTACTGACTGTAAACGTGGAAATTTTGCGTGGGGATAGTTTTTGCGTTTTTCACGAATCAATTTATCTCGTGAAAATTTCCCTGCTGCATTCTTACAAAGACGGATACTTTTATATCGTGAATATTTCCCCCAAGTGTAATCTTTTGGAGTTATTATCGCGAATATTCCCCGAAGTGTAATCTTTTGGAGTTATTATCCCGAATATTACCCGAAGTGTAATTTTTTTTTGAGTTATTATCGCGAATATTCCCCGAAGTGTAATGTTTTGGTGTTATTATTGCGAATATTTCCCTCAAGTGTAATGTTTTGGTGTTATTATCGCGAATATTTCCCTCAAGTGTAATGTTTTGGTGTTATTATCGCGAATATTTCCCCCAAGTGTAATGTTTTGGTGTTATTATCGCGAATATTTGCCCCAAGTGTAATGTTTTGGAGTTATTATCGCGAATATTTCCCCCAAGTGTAATGCTTTGGTGTTATCATCGTGAATACTTCCCCCAAGTGTAATGTTTTGGTGTTATTATCGCGAATATTTCCCCCAAGTGTAATGTTTTGGTGTTATTATCGTGAATATTATGGAAAATAACCACGTTAACAGTTATCAGGGTGGCACCGCTTACAATCATTTTGTTGTTGTTGTAATTTTCTTGTTCTATATTCTCATACCGTAGCCGATAAGCGAAACTCTCTTTTGTTTTTAAATAATACTGCCTTTTTCTAACTTTTAATTCTGAATCATTAAAAATCAGTAACTACTGAATTGAAAGTTAGAAAAAGACAATACTAATAAGCTTAAAGCTTCTTTTTGGTCCTACTAACTTATGTCAATGGATACAATGCATTTAAAATGTCTTTATTCTGAGAAAGTAATCTTGTATCTAAGTTAGCTCGGTCAATTTTAAATGAAAAATAAATAAATAAAGGGATTATTAAATAAAGAAATATTTTGTGAATTTTCAAAATTACCATTTATATGCAAATCTTTCGTGGTTTTTTTTGGGGGGGGGGGGGGCAGTTTTTTTTTTTTTATAAATTAATGACATATTCATACGGGAATATATTTCCCATGGTCAGATTAGTTTATTTCTAATCGCGAAGTATTGATTACACAGAACAGGATGCATGCACATTGGCTAAATAAGTAAAGATGATATACATGTATTCATGTGCTTTTGAACTCTTACTTTTTTTAGCAATATACACGTGGTCGACTTTCATTTAATTATATCCATTATTTTCCATGCTTACCATTCTCATTTTATATCTCGTAGTGATTTTATTTCAAAAAAAGAAGGAGAGAATGTTCTAGGCAATTTTTATTTTCGTAAGAATAGTCCCTTATCAATTAAGGTGTTTTCTTTCTTTTTGTAAACAATTGAAACAGATAACTGTCATTATTCTTCATCTATCACAATATAAAAAAGGTCATTAATACATATAAACACACCTAAATTAGTTTGAAAATGTTTTGGATCAATGCCCGACGCTCTAGAAAGTATGCAGATTCAGTAAAAAAAAATGACGCAGTTGAGAAAAGTCTATGAATAGATTGTTTATGTTTCGGTTTGCTATGACTACACTTTTAATGCCGATCTTTATATAATTAATCAAAAGAACACGTGGCCAGTAAACCCAATATCTGTGAATATAAAAAAAACGAGACCTGCCACCTCATCTACCAGAGAATATCATCCTAGACAAGGATAGCCGAATTAAGATTATACTGTTTATGTTCTTCAACTTGTTCATGGAGAATAAGTGTCTTAATTTGTGCTTTGTTACGGGTATACAGCACACAGCTAGTGCATTTATCGTATATGTAATGCGCGTTTGCGCATTTCATGCGATATTTGAATGCACTCGCATTTGAATGTGTCGTGCATACCCGTTACAAAACACAAATTATGACATTTATTCTGTATATATGCATCATAGTTGTTGCTTTTATTAATCTCACCGCGGGTTCAGTTTGCAGGTTAGAACAGCCGTCGCGGCATGTTTCCTTTAGATCTTATGCATTGTGACGTCACGAGTGTTAATACACGAATTGCAGCACGTTACTTTCAATAGTAATCTCAGGGAATTACATTGGTTGTCTGTTTTATTCTTGTTGTCTGAAATCGCGTTTTTATAGGTAACAAGATGACGTTAATATTCATGTCACCGCGGGTACAGTTTGCAGGTTGGAACAGCCGTTGCGGCATGTTTCTTCATATCGTATGCATTGTGAGGCCATGAGCGTTTTCATGCGAAATACAAGCACGTTCCTTTCAATAGTTTCATCTCAGGGAATTACATTGGTTTTGCATATATAACAAAATAATATCCAAAATACAAGTAATCCGATGGCATAAATTCAGTCCATTGGCATTGGCGTCACCTTTAATAAGCCGCTATTGATAATGGAATAGGAGTAGTTATGTTAAGAAAAATGATGGCAGTTCAGTACAAAATCGTTTCTTAATACCTATTACTTGCGAAATTGATCAACAATCAAGCAAATATGGTCATGTTCAGTTTATGCTTCTTTACTGATCATCAGTGACAGTCAAAGGTGAACAAAACTATACTCTTTGAGAAAGGTTCTCATTAGGGGAAAAACAAAAACAAAACAAAAAAGGACGTGCAACAAAAAATAGTGATTTATACAAAGTGATATATATAAAGAAGAGAAAACCGTATTAATTGACCGAATCCAAATGTAACAAAATGATAGAAAACTCTAATTTCTTTGAAAAGGTCGTGACAGCCATGCCTATTTGGTTTTGTGATCGAGAGTTACGAACTATGAGAATCTTTGAGTAATGAATCTGACGAGAATAGAAATAAAAAGCTCGAACTATAAAGGGAAACAATAGAAAGTTCAGCATTTTTGGTAACAATACCTACATGGAGTGACCTTCTTCACATAAATGCATATCTAAATCACGTGTTGGCAAAACTCAAATACCAGCGACATTTAAGGTCAAAATTTTACCGCTTGTTTTCTACTTCTAAGTTCTGCTACTTAAGAAAAAATTGGAAGGGGGGGGGGGGGGGGGGGGTGTATGCAGATGATCTTAATGTAAATTTGATATTTTTGATTTGCCAATTTTCAAGGATTGTTCTTTTGTTTATTATTCCATGAAATGAAGAATATTCTTAACAGCTACCGAAAACCTAGAGATAGACGATGTAAGAAAAGTCAGTTTGAATATGGAAAGTGAAAAAAAAAATTGGGATACATTCGAAATGCAATCTTGGTCTGGAAGATGTAACACTCCAAAAGTTTCCTTTCTTGTGTAAAGAGTTTTCCTTACAACCGGCAATTGACCCCCTTTCAAGCTGTAAAATGTATCTTAAGCCCCTTTCACATCAGCCGTACGGCAGCATTACGACGCTCTGCGATCGACTTTTTGATCAAATTAGCTATAGTTTCGTGCGGCTGCCAGCCGTGCGACTTTTGTTTGTTTGCAAGCTCGTTGCAACGTCGCAGACGGAGATCTCAGCTTGCCCGTTATCCTTGCGATTTTTAGACAACATTTGTTAGACGCAAGGCTACCCTGGCGTCAGCCGTACGGCTGTCTCATGGCAGCCGTAAGATCGACTCACGATTTTAGAAGGTTGCAGAGTTCGAAGGCGTGTTTTTGTTCATCATATTTTATTATTATCTTGCGACTGCCGTAAGGCTAACGCACAGCAGTCGTATGGGCATCTTACGGCTGCCTTGAGTCTTAACATTATACCGGGGTAAAATGTTGAAATTCGTACGACACCTTCTGTAGTCTTGCGGCAGTCGTATGACAACCGCACGGCAGCCGTGCGACATCCGTACGATTATTGAAGATCCTTTTTCAACCGTATATATCTGCACAACCAATGCAATTCCCCGAGATGAAACTATTGAAAGGATCATGCTTGTATTTCGCATGAAAACGCTGGTGACGTAACAGTGCATACCTTCTTAAGAAAAATGCCGCGACGGCTGTTTCAACCTGCAAACTGTACCCGCGGTGACATGAATATTAACGTCACCTTGTTACCTATAAAAACGTGATTTCAGAAAACAAGAATGAAACAGACAACTGTGGTGCATTACATGTACGATAAATGCACTTGCTGTGTGTTGCATACCCGTAGCAAAACACAAATTAAGGCACTTACTCTCTATATGTTCAGAAACCATACACTCATTGTATCTTGGGACAAGAGAAGCACGAAAACAGAAACTAGAAACATATCAGCAAAGCAAAGTACTAGAGGGAGGGGAAAATACCTGAAACCATAAGTGATATAGAAAATTTATTATGCATTTTACTAAACCGATATACAGTTTGTACTATCATATCATATTTATCAGAATCTCTCATTGACAACCATGACGAAGATACTCCATGACGGACTCATCCAAACCTCGTCAGAAAAAACTGAAACATTACCCCTTGTCCTATCGGAAAGTTGATTTTTGAATTATCGATTTTGTACTGTGTATTGGGATATGGTTACTTTATATATTTGTCATTGATAAGAAATGAATCGATGTATCATAAGAAAAATTGGACGTAAACCATTTGCACCAACTCGCATTGATCATTGATTCAGTTTTTCATCCTATTTCTCTGATGATACCTGCATCAATAAAAAATTAAAAAAAAAAAAAAAAAAAAAAAAAAAAAATTTCTTAATTGCCCAAAATTCATTTTAAATTCATAATTCTGGACTTATTGTTTTGCCGGCAACTTCTAGACATACATTTCTTCTGAGAATTTATAATTGATTTGTAATCTTGCCAATTTAACAAAAAATAATCTGCAATAAAATGGTCAAAGTTTATTATCCTCGAGAATACCAAAGACCTGGAGTTGCAGTCTTGAAAGCAATAAAAGCTTGGTAAAATGCAATAGTTTGCCTTCCATATAGGAGAGCTGCATTTATCGACATAGTACTTGTATAAAGGTAGAGTATCCCTCAGGTCAGAATTGCTAGTAATTTTGTGTCTGGATACCCTATTTTTTCTCTTCAGGGTATTGTTCAGATTATCAAACTAATACGGTTTTGGAAAAAGGAACTTTTATAGTTACATTTTATCACCTCTAAAACGGGATTTTTCTTACTTTTTCCATAGGGTCCAATGTTAAAGTTCAAACGGCTTAAGTTCGCTGTATAACCTTGAAACCACAAATTGTATTTTTTTTATATTGGGTTTAACATCAGCTTTGAATATATGGAAATGAAAATATTGTAAAAGTTGTTATTGAGGAAATATGAGCATCTGAGACTTGAGGGATGCTCTACCTTAATTACTTTCTGTCGCCTGAAAGAAGCTTTCCTTTGGTCCATTATCAATTTAACGTTATATATTAACTTTGCTATTTTAGAAACTTGTCATTTTATCCGAAAATATCATCAAATTATCCTAGCATCCTCCAATACTCTTTTGGTCAATCTAATTATGTTACTTAATCGACGATTCGGAGCCGCGCACTCTTTATATATGCACTGTAGATACAAGAAATTCAATAAATCAAACTGATGGGGTGGGGGGGGGCTACTTGATTAAATTTAGCTGTGTCTGAAGATCACTTTGGCTTGAAGTACCACAGATGAGGATTTGCTATCCGAAACACGTGTATGGTGCATTAAAATTAGATTGAAATGTTGTTGAGGAGGGTGTTTGTAAATTGTATCACAAAGGACCATAATACTCGTGGTCCCTAGCCATATTATACTGCAGTTATCCTTTTACTTTTGATTTGAATCCAAAATAATGATAAAAACCCTTTTATCAGTCTTGGTCCATTTAAAGAGGGAAATTCAAGTATTTGTCGGGCAATGATTCTTTCGCCATGGACCAAAGTAAAGTTTGTTTAGTATGCTAGGTTTAAGGTGGAGCTGAGCTTTCACAGACAACATGTACTACGGAATCCCAATAGCATAATCTGGTTCATATTTGCGATAGTATAATATGACGACGTGTACGGTACGATGGCGATAATCAGCTTCAAAGAAGTCTTTTTAGAGATTTTCACCGACATTATTTCTTGTGAACTAGGTATTTTCTCTCCATTTTGAGTTTGTCTTGATTCCCTTCTCAGTCTAAAATTCAAATCACCAATAAGACAAATTGATTTCAACAATATTGTAACTTTATTGCACTTCAAAATCAGTTTTAAAAACAAGTTTACAAAATTGAACGTGGGCACGTGCAAATATCAAACAGCAAACAACATAATTCACATAACAGGAAATTAATATATCATAATAAATGAACTATTTGTACTTTGTAAATGTTTTAGCACAAAGTAAGTCAACAACACAAGACAAAAAACACATTTTATACAAATAATATAAAAAACCTGAGGCGATGATATTTACAATGATATAATAAGCATGATAATTATTCATCATTTATAAAAAAAATATATGCAAATCACGGTGATCGCACTCTCGTCGATCAAGAATATAGAGTACAATTTAAATGTTACTAGTAATTAGATGCAAAATTATGCATTCATTTATCTTTGTTTTTTTCCTGTCTAATAGATAAAAAGAGATTAATTGCTAATAGCATGCTCTGAAAAGCATTATATGATTTTATGTTCTACGTATCATTTCTCATAAATAATCTTCCAAAAAAGTTGACACAAAGCAACATTTGTAATGTATCATTAATGTCGGAATTTTACTTAGAAACATGAAAATACTTTAAAATTGTTTCTTAAGGGAATTTCTGACTATATATTTTTGAACCAAATATTTTAACTCAATAGAGTTTTAGTTGCTTTTAGGTACTAATTTTTGTCTCCCTAACTAATGTAATCATTTGATAGACTATATTTCTATATATGTATCTCTAAATCCTGTTGCATCCATCTTTCACACATTCATTCGAAGTCCCTGATTCATACATACTTTCTCTTTCACACACATTTAGACTTGGGGTAAAAGTTGTAAGTATTGGCACTTGTGTACGGTGACGTCAATGGCATATCGTCACCTCATAGCAAACGTATGTGTAAATGAGGAACACATACGGATTAACAAAAACGTCATTTCAACGACTTTCCGTGTATAAACCATCGAGTTTCCATGGACAATTACCTTGAAACAAAATGTCTCAAAGTTTAAATTTACTTTTTGCCAAATCTTCCACGTCCACGACGTCTGGGTATCTTGCGTTTTGGCAATTTGCATTGGATTTCATTGAGACTGCATGATTGTGGCAATTCTAAAACCCGGGTACGACACTGTGGCGCGACATCCGGACAGTACATTATGACCTCTCTGTACTGGAGCATATCTGGCATACATTGGAATGAAGACGACAAGAACCGCTTTCTGTGGACATCTGGTCTTTTTCTGAAATAGAATGACACATTAAATTTAATCACTTTGCAGAAAAATAATAATTCTCTTTCTGTCCACTTTATTCTTAAAATACGATGCATGCAACTCCTTATGGATCAGTAATCAGTGATTTTTGCAATAAGACTTGTTTGATAACTGAAATATCTTACCCTCGACAATCAGTGTAGAATATATTAGGATTTCCGATAATATAACAATCAAATGTCATTTTTGTTTCCACGCCAGTTTCGGCATCGACATCAGCTATTTCTAACAGTGCTCCCTCTACACGCCTCCTCTTGGATCGACAAACATCTTTGCATTCAAAGTTTCCATAATTTCTGTAACGCAATTGAATAAAATAATAAAATTTGTATATATTAAACAAGTCGTGCAATTATTTCAGAAAGTATCCCCCGCTCGGTTAAAGTAAAGAAGAAATATACAATTTTCTTAACTATATGCACATAATAGGAACATTTTATTTTTATCGAAAATTGTAACAACAAAAAATAGTCCCCCTCATCCTCCCATGAAAAGGTAAAAGAATAATTTTTATCCTCAAAAGTAATGTTTTCATCTTTCAAGGTCTTCTTTTTTCTTATGTTTCAGTCTCTTCTTATGAACCTCATACATTATACGTAAAAATGATAAAATGTCGACTTACTCGTATTCGTAATAAGCTTCTGGGTAATAATACTCCTCAAACGTCTGTAGTTTGTTCCACTCAGCTTCGTTAGTGATGGTTATATTGTGGATAATCTCCTGCCACTCCCTGATAAAGAATAAAATCGTAATTATAATAAATGTATGCAAAAAATCATACTGAACGATTTAAAAAAATCACAATGAACGATTTAATTGAATATAATTTAAAGTGGAAATCAAAAGTATGATAATTCTGAACTTTGAAAAGGATATATATATGTATAGGTCTGATTTTTTTTTGCAATTTTTGAAAAAAAAAGTTTCAGGTTTCCGTCATAATTCTGTCTCCAATTCGTGTTTCTTCGTTTTCGTTTTTTCTCTTCTTGGTTATGTTTAAGATATAGGTTGCATCCGGTTGTTTTACACCTTGATGACAATATTTCAATTAATCATATATAAAGATGACACTTCAGAAACTTAAGCTTCAACTATCTTTTGCTTTTGTTTTGCTTATCTGAAAAACACATGATACTTACTCAACGGTGTACTTGTTGCTAATGAACTGGTCTGGTCTAACGATTTCTGCCGCTCCCGAAGCTTCGCATACGTTTGGCTTTTTGCGCAATGAAGTAAACCTGTTACCACCGAAAAACTGTCCGTCAACTTGAATGGACAGACAGCATGCGATTCCCAAAGCTACGATTGATTTTAGTATCTGAAATTAAACATTAATTTGCTGTTCAGAGAAGATATTTTGTACATAATATGTAAATTTGATTGGATATATACAAAGAAAAAAGTAGTGTTATACACTTATGCACTCCGAAAGCATGTTAGTAGAATAACGAAAATCAATATAAAGTATCCCCTAATGATATACATGTATATGTCCAAAAAGCTTCCACTTTAAAATACTCTGCTTTCAAAAAATTGTATTTCTTGATTTAGATCAATACTGACTCCAAACCTTTAAAAAATCTTTGATTTTTAATCTGTAATTTTTATATACAAATGTAATTGTACTTTCTGGTTATTGCAATTGCCAAACATGTCCAAATTTTCTGAAGACCATTTTGATGATTTACACCCGACTAACATAATTTCGTTGCCCCTCCCGACATCTACAACATATGCTACATAAATAAAGATCTTTTTCAGATTTCTTTAAAAAAATAATTAAAATCTATCTCTCATTTTTTCTTTACTCTTGATATATTCAGAAGGTATCTTACCATTTTGCTATGTTAACAGAGCAACTGCTACTGCATATACTGACATTACAACCTTCTATAAAGGTATATATACCGTCTAACAAGAAGGAAACCAGGTGATGAACTACTGACAGCCAATGAAAACATACCTAACATCCCATGCGGTGTAAATGTCGTCATCCCTGCGAAAACCGTTTACATTTGTCACCGATTGTCTCCAAATTGACAGATTGTCCCAGTGAACAATCAAACATATGTAGTTTGTTTAAGTAAGCAGTAAGACCAATGTGTATCAATGACGTAAAATGGACGTTATACTTAACATTGATGTAATAGCGTGATAAATATAGAAGAAAATAGAAGATAAAGGAACTAAATATATAAGGGACATTTATTACCTGACCATAAATATTTTTTTTTTCTTTTTGTGTATTTTATCATTTGTTGGATTGAAATAGGAATCCCAACGTAATTAATTTCACGAAAGAAATACGTGATAGACTGAAAGGAGCACGAGACTAAAGGGGGATTGGGCAGCATGAGAGCGCTGAGTGTACTTGATGCGCCGTGCTGATGGTGGAGGTGGTGGTGGGGGGAGGGGGGCTCAGTTAACAACAAATACATAGTGACATGACAAAAAGATATTAGTTAGTGTCGATGGTTGATAAGATGATAAAGTAAATTCAGATGTAAATCATTACAGCAAAAAAGATAAATGTGCTTTATGAAATCGTAAAGAAAGCTATACTTTTTCAGATTTTTTACAGAAGATGAGAAAATGGATTTATATCCAAATTCATTACAAATATAATTATTTGATGTAATTGTACTGCTACATGTATACAGTGTATATACTTATTAAGGACGTTTGACGACGTAAATTTTTACGACAAAAATATATTCTATGTTGAAGAAATAAGAATAAAATTAAGGACCATGACATTCTCTTGTATAAAATTGAAAAAAAAAAACCAGCAAAAACACCAAACAACCAGCACCGGGTGTAACTTACGGGGTATCTCGTGCCTCTACCCCGGAGGTTCACACACTGATGCTGAAAAGGAAAGGACGTGTATGTTCACCCTGATCGCTCCATATCTCTAAAAGAAACTATAGTTGTATTGGGAAACCTAAGCGACCCAATCAAGATCAGAACATCTACAACTAATCAGCTTTTGTCTATAGAACAAATATGTATTGGACAATGAGTTTTCATATAAATGATAAAGACATTGAAATGGAGAATATGTTTACTATAAACAGTTATACTGTGAGGAGATACATCAAGCGTAGCATACCATAACCCCCTGCCTCCTTCCCTCTATTACACACAAAAACCCCCTTCCTCTATTACAAACCATAACCCCCTACCTCCCTCCCTCCCTCCCTCCCTCCCTCTATTACACACAACAACCTCCCGCCTCCCTCTATTACACACAATAGCCCCTGCCTCCCTCTATTACACACCATAACCCCCTCCCTCCCTCTATTACACACAATAGCCCCTGCCTCCCTCTATTACACACCATAACCCCCTCCCTTCCTCTATTACACACAATGACCCCCTCCCTCCCTCTATTACACACCATAACCTCCTCCCTCTATTACACACAATAACCCCTCCCTCTATTACACACCATAACCCCCTCCCTCTATTACACACCATAACCCCCTCCCTCCCTCTATTACACACAACAACCTCCCGCCTCCCTCTATTACACACAATAGCCCCTGCCTCCCTCTATTACACACCATAACCCCCTCCCTCCCTCTATTACACACAATAGCCCCTGCCTCCCTCTATTACACACCATAACCCCCTCCCTTCCTCTATTACACACAATGACCCCCTCCCTCCCTCTATTACACACCATAACCTCCTCCCTCCCTCTATTTCACACAATAACCCCTCCCTGCCCCCTCCCTCTATTACACACAATAACCCCCTCCCAGCCTCTCTCCCTCTATTACACACAATAAACCCTCTCCCTTCCTCCCTCCCTCTATTAAACACAATGACCCCTCCCTCTATTACACACCATAACTCCCTCCCTCTATTACACACCATAACCCACTGCCTCCCTCTATTATACACAATAGCCCCTGCCTCCCTCTATTACACACCGTAACCCCCTCCCTCCCTCTATTACACACCATAACCCCCTCCCTCCCTCTATTACACACCATAACCCCCTCCCTTCCTCTATTACACACCATAACCCCCTCCCTTCCTCTATTACACACCATAACCCCCTCCCTCCCTCTATTACACACCATAACCCCCTCCCTCCCTCTATTTCACACAATAACCCCTCCCTGTCCCCTCCCTCTATTACACACAATAACCCCCTCCCAGCCTCTCTCCCTCTATTACACACAATAAACCCTCTCCCTTCCTCCCTCCCTCTATTAAACACAATTACCCCTCCCTCTATTACACACCATAACTCCCTCATTCCTTCCTTCCATCCCCTCCGTCCCTCCCTTCCTCTATCACACACAATAACCCCCTCCCTCCATCTATTACACACAATAACCCCTCTCTCCCTCCCTCTATGACACACCATAACCCCCTACCTCACTCAATTTGATCCATCATAATCTCATTTTCATCTTTTCGAAAAGAAGTGTTGCATCCTTTTTGAATTTTTTCTGATTATTTTATTTACTCATTCATCTTTTCATTACACAAATAAAAATAAAATCCCACCGATGAAGGCCGAGCACCAAAACGTTTGCGAATGAACAGAATTCATGTATCTATTTATCTATATGTATTTAATTATTGTTTTATTAATTTATGTAAGAATTTATTATTTTGTTGTTCAATGATATTTTATGAAGAAAATGCAAATAGATATCAAAATGACAATTGATTATCGATCAGGTAAATTATGTAATAAAATACGAAAAAAATATCGAAATGAAAAAAAATATGGAAACAAATTTAAGTTTGAAATTCTGCTTCTAAAAAACTATATTCCGCAAATCGATGTAAACTGGCTAGGGCACTTTTTCATGGCTTCAGTACACCTTTACATTTTCTATTAGAGAAAGAGAAGTAACTCTAACTATGTTAGTAAGTAAATTTATTTTCTCCGTCTGTTTGTACTTCGTGTTTCTGTGGGGTTTGTGTCATTTTCTCCGTCTGTCCTTCGTGTTTCTGTGGGGTTTGTGTCATTTTCTCCGTCTGATTGTCCTTTGTGTTTCTGTGGGGTTTGTGTCATTGTCTTCGTCTGTTTGTCCTTTGTGTTTCTGTGGGGTTTGTGTCATTGTCTCCGTCTGTTTGTCCTTTTTGTTTCTGTGGGGTTTGTGTCGTTCTCTCCGTCTGTTTGTCCTTCGTGTTTCTGTGGGGTTTGTGTCATTTTCTCCGTCTGTCCTTCGTGTTTCTGTGGGGTTTGTGTCATTGTCTCCGTCTGTTTATCCTTCGTGTTTCTGTGGGGTTTGTGTCATTTTCTGCGTCTGTTTGTCCTTCGTGTTTCTGTGGGGTTTGTGTCATTTTCTCCGTCTGTTTGTCCTTTTTGTTTTTGTGGAGTTTGTGTCATTTTCTCCGTCTGTTTGTCCTTCGTGTTTCTGTGGGGTTTGTGTCATTGTCTCAGTCTGTTTGTCCTTCGTGTTTCTGTGGGGTTTGTGTCATTGTCTCTGTCTGATTGTCCTTCGTGTTTCTGTGGGGTTTGTGTCGTTGTCTCCGTCTGTTTGTCCTTCGTGTTTCTGTGGGGTTTGTGTCGTTGTCTCCGTCTGATTGTCCTTCGTGTTTCTGTGGGGTTTGTGTCATTGTCTTCGTCTGTTTGTCCTTCGTGTTTCTGTGGGGTTTGTGTCATTTTCTCCGTCTGTTTGTCCTTCATGTTTCTGTGGGGTTTGTGTCATTGTCTTCGTCTGTTTGTCCTTCGTGTTTCTGTGGGGTTTGTGTCATTTTCTCCGATTGTTTGTCCTTCATGTTTCTGTGGGGTTTGTGTCATTTTCTCCGTCTGTCCTTCGTGTTTCTGTGGGGTTTGTTTCATTTTCTCCGTCTGTCTGTCCTTCGTGTTTCTGTGGGGTTTGTGTCATTGTCTCAGTCTGTTTGTCCTTCGTGTTTCTATGGGGTTTGTGTCATTTTCTCCGTCTGTTTGTCCTTCGTGTTTCTGTGGGGTTTGTGTCATTGTCTCCGTCTGTCCTTCGTGTTTCTGTGGGGTTTGTGTCATTGTCTCCGTCTGATTGTCCTTCGTGTTTTTGTGGGGTTTGTGTCATTGTCTCAGTCTGTTTGTCCTTCGTGTTTCTGTGGGGTTTGTGTCATTTTCTCCGTCTGTCCTTCGTGTTTCTGTGGGGTTTGTTTCATTTTCTCCGTCTGTCTGTCCTTCGTGTTTCTGTGGGGTTTGTGTCATTGTCTCAGTCTGTTTGTCCTTCGTGTTTCTGTGGGGTTTGTGTCATTTTCTCCGTCTGTTTGTCCTTCGTGTTTTTGTGGAGTTTGTGTCATTTCTCTGTCTGATTGTCCTTCGTGTTTCTGTGGGGTTTGTGTCATTGTCTCCGTCTGATTGTCCTTCGTGTTTCTGTGGGGTTTGTGTCGTTCTCTCCGTCTGTTTGTCCTTCGTGTTTCTGTGGGGTTTGTGTCATTTTCTGCGTCTGATTGTCCTTCGTGTTTCTGTGGGGTTTGTGTCATTGTCTTCGTCTGTGTGTCCTTCGTGTTTCTGTGGGGTTTGTGTCATTTTCTCCGTCTGTTTGTCCCTCATGTTTCTGTGGGGTTTGTGTCATTTTCTCCGTCTGTCCTTCGTGTTTCTGTGGGGTTTGTTTCATTTTCTCCGTCTGTCTGTCCTTCGTGTTTCTGTGGGGTTTGTGTCATTGTCTCAGTCTGTTTGTCCTTCGTGTTTCTATGGGGTTTGTGTCATTTTCTCCGTCTGTTTGTCCTTCGTGTTTCTGTGGGGTTTGTGTCATTTTCTCCGTCTGTCCTTCGTGTTTCTGTGGGATTTGTGTCATTGTCTCCGTCTGTTTATCCTTCGTGTTTTTGTGGGGTTTGTGTCATTGTCTCCGTCTGTTTGTCCTTCGTGTTTCTGTGGGGTTTGTGTCATTGTCTCCGTCTGTTTGTCCTTTGTGTTTCTGTGGGGTTTGTGTCATTTTCTCCGTCTGTTTGTCCTTCGTGTTTCTGTGGGGTTTGTGTCATTTTCTCCGTCTGTTTGTCCTTCGTGTTTCTGTGAGGTTTGTGTCATTGTCTCCGTCTGTTTGTCCTTCGTGTTTCTGTGGGGTTTGTGTCATTTTCTCCGTCTGTCCTTTGTGTTTCTGTGGGGTTTGTGTCATTGTCTCCGTCTGTTTATCCTTCGTGTTTTTGTGGGGTTTGTGTCATTGTCTCCGTCTGTTTGTCCTTCGTGTTTCTGTGGGGTTTGTGTCATTGTCTCCGTCTGTTTGTCCTTCGTGTTTTTGTGGGGTTTGTGTCATTTTCTCCGTCTGTTTGTCCTTTGTGTTTCTGTGGGGTTTGTGTCATTGTCTCAGTCTGTTTGTCCTTTTTGTTTCTGTGGGGTTTGTGTCATTGTCTCCGTCTGTTTGTCCTTCGTGTTTCTGTGGGGTTTGTGTCATTTCTCTGTCTGTTTGTCCTTCGTGTTTTTGTGGGGTTTGTGTCATTTTCTCCGTCTGTTTGTCCTCTGTGTTTTTGTGGGGTTTTTGTCATTGTCTCAGTATGTTTGTCTTTTTTGTTTCTGTGGGGTTTGTTTCATTGTCTCCGTCTGTTTGTCCTTCGTGTTTCTGTGGGGTTTGTGTCATTTTCTCCGTCTGTTTGTCCTTCGTGTTTTTGTGGAGTTTGTGTCATTTCTCTGTCTGTTTGTCCTTCGTGTTTCTGTGGGGTTTGTGTCATTGTCTCAGTCTGTTTGTCCTTTGTGTTTCTGTGGGGTTTGTGTCATTTTCTCCGTCTGTTTGTCCTTCGTGTTTCTGTGGGGTTTGTGTCATTTTCTCCGTCTGTTTGTCCTTCGTGTTTCTGTGAGGTTTGTGTCATTGTCTCCGTCTGTTTGTCCTTCGTGTTTCTGTGGGGTTTGTGTCATTTTCTCCGTCTGTCCTTCGTGTTTCTGTGGGGTTTGTGTCATTGTCTCCGTCTGTTTATCCTTCGTGTTTTTGTGGGGTTTGTGTCATTGTCTCCGTCTGTTTGTACTTCGTGTTTCTGTGGGGTTTGTGTCATTGTCTCCGTCTGTTTGTCCTTCGTGTTTTTGTGGGGTTTGTGTCATTTTCTCCGTCTGTATGTCCTTTGTGTTTCTGTGGGGTTTGTGTCATTGTCTCAGTCTGTTTGTCCTTTTTGTTTCTGTGGGGTTTGTGTCATTGTCTCCGTCTGTTTGTCCTTCGTGTTTCTGTGGGGTTTGTGTCATTTTCTCCGTCTGTTTGTCCTTCGTGTTTTTGTGGGGTTTGTGTCATTTCTCTGTCTGTTTGTCCTTCGTGTTTTTGTGGGGTTTGTGTCATTTTCTCCGTCTGTTTGTCCTCTGTGTTTCTGTGGGGTTTGTGTCATTGTCTCAGTATGTTTGTCTTTTTTGTTTCTGTGGGGTTTGTTTCATTGTCTCCGTCTGTTTGTCCTTCGTGTTTCTGTGGGGTTTGTGTCATTTTCTCCGTCTGTTTGTCCTTCGTGTTTTTGTGGAGTTTGTGTCATTTCTCTGTCTGTTTGTCCTTCGTGTTTCTGTGGGGTTTGTGTCATTTTCTCCGTCTGTTTGTCCTTCATGTTTCTGTGGGGTTTGTGTCATTGTCTTCGTCTGTTTGTCCTTCGTGTTTCTGTGGGGTTTGTGTCATTTTCTCCGATTGTTTGTCCTTCATGTTTCTGTGGGGTTTGTGTCATTTTCTCCGTCTGTCCTTCGTGTTTCTGTGGGGTTTGTTTCATTTTCTCCGTCTGTCTGTCCTTCGTGTTTCTGTGGGGTTTGTGTCATTGTCTCAGTCTGTTTGTCCTTCGTGTTTCTATGGGGTTTGTGTCATTTTCTCCGTCTGTTTGTCCTTCGTGTTTCTGTGGGGTTTGTGTCATTGTCTCCGTCTGTCCTTCGTGTTTCTGTGGGGTTTGTGTCATTGTCTCCGTCTGATTGTCCTTCGTGTTTTTGTGGGGTTTGTGTCATTGTCTCAGTCTGTTTGTCCTTCGTGTTTCTGTGGGGTTTGTGTCATTTTCTCCGTCTGTCCTTCGTGTTTCTGTGGGGTTTGTTTCATTTTCTCCGTCTGTCTGTCCTTCGTGTTTCTGTGGGGTTTGTGTCATTGTCTCAGTCTGTTTGTCCTTCGTGTTTCTGTGGGGTTTGTGTCATTTTCTCCGTCTGTTTGTCCTTCGTGTTTTTGTGGAGTTTGTGTCATTTCTCTGTCTGATTGTCCTTCGTGTTTCTGTGGGGTTTATGTCATTGTCTCCGTCTGATTGTCCTTCGTGTTTCTGTGGGGTTTGTGTCGTTCTCTCCGTCTGTTTGTCCTTCGTGTTTCTGTGGGGTTTGTGTCATTTTCTGCGTCTGATTGTCCTTCGTGTTTCTGTGGGGTTTGTGTCATTGTCTTCGTCTGTGTGTCCTTCGTGTTTCTGTGGGGTTTGTGTCATTTTCTCCGTCTGTTTGTCCCTCATGTTTCTGTGGGGTTTGTGTCATTTTCTCCGTCTGTCCTTCGTGTTTCTGTGGGGTTTGTTTCATTTTCTCCGTCTGTCTGTCCTTCGTGTTTCTGTGGGGTTTGTGTCATTGTCTCAGTCTGTTTGTCCTTCGTGTTTCTATGGGGTTTTTGTCATTTTCTCCGTCTGTTTGTCCTTCGTGTTTCTGTGGGGTTTGTGTCATTTTCTCCGTCTGTCCTTCGTGTTTCTGTGGGGTTTGTGTCATTGTCTCCGTCTGTTTATCCTTCGTGTTTTTGTGGGGTTTGTGTCATTGTCTCCGTCTGTTTGTCCTTCGTGTTTCTGTGGGGTTTGTGTCATTGTCTCCGTCTGTTTGTCCTTTGTGTTTCTGTGGGGTTTGTGTCATTTTCTCCGTCTGTTTGTCCTTCGTGTTTCTGTGGGGTTTGTGTCATTTTCTCCGTCTGTTTGTCCTTCGTGTTTCTGTGAGGTTTGTGTCATTGTCTCCGTCTGTTTGTCCTTCGTGTTTCTGTGGGGTTTGTGTCATTTTCTCCGTCTGTCCTTCGTGTTTCTGTGGGGTTTGTGTCATTGTCTCCGTCTGTTTATCCTTCGTGTTTTTGTGGGGTTTGTGTCATTGTCTCCGTCTGTTTGTCCTTCGTGTTTCTGTGGGGTTTGTGTCATTGTCTCCGTCTGTTTGTCCTTCGTGTTTTTGTGGGGTTTGTGTCATTTTCTCCGTCTGTTTGTCCTTTGTGTTTCTGTGGGGTTTGTGTCATTGTCTCAGTCTGTTTGTCCTTTTTGTTTCTGTGGGGTTTGTGTCATTGTCTCCGTCTGTTTGTCCTTCGTGTTTCTGTGGGGTTTGTGTCATTGTCTCAGTCTGTTTGTCCTTCGTGTTTCTGTGGGGTTTGTGTCATTTTCTCCGTCTGTCCTTCGTGTTTCTGTGGGGTTTGTTTCATTTTCTCCGTCTGTCTGTCCTTCGTGTTTCTGTGGGGTTTGTGTCATTGTCTCAGTCTGTTTGTCCTTCGTGTTTCTGTGGGGTTTGTGTCATTTTCTCCGTCTGTTTGTCCTTCGTGTTTTTGTGGAGTTTGTATCATTTCTCTGTCTGATTGTCCTTCGTGTTTCTGTGGGGTTTGTGTCATTGTCTCCGTCTGATTGTCCTTCGTGTTTCTGTGGGGTTTGTGTCGTTCTCTCCGTCTGTTTGTCCTTCGTGTTTCTGTGGGGTTTGTGTCATTTTCTGCGTCTGATTGTCCTTCGTGTTTCTGTGGGGTTTGTGTCATTGTCTTCGTCTGTGTGTCCTTCGTGTTTCTGTGGGGTTTGTGTCATTTTCTCCGTCTGTTTGTCCCTCATGTTTCTGTGGGGTTTGTGTCATTTTCTCCGTCTGTCCTTCGTGTTTCTGTGGGGTTTGTTTCATTTTCTCCGTCTGTCTGTCCTTCGTGTTTCTGTGGGGTTTGTGTCATTGTCTCAGTCTGTTTGTCCTTCGTGTTTCTATGGGGTTTGTGTCATTTTCTCCGTCTGTTTGTCCTTCGTGTTTCTGTGGGGTTTGTGTCATTTTCTCCGTCTGTCCTTCGTGTTTCTGTGGGGTTTGTGTCATTGTCTCCGTCTGTTTATCCTTCGTGTTTTTGTGGGGTTTGTGTCATTGTCTCCGTCTGTTTGTCCTTCGTGTTTCTGTGGGGTTTGTGTCATTGTCTCCGTCTGTTTGTCCTTTGTGTTTCTGTGGGGTTTGTGTCATTTTCTCCGTCTGTTTGTCCTTCGTGTTTCTGTGGGGTTTGTGTCATTTTCTCCGTCTGTTTGTCCTTCGTGTTTCTGTGAGGTTTGTGTCATTGTCTCCGTCTGTTTGTCCTTCGTGTTTCTGTGGGGTTTGTGTCATTTTCTCCGTCTGTCCTTCGTGTTTCTGTGGGGTTTGTGTCATTGTCTCCGTCTGTTTATCCTTCGTGTTTTTGTGGGGTTTGTGTCATTGTCTCCGTCTGTTTGTCCTTCGTGTTTCTGTGGGGTTTGTGTCATTGTCTCCGTCTGTTTGTCCTTCGTGTTTTTGTGGGGTTTGTGTCATTTTCTCCGTCTGTTTGTCCTTTGTGTTTCTGTGGGGTTTGTGTCATTGTCTCAGTCTGTTTGTCCTTTTTGTTTCTGTGGGGTTTGTGTCATTGTCTCCGTCTGTTTGTCCTTCGTGTTTCTGTGGGGTTTGTGTCATTTCTCTGTCTGTTTGTCCTTCGTGTTTTTGTGGGGTTTGTGTCATTTTCTCCGTCTGTTTGTCCTCTGTGTTTTTGTGGGGTTTTTGTCATTGTCTCAGTATGTTTGTCTTTTTTGTTTCTGTGGGGTTTGTTTCATTGTCTCCGTCTGTTTGTCTTTTTTGTTTCTGTGGGGTTTGTGTCATTTTCTCCGTCTGTTTGTCCTTCGTGTTTTTGTGGAGTTTGTGTCATTTCTCTGTCTGTTTGTCCTTCGTGTTTCTGTGGGGTTTGTGTCATTGTCTCAGTCTGTTTGTCCTTTGTGTTTCTGTGGGGTTTGTGTCATTTTCTCCGTCTGTTTGTCCTTCGTGTTTCTGTGGGGTTTGTGTCATTTTCTCCGTCTGTTTGTCCTTCGTGTTTCTGTGAGGTTTGTGTCATTGTCTCCGTCTGTTTGTCCTTCGTGTTTCTGTGGGGTTTGTGTCATTTTCTCCGTCTGTCCTTCGTGTTTCTGTGGGGTTTGTGTCATTGTCTCCGTCTGTTTATCCTTCGTGTTTTTGTGGGGTTTGTGTCATTGTCTCCGTCTGTTTGTACTTCGTGTTTCTGTGGGGTTTGTGTCATTGTCTCCGTCTGTTTGTCCTTCGTGTTTTTGTGGGGTTTGTGTCATTTTCTCCGTCTGTTTGTCCTTTGTGTTTCTGTGGGGTTTGTGTCATTGTCTCAGTCTGTTTGTCCTTTTTGTTTCTGTGGGGTTTGTGTCATTGTCTCCGTCTGTTTGTCCTTCGTGTTTCTGTGGGGTTTGTGTCATTTTCTCCGTCTGTTTGTCCTTCGTGTTTTTGTGGAGTTTGTGTCATTTCTCTGTCTGTTTGTCCTTCGTGTTTTTGTGGGGTTTGTGTCATTTTCTCCGTCTGTTTGTCCTCTGTGTTTCTGTGGGGTTTGTGTCATTGTCTCAGTATGTTTGTCTTTTTTGTTTCTGTGGGGTTTGTTTCATTGTCTCCGTCTGTTTGTCCTTCGTGTTTCTGTGGGGTTTGTGTCATTTTCTCCGTCTGTTTGTCCTTCGTGTTTTTGTGGAGTTTGTGTCATTTCTCTGTCTGTTTGTCCTTCGTGTTTCTGTGGGGTTTGTGTCATTTTCTCCGTCTGTTTGTCCTTCATGTTTCTGTGGGGTTTGTGTCATTGTCTTCGTCTGTTTGTCCTTCGTGTTTCTGTGGGGTTTGTGTCATTTTCTCCGATTGTTTGTCCTTCATGTTTCTGTGGGGTTTGTGTCATTTTCTCCGTCTGTCCTTCGTGTTTCTGTGGGGTTTGTTTCATTTTCTCCGTCTGTCTGTCCTTCGTGTTTCTGTGGGGTTTGTGTCATTGTCTCAGTCTGTTTGTCCTTCGTGTTTCTATGGGGTTTGTGTCATTTTCTCCGTCTGTTTGTCCTTCGTGTTTCTGTGGGGTTTGTGTCATTGTCTCCGTCTGTCCTTCGTGTTTCTGTGGGGTTTGTGTCATTGTCTCCGTCTGATTGTCCTTCGTGTTTTTGTGGGGTTTGTGTCATTGTCTCAGTCTGTTTGTCCTTCGTGTTTCTGTGGGGTTTGTGTCATTTTCTCCGTCTGTCCTTCGTGTTTCTGTGGGGTTTGTTTCATTTTCTCCGTCTGTCTGTCCTTCGTGTTTCTGTGGGGTTTGTGTCATTGTCTCAGTCTGTTTGTCCTTCGTGTTTCTGTGGGGTTTGTGTCATTTTCTCCGTCTGTTTGTCCTTCGTGTTTTTGTGGAGTTTGTGTCATTTCTCTGTCTGATTGTCCTTCGTGTTTCTGTGGGGTTTGTGTCATTGTCTCCGTCTGATTGTCCTTCGTGTTTCTGTGGGGTTTGTGTCGTTCTCTCCGTCTGTTTGTCCTTCGTGTTTCTGTGGGGTTTGTGTCATTTTCTGCGTCTGATTGTCCTTCGTGTTTCTGTGGGGTTTGTGTCATTGTCTTCGTCTGTGTGTCCTTCGTGTTTCTGTGGGGTTTGTGTCATTTTCTCCGTCTGTTTGTCCCTCATGTTTCTGTGGGGTTTGTGTCATTTTCTCCGTCTGTCCTTCGTGTTTCTGTGGGGTTTGTTTCATTTTCTCCGTCTGTCTGTCCTTCGTGTTTCTGTGGGGTTTGTGTCATTGTCTCAGTCTGTTTGTCCTTCGTGTTTCTATGGGGTTTGTGTCATTTTCTCCGTCTGTTTGTCCTTCGTGTTTCTGTGGGGTTTGTGTCATTTTCTCCGTCTGTCCTTCGTGTTTCTGTGGGGTTTGTGTCATTGTCTCCGTCTGTTTATCCTTCGTGTTTTTGTGGGGTTTGTGTCATTGTCTCCGTCTGTTTGTCCTTCGTGTTTCTGTGGGGTTTGTGTCATTGTCTCCGTCTGTTTGTCCTTTGTGTTTCTGTGGGGTTTGTGTCATTTTCTCCGTCTGTTTGTCCTTCGTGTTTCTGTGGGGTTTGTGTCATTTTCTCCGTCTGTTTGTCCTTCGTGTTTCTGTGAGGTTTGTGTCATTGTCTCCGTCTGTTTGTCCTTCGTGTTTCTGTGGGGTTTGTGTCATTTTCTCCGTCTGTCCTTCGTGTTTCTGTGGGGTTTGTGTCATTGTCTCCGTCTGTTTATCCTTCGTGTTTTTGTGGGGTTTGTGTCATTGTCTCCGTCTGTTTGTCCTTCGTGTTTCTGTGGGGTTTGTGTCATTGTCTCCGTCTGTTTGTCCTTCGTGTTTTTGTGGGGTTTGTGTCATTTTCTCCGTCTGTTTGTCCTTTGTGTTTCTGTGGGGTTTGTGTCATTGTCTCAGTCTGTTTGTCCTTTTTGTTTCTGTGGGGTTTGTGTCATTGTCTCCGTCTGTTTGTCCTTCGTGTTTCTGTGGGGTTTGTGTCATTTCTCTGTCTGTTTGTCCTTCGTGTTTTTGTGGGGTTTGTGTCATTTTCTCCGTCTGTTTGTCCTCTGTGTTTTTGTGGGGTTTTTGTCATTGTCTCAGTATGTTTGTCTTTTTTGTTTCTGTGGGGTTTGTTTCATTGTCTCCGTCTGTTTGTCCTTCGTGTTTCTGTGGGGTTTGTGTCATTTTCTCCGTCTGTTTGTCCTTCGTGTTTTTGTGGAGTTTGTGTCATTTCTCTGTCTGTTTGTCCTTCGTGTTTCTGTGGGGTTTGTGTCATTTTCTCCGTCTGTTTGTCCTTTGTGTTTCTGTGGGGTTTGTGTCATTTTCTCCGTCTGTTTGTCCTTCGTGTTTCTGTGGGGTTTGTGTCATTGTCTCAGTCTGTTTGTCCTTTTTGTTTCTGTGGGGTTTGTGTCATTGTCTCCGTCTGTTTGTCCTTCGTGTTTCTGTGGGGTTTGTGTCATTTTCTCCGTCTGTTTGTCCTTCGTGTTTTTGTGGAGTTTGTGTCATTTCTCTGTCTGTTTGTCCTTCGTGTTTTTGTGGGGTTTGTGTCATTTTCTCCGTCTGTTTGTCCTCTGTGTTTCTGTGGGGTTTGTGTCATTGTCTCAGTATGTTTGTCTTTTTTGTTTCTGTGGGGTTTGTTTCATTGTCTCCGTCTGTTTGTCCTTCGTGTTTCTGTGGGGTTTGTGTCATTTTCTCCGTCTGTTTGTCCTTCGTGTTTTTGTGGAGTTTGTGTCATTTCTCTGTCTGTTTGTCCTTCGTGTTTCTGTGGGGTTTGTGTCATTGTCTCAGTCTGTTTGTCCTTTTTGTTTCTATGGGGTTTGTGTCATTGTCTCCGTCTGTTTGTCCTTCGTGTTTCTGTGGGGTTTGTGTCATTTTCTCCGTCTGTTTGTCCTTCGTGTTTTTGTGGAGTTTGTGTCATTTCCCTGTCTGTTTGTCCTTCGTGTTTTTGTGGGGTTTGTGTCATTTTCTCCGTCTGTTTGTCCTTTGTGTTTCTGTGGGGTTTGTGTCATTGTCTCAGTCTGTTTGTCCTTTTTGTTTCTGTGGGGTTTGTGTCATGGTGTCAGTCTGTTTGTCTTTCGTGTTTCTGTGGGGTTTGTGTCATTTTCTGCGTCTGTTTGTCCTTCGTGTTTTTGTGGGGTTTGTGTCATTTCTCTGTCTGTTTGTCCTATTGTTTTGGGGTTTTTTTTCGCGTGAGAAAGTTCTGTTGTGTATTTTCCCCCAAAATTCGTAAGCCTTTTGATTGTACAAATAAAAACACAAACACTCGAATACACCAATTTTCGGCCCCTTGGCCTTTATAAAGTGTCAAAAAAAAAAAAAAAAAAAAAAAAAAAAACCCAAAAAACAAACAACATGTATAATAAGACTAGATGAAATCCATCTTTGCTTCTCTGGCGTTCATTGTAAAATCATTAAGAAGCAAAGATGGATTTTGCCTATTAGATTCACTCTTTCTCGACCACGAGCATCTTAATCTATATTGTAATAGCAGATTCCACAAGTAATCATTGATTGGCAGGCTTTGGGATCAATAGAATTGTATTTTTGAATCATGCTGTACATCTTATTTCTTCATTAAATTTATTCAAGATGGCGCCACTAACACTGAATTTTCTTTTGGAAATTTCTTTTTCTAAATTCTAATACCGGGGTCAATGTACGACAACCTTGTTTTTAAATAATACAGAACGAGAAATTAAATTGAGCTTTAAGCTTGAGTGCATGTCATTTCTGTAGTAAGGAATTTCAACGATTTTATGAAAACCATGTTAAATCATAGGATTCATGTCAAATAATCATTTTACGATGAAAACCAGTAGGTCCGTGATGAAAATCAAGACTTTTGTGTATTTGAAAAACAGGGTAAAAAAGCTGCAAATTTGTTGCTAAAAATAGCACATTTGTAACGAAAACACAAAAAGTGCTAAAATGCACTCATTAGATTTGAAATTTAGTTTTCTTTGTTAACATACAATAAAGCAGGTTAGCAACTTTGTATAAAACTTGATTTTGATAAAGTTGAACCGTAGGTACAAAATTCACAGATCATTTAAAGTTTCTCGATTTTACACAAAAATTACGAAAATCGACCAAGTTTAGGTCAAAATATCAGAGAAACTGAATATCAACGTTTTTTTTCAAACACACAGTAAACTGTCCCCCTGAGAAAGACTGTTCATAATATTGAAGAAAAAGTATATGTCCGTGTTGAAATAAGAGAAAATAGTGCCAGCTTGAGGTTTCCTTGAAAAGTATCAGCACGGTAAAATTTCCATCAGCTGTACCTTATAAAACAGTTTAAGTCAATAATAAAGCGAAATTCAGGGGTAATTACTTACCCAATTAACTCAGTTTGGATCAAATTTGCAAACTTCTCTGCTTTTAGGTATGTAATGAATTTAAGTTTTCAATAGAGTCAGAAATGATACATTTTCCATAATAAATTGAAATCTCTATATAATACAAGCTCAATGAGTGCTAAAACGGGAGATGCGCAAGAATGGTCTTTAATCGTGACCATTGACGCACCTTAAGTTAAGTATCCGAAACGTGCATGTCTGGTCCATGCTGCAAATTTATCTGTTCTTTAATGATACTATAGAATTTGAAGACGTTTAATATTTGTACCTCTTGGTGAGTGTTTCTGCTGGTGGACCAGGAGTCCCGAAGGGCAAATGTAGCCAAGTTCGATCAACTTTGGTTCATCGTTTCTCCAAAACATTCGAAAACTTCTTGAAATTTCTAAAACGTGGGTCATGTAGCATCATGTCCCAACAATTCTGCTACGTCTTCGGTAAATCTTTGGACATAACTTTTAAGTATCCGAAACGTGCTTGTCTGGTTCATGCTGCAAATGTATCTGTTCTTAAATGATGCTATTGAATTTGAAGACGTTTAATATTCCTTTTTGTTTGTTTTTTTTACTTAGATACTGTAACTTTTTTTATATATGTAACGTGATTCATGTGATAAACTGAAAGAAATGGCATGGAGCATTTTTAACAGCGCCACCTACAAGACTTTCCAAACTCGTATTGGACTCTGGTGATTATTCGTTCGATAAAGTTATCCTTCCTCTCACTAAGGAGCTGTGTTATTAACCACAATCGAAAGGCTTACGAATTTTGGGGGAAAATACAAAACAGGACAAACAGACGGAGACAACGACAGAAGCACCTCAGAAACACGAAGGACAGCTTATCTAATAAACCATCTCCACAGTGCAATCGCGATAGGCATCGTAGAATGCATTGTAGGTAGCGCTGTTAAAACGCGCCGTACTAATTACTTTCATATATCACATGTCTAATGCAAGTATAGTATCCAAGTAGGTAGGACCAAAAAGGAAGTCCAAATCCCGTCCCAATCTCTGTCTTAGTGTTACCAACAGTTTCTCTGATTGAATGACCAAAAATAATTGTAAGTAGCGCCACCCAGATAAAGACATAGATGTACACTAAAACTGATAGATCCTAAAGCCTGCAAAACATGATAATTTCTTGTGGAATCTGCCATAACAAGATAGATGCACAGGGAACATAGAAATAATACAACAATCAATTTTAATATTCTACTTGTTTAAATATTTTTAAACTCATACAAAATTTCAGACTGACCAGTAGAAAGGGCATTTAAAATCTATGGCAATAAACAAGTGTGCGGCGGCGCACAAATTGATTTCTTGAGCGCCATATTGGCCATTGATCCAATAGTCAAACATACATGTATAATTACTTCTTGTGGAATCATCTGTTACAAATTAGAAACGCAGCGAACATTGTAGACTAACACATCGACCAAGAGTAAGGAAGGTAGATAAACATTAACATAAAATTAACTTTAACGTTCTGCAAAGAAGCAAAAGTGAATAATAAATAGGGATGAGATCAGGAGTCCAGAAAGAGTAAGCATTTCCCGTTTGTTATCAACACCAACCATTCAGGCCATGTAGATAAAAGTTCTATTTAGTAGATTTGTTAAATTATGTATTTTAATGGCTCTTACCTGAATAGGACAACGATTTGTCATAATGTTTTGTATTGTCAATGTATCGAGACAAAATCATTCAGTCACAAATGTACCATTGGTTCAGTTTTTTTTTCGGTTAGTCTCTTTGCCCCGAGAACGAAGTCTTTAAGTGTTTGATCTTGCTCTGGAATAACGTATCATTTGCGATTTGAATATGCGATAGGCAATACGAGGGAATGTTACAAAATGTGAAAGGGAAATTTGTAATTTTGAAGTTCAAGCCGTCACGTTTGGGGTATACTGAAGTCTATTTTGTTTGTGTCTATGCCAAAACTGGAGAGAAATAGTTTTCAATTAATTTTCGTGATGGAAAATAAGTTATTGACGAATTTGATAATTTTCTACCGAGTTAAAAAGAAATGAGTGGACCTTCAACAACACTCGGTTGCAGCACCCACAGAAACAAAGACCCAAAACTAATGCAAAAACAATTAGCAGACACTCACAGAAAGAGACACAAAAGGGACAAAGAACACCAATTCTAATATGACTTGAAATCTCCCTATATGTACCATAGAACTCGCCTGGTGTAAAATCTCCAACAAACTATCAGTGCGCTAAGATCTGCCCATTCACGTGCTATATATTAGAATAGAAATAACAACTAGCTAGCCATGCAACTCGTGGAATTACTGGACAATAAACAACGGCTAGCTAGTTGTTATTTCTTCAATCACATAGAAACATCAAACAGAAATGACTACACATAAACCAACGAGATCAATGGGCAATCGGTGCCGACTTAGGACGGTCATCTGCCACGGTGTGGTTATCTGGATTACGTGTGCACAACTCTCTCACTTTTTCGATTACTTATAGGTCTCGTAGAACGCACAATTATGGTGTAAAATAACCTCCTCATTGTTAGATAGCATGACGCAGTGGACCAAGAAACACATAGATGGATATGTAAATGGATATGAAAATATAAGGCGTGCGAAATTTAGACCGTGCTCGTCAGGCTGTAGCGAGCTCATGTATGTTATCCCGAGGAGTCCGACTAAGATTCAGAGAAGAAAGATGGTCAGGGCTCTGTCTTCTCTAAAGAGGTTTGGACAGGGCCCGTCATGGAGTCCTGTCGTCACAGTCAGTCAGAGTACAATTCCTTAGAATATAGTGGTACAAGGCTATAGAGTGGTAAACTACCAAACCAATTGTCCGTCTGGTAACAGCAGGATCATATCCACAGTATAAAATGCCTTTGGTGATTCTAACATGGTTTCGATGGTACATTTTGTAATTCTGTCTTTTTCATTTGTTAGAACAGTGTTCACAACAGAACATACACCTATGGGACAAAAATATAGGCAAGTCGACGAAAACGATACCACTCACAGGAAAACGAGCAACTTACACCACCGAAACATGAAGGACAAAAAATAAAAAGAAGAGGGAAGAGTAAGCGTCTCCTGTTCGCATGCAACAATCTTATGGCTATATTCTGTCGATAAGATATAAATGTGTATCTAGATATCAGGCTAAAATATAATATTTTGCATGGCTTGCTACAATTTACGATAGAAGCTAGAAGTTTTCACTTTCAACTTACAAAAGTTGCAAGCAAAAAATCCAATTAACAGCCATTATATAAGAAGTTTCACAAGTTGCGCTTTTAGTTTTCACGCAAAAAATAAATTTAAGGTCGGTCCCTACTCGTAGATTCAAATGATGAATTTCTTATTTAAAGTATTTTTCCTATGCATAATGATCCAAATGACATAAGTAACATAGACACAGATAACCCATTTTGTTTTAATCAAAGACACAGTACAGAAAGATACCTATGCGCATTTTAAAGATTTATTAATATCAAATATCCAGCATATGTATTTAATCACTCCAAGTTAACTAATAATAGGTTCAAATTAATTGTTTTGTTCTAAATTATGAAAATAATTAATATAGAAAAAAAATAGCATATAAAAAGATATAAGTTGTAAATTTCAATGATATGTTGCAAAAAAGGGTACCCACTTACAATTTCATGGTATTTTCGACTGATGAAATAGACTAAATCCAACTTTGTGCCAAAAATAACAGATAGAAATTCTTCATTTTGCATTATTTTATAAGATAAACTATATAGATGAGGAAATTTTGTATAGGATCAATATATGGCTCCACAAATACATGTTAGGGTACCCCTTTTTTGTGCAGTTTTGATATTATACTATTTCCATAAGTACACATACAACCATTTAACAGTAAAACAGTTCAAAATTTATTCTTTTGACATTCTTTCAATAGATCAAAGTGTAACCTATATATAGGAATAGACTGAACATTAGTGTAATATAAAAATGTAAGAGTGACCTTTCTTTGCCTACCAAGGAAGCGACAATTTCATATACTGTGGTCGTGAACTATTCTTTTTCCTGTAATATAATACGTTTTCATCGGAAAACATACTCTGCATTGATTCCTTGCAGTTAGATATATTTAGGAAGTTTCATTATTCGAGTTTCGATCTAAACGACAGCATTTATTGTTTTTATTCAAATTCATTTTAACCATGTTGATATTTGTATGGGATATATCATTCTTTTGAAGGTGCCATCTACGGTGTTGTTTTTTTTTTGTCATTGGACTCTGTGGAGAATGTTCATTTAGATTATGTTGTTGTATCTATGATGTGATGTTGTTTTCTCCATCTCTTTGTTTACTTGTTCTCGTCTCATTAAGTCGTTTCGTTGTTTAACTGTTGAAGACGTCCTTCTACATGTTCTAGTATTGATTTTGTTTTGTATTTTTCAAGGTTTTAATGATTATGATATTTTGATTCTGAATTTGGATTTTTTGTCTTTGATTTTCTTTCACCGATTGGTCATATACGTATTGTATGTGTTTGATTGATTTTGTCAATTGGGCTCTGTTATATTCCGAATCAAAGTGACAAATATGGATGATGACCATATCCCTGTATACAGCACAAAATCGATAATTCAGAAAATCAGAAACCGAAGTCATACAAAATAGGATAAAACAGGAACCAAAGCAAACAAACAAAAACCTCCACCAAATGAAAAGAAGCGAACTCCCAATATGGGAATTAGACCAGGTGCCCAGGAAGAGTAAGCATCTCCTGGTTGCATGCAACACCCGCCGCTTCAATGCGGTAAAATTGTTACATCCGGTTACTTCCATTTCGGAAGAAATAGAGTACAATCTTTGGTTGGATGGTTCACATGGTTTATGACAGAATATCATCCACCATTCTGGAGAGTGGGACATCATAGTGTATGACGAGTTCCCCATATCGACCGTAGAATTTCCTCAGTGACGATGTTAGTCGGTCACAAACATATCCCTGACTGAGAAGCTTATCTGAGTGACGCCTAGCTCTCAGAACAAAATCCGTATATTTGGTACTTGCTCTGGCATAGCGTATCAACTGAAATATGAACACGCCATTAGCAGGCGATGAAGGGATGTTGCTACTCAGAAAGGAACGTTTGTAATGCTGAAATTGAAGTCGTCACGTTTGTCATAGAGTGAGGTGTTCATGTGACCATCAGTGTCGTAGGACAACATTATGTCCAAATAGGATGCTGAATTATTTGTCTCTGTAGTTTCTTTGACTTCAAGCTCCGAAGATAGATACTGCTCAGGTAATCCGCGAATTTTGGATTATTGATGGACAACACATCTTCTATGTATCTGTACATATAAGTGAAGTTGAAGACAGAAGCTAAGTATCTTTTCCCTTCAGAGACCAAAGATTGAATGAATTCATCTTCTTACGAGTAAAGGAAAATGTCGGCAAGGAGTGGGGCACAATTGGTCCCCGTTGGAATTCCGACAATTTGTTGGAAGGCGTTTCCTTCAAACACCACAAAAGTGTTTTCGATCAGAAAGTTTAACATCTGAATAACATTTTTTTCAGTGTACTTAATTTCAGAATCAGACTTTTCTTTTACAAAGTAGGTTTTGTCATAGTTAACAACAATAAATTTGTATTTGCGATTGCCGTTCTTACTTGTTAACGCATACTTATAATTTTTGCGAGTCTTTATTTCAATTTAGAATGTGTAATTGTAGTGGTTGAAAGTGTCGAAAAATCAAAGTCTTTGATCGAATGGACTCTACTAAAATGAGTGGATTTCAGATGTTCTAAAAGTTCTTTCGAATTCTTTAAAATCCACATCTGGTTGATACCACTGCTTGAATATACTGTCGAACAATATTTTTTAAGCCCAGATTTGATTTCAGATAAAACTTTGGTGAATAAGATCGATACAGATTTGGTAGAACATTTTGAGGAACCAGCGATTGCCCATTGTTTGTACGAATTATTATGCATTTTAGGTATGCAGTATTAGTATGGTAAATCTAAATCTAAAATTTTAGTGTCGAAGCCAAAGGAAGCAAGAGCTGATTTGTGGTTATCTATTATTTCAGAGGCAGAAAGGTTTATTGGGGTGTAAGTGGGATTTCCAGGTGTCGAATTTAAACCCAACTCTTTAACTAGACTGTCGAAATAGTACTTTTTGCAAGTAAATGTGTAATTATTTGAGGCTTTGTCCGCTGGTGTGATGACATAATGTTTTTGGAGGTAGGTAAGCTCTGTGATAACATTAGGGTCTTTAAATATAGACTCGAATCTGGTGTTCACAGTTGATTTTAATCGGTAATTTCTAGATAAAAGTAACCCTCTGATGGATTTTATCCATTCGGAAAGGGTGTCAAGCTGTACATCCTCTTTCTTTGCCCAACGTCTTGCATATTCCTCACAAGAGTCCATGATAATTTTGACATTTTGGTTCCATGTAAAGGACATACTTTCTCTGTATTTGGAACCCTTTTTAACATTTCTCTCAACTTGTCGTTCTTGACTATACTAAGGTCACCAGTAATAATGTGTCCACAAGGAGAGTAGTTGAAATCCGATGAAGAACATTCGCAAGGAAGTGGATGTAGTGAGGGATTACTTAAATCAACACACTGCAAGAATCGTTTGTAATTGAAAATTTTGGATGCAACTGTAGAAAATACATGGAGTTTCTTATCTTTTGAAATATGAAACCATATTTCTTACTTTTGGACACTTCTGGGCAGATAAAGCAATCCTTGTAATTTTCTTTTTTCTTTGAGAAAAATATATAATACTTAAAACAATATATATTTGAATTCATCTATTTGATTGAAAGTCGGATTTTAGTGACACGCTGTTTACAATAAACTTGCAAGTATGGCTCATTGTAAACAAGAGAATAATGTACATGAACTGTAGAAAATGAAGTTGTGTGCCAACCTAAAGTGTTTGTTTTTAATTTTGGATAATTTAGGGTTGAACACCACTGAGGATTAATAATTCAGAAATGATCGAACTCTTTGCCTTCTTGAAGAAAATTTCAGACCAATCTTAATGCACCAGACACGTGTTTCGGGTAGTAAATCCTCATCAGTGATGCTTCCAGTGATTTTCAGACACAGCCAAAATTCATTTCAGTAACGCCCTCTGCATGGTTTTACTTTTTTATTGAAATTTGTGCAATAACCTTGCAGAGAATGTGCGACCTGTAGTGTCGATTAAGCTGCATATTTTGATAAAATCGATGACCAAAATAGCATTGGAGGGATGGTGCTCAGGTGTTAACCTTCGTTAATTTCCATTGTATATTTGGATAAAGTGACAAGTTTCCGAAATAGCAAAATAATATACATATGGTGTCAAATTGGTAAAGGGCCAAAACAAAACAAGGCGACAGAGCTGGAAAGAAATAATTAATACACTGAAAACATCAAATCACGTTGAACAAGTTTAACTGCTCTACACCGCAACAAGAAATAAGTGTTTATAATTATTTAGTATCAGCGACATGCATTTCTTGTGCACTGTATTAGGAAATTTCTGTCCAGAAGGTTGCTCAATATACATATTCCTTCATAAATCGTTTTCTTAAAAGAGAACGAAAGTTATCTTTTCTTTTAATAATATTTCTTTTTTCCTCTGAAGTAAACTAGTATAGACATGTTCTTGGTAATAGACCCAAAGTCCTTACAATATTTTGTAACATTCGGTGTTACTCGAACACTTCTGATGATAGAAGTCAACAAGAACTTCTCCTTTTGCCACAGTGAGTCACATGGGACTCCACAAATTAAATTTCTTCTCCGAATTAGTCAGGAAGCAGCGCATCGCCGTGTAAATTATGAATTTGTAAACAAATTAGTGATAATCCGTGCGTTGTAATTGTGTGAAGGGGAGACAATGAGCGGTACATCATTAGAAGCCGAGTTCAGAACCAATAGAGGGGAAGTAATAAGTACAAGGGAGTTAATTTTCATTACCCTTGGGTTAAATTGAAGGACATATGTGACTTATTCTTAAATCTAATAATTTTCTGAAGTATCAAGACAAATTTGAGCAAATGCTTTGTGTTCCGCGATCGGTGAACGATTACAATGTTGACATATCCCTGTCTTTAACATCGGTATACTTCGAACTACACAAAAATTAATTTGTAATTTCATATCTCTTTTATAGAAAAATAAATGCTCCAACTAAGTCAAGCCTATCAGAGAGCAGTATCTAAATGCAATTTCAGTACAATAGACATACATGCTTTGGACAACGAACCTCCAACAGTGGCACCCCAAGTCAAGATGACCCAGAGAAGCCAAAACCATCTTGCGGCGCCCCTATTTTTGTTAATCCCGGGCACCTGATCGCATCTTCATTGGGAGTTAACCTTTGCTTCCTTGCAGAATTTGTAAGGTAATCTTAATCCTTGTTGTGGAGTATGTTTTTGTCTTACTGTTTGTTGGTGTGGAAGTCTTAAGTGTTTACTGTGTTTCTATTATGAAAGAAGGGAGGGGATATCCAACCAGACCCGGTTATAGTACCAACAGAAAAACACCTGATGCAAAAACACAGAGAAGACCAGCATAGCAAGAGACGAAAAAGAGACATACGACATAGACACATTAAACACAAAACATGCAAAAGACGATTCATAAACCAAAGAGACCAATGGGCAACCGGTGCCGACTTAGACGGTCATCTGCTACGTAAGTAGCAAATAGTGTAGTTATCCGGATTACGTGCACAAAGCCTTCCAATTTTCCGAATACTAAAAGGTCTCGATGAACGCACAACTGTAGTGTAAAACTACATCCCCATTGTTAGATGACCACACAAACAAGATAGCAAAACGCGGTGCTCAAGAAACACAGATGGATATGTAAATGGATATAAAAAGGGGGAGGTGGGCGTACATAATACAATTCGTGTTCTGCCAGCAGTAGCGAGCTCATGCATGTTATCACCCGAGGAGTCCGATTGACTTTCAGAGAGGACAGGTGGTAGGGCCCCTGTTTTCTCTAGGAGGTTAAGAACAAAAGGCGGGGACCAAGTATCACATAGATGAATATGTAAATGGATATCAAACATATAAAGCATACAAAAGACAGTCCGTGATCTACCGTGATCTGCATGCAAATACCTGAGGAATCCGATCGACATTCAGAGAGGACAGTTGGTCAGGCCCATGTCTTATCTATCGCGTTTTGGACAGGGTTCGCCATAGAGTCCCTTCGTCACAGAGTGACTTTCTTAAGAATGCGCTGCCCAGTAAAAAAGCTGTAGATCGGTCAAGTACCATGCAGAGTGTTCTTCTGGTGTCACAAGGATAATATCCACGTTATAAAAGGCGAATGATGAGTCTGACGCATTTTGGATGGAAATTATGTCTACCTTTGATCCTCTTTATTTTGTTTATCATGTTTCCATAAAAGGCAGGATGTAAAATTCCCAAAGTAATATACATTTGTACTCTGTTGCATGTACTAGTCCGAATTTCAGAAGAAGCTCAGAGTAAGTATTGTAAAAAAAAAATTCCAGAATGTCTCAACTAGCTTATGAAAGCGGAAACCTTGATCTAAGATTTTCTTAGTAAATTGTAAATTACTGCAGTGAAAATCATTAGTACATACCCTTGCGAAAGTTAAGATAGGTAAATACGGTTTGAATGTAGTCTAGGAACATCAGCGTCAAGCAAGGGAAAATTTACTTTGTTGAATCCAAAACCGTACCTTTTGTCATACCCACTCATATGAATTTTTCCATTTGCAATTTTGATGCTTATGTCAAATATTGTGTTCCTGTGTTTGTTACATTTACTTCGACCCTCATCCTTGTGGATAAATGTCATTCTGATATTTTTCAATCCAGGTATACCTAGAATTACCATTGAAACATTTAAAATCACCAGCTTTTCCTTGCTTTTGAAGATTTTGAATGAATTATTTTTCATAAGTCTTTATTTACTTACTTCCTTATTTAAAGTAGCACCACCTGCTGCGAACTTCGTTTTTACAGTAGAGTTTATAAAGTGTAATGTATCGATACATATAGGATCTCAAATGAATTTTCATTTCATACGATGTATTATGAAACGAGTTGTGGGTTTTCATAACACATCGTGTGAAATGAAAATTCATTTGAGATTCTTTTATCACATGATATTGCCTAAATATGTGTATTTCTAACGTGAAATCAATGTTTCTGAGAATAAGAGGCGAACAACGCCGTGACCTACAGGTCGTCTGCTACGCCGTGCGAAGTAGTACCCCATTGTATAGATATATTCTATGCGTAAGAGAAAAGATATTTGTTTAGTATTTTAATGCAATGATTTATTCTACAACAATGTTAATCATTTATATTGAATCCGCGGCTGAATTTAACAATCGACCGATATTTGAAAGGTCACACTTGTCAAAGTTTATGTGATTAGGTTCCAAACTTGACCAATCGCATTAAATCAGAGCGATATGTAACATGTTATCATGTCAAATATTTATGAAATGACTTTATGAAACTGCATAAGGGGTGTATCATGTGATAAAGTTGTATATCTAACGTAATTTTCGGCAAATTATTTTTATTCCACGGCCATAGTTTTCTTTTTTAAATTAATACATCGTGCGTAGTGAGTAGGGCAATCTATGATAAATTCTGTTCTTACACTGGACTCTGTGGAGATTTGTTCACTCAGATGTTGTCTTTCGTGTTTCGATGGTGCTGTATTATTGTCTCAGGATGTTTGTCAGCTTTTTCTATTCTCGTGAGAAAATCTTTCGCTCTTTTCCCTGTTGGGAATCTCCTCTTGTTTTATATTTTTCTAGAATGTGTATACCTATAGACTGTGACTTTCATATTCTGGTCATGGTGTTTGTGCTTTACTTTCATTCACTGATATAACGATAGTTTTCTCGTCAAAAGAGAGCAACTCGAAATATTGTATAGTGTATATTAAGAGGCGTAATAAGATGACAAATATGGCCAAAAATAATTAGATGGTCAGTGCAAGGGTATGTACCTCATATAGTGCAATGTAAAGCAGCTTGAATTTCATTAAACTTTCAGTTTCCAGCACATTAATATTAGAGATATTTAAGTAACTTTGTATGGAGACCTATCTTGGAATGTAATAAATACAGTTCAAGTTTGAGCTCAGTTCTGTTGAGGTGTTCTATGCACAGGTTAAGGACATAATTTTATGTCGGTAGGGGATTTGTACCGCTCTGCGATCAAAATCTTGCGCTACTAGAATTAATTTGGTCGTGTCTGAAAATACCACGAGTCAATAATCCGAAACACTGGTCTGCTGCATGAAATTGCTTTGAATGTTGGTGAAGAAAGTTACATGCTGGAACACTTTAATTTTCTTGCATACAAAGAATTTCAGAAGAGCCATCTACAATGAATTTCATTCATATTCTGTAAACGTGGATATTTTTGCGTTGAGGTAATTTTCGCGTTTTTCATGAATCGAGGGACTTCGCGAAAATTTCACCACGTGAAAATATCCCTGCTGCATTCCTTCAATGGGAAAGACATTTTTATCGCGAACATTTCCCCCACGCGTAAATTCATGATGTTATAAACGCAAACATTTCCCCCAGCGAAAATAACCATGTTTACAGTAAAAAGTGTTGTCTCTCATTTTAAAATGGTGTTTGCCAATGTGTTTGTTGTTTTGGTGTAATAGTTCTTGTTTATATGATGTGTAGTGTGCTGTTTTTTCCTGTCCTTTCTCGACTTATGTTTGTGCTCCTCGGCAATCTGTGCACCATCGTCATGTTGTTTTGTTAGTCATGCCCCATAATGTCTGCGTATCTAAATGTGAGATACATACTAGATGTAAATTATTTTCTTTTACCTCACATGTGTTTTTGCATTGGATATTTTGTGGTTTTGCTGAGGGTGCTTCAACCGAATGCTATCGGAGATCCCCTCCTTTAAAATTATAGATGAGTTTTCAAATATGATGCTGAATTTCCTGCAGGTGCTGTAACCGAGTGCTATAGGAGATCCAATCCTTTCTATTGTGCAAGTTGTCGCAAAAGAAAAGTTGGCATTCGTTGCCCATTGGTCTCGTTGGTTTAAGTATGGACTTTTGTGTTTCATGTTTCTATGGTTTGAGTTGATGTTCCTTGTCCCTTTTACGTCTCTTTCCGTTAATGTCTGCTCTGTGCTTTTGCTTTGGGTGTTTTGGGACTTTGCTGTTGTTGCTGCAACCGAGTTTTGTTGGAGATCCCCTCCTTTCTTTCTGTCACTAGCGTTTAAAGTAAGTATCAATTGACTCGGTCAGGGGAGACAAGCCAGGAAGACAACGAGAACATTAACCTTACTGCATTGAAATATAAAGAACAACACTATAAATGACTTATCTCCACAAAGACCCAATTATAAACAACAAATACATTGCAGTTTGCGCCATTGAATTATTGCGGCGCTCAACAAACAATAACTGTAGATATTTAAAAGAAAACGAAATGTCCAACTTTTGACAAACATTTTAAACTGCTGTGCATGAAACAATGTACGGATAATGTATTCTCGTCATTGATCTAAAGTCTAAAGTATCTCGTAATGTTTGTCTTGTTCCATTGGTTATTGTACGATTGTGGGCCGAAAAGTGAAAGGTGGTCCTAGTTGGAGAACTTTTGATAGTTTAGAAAACACGACATGTAAAAGTATCTTCGGTTTGTGTTGCTGTTTGTCTGGGTATGTCCTGTCTACTTGTGTTGCTGTTTGTCTGGGTATGTCCTGTCTACTTGTGTTGCTGTCTGTCTGTCTGGGTATGTCTTGTCTACTTGTGTTGCTGTCTGTCTGTCTGGGTATGTCCTGTCTACTTGTGTTGCTATTTGTCTGGGTATGTCCTGTCTACTTGTGTTGCTGTTTGTCTGGGTATGTCCTGTCTACTTGTGTTGCTGGTTGTCTGGGTATGTCCTGTCTACTTGTGTTGCTGTTTGTCTGGGTATGTCCTGTGTACTTGCGTTGTTAAGGAAAGTGTTCTTATTTTCGTCAATGGTGTATATATGTGCTAACAATAAGGTCTACCTGGAGTTTTAAAATTGTCTGAGTTGAAACATTTGTATTAAGTTTTAGGCGTGAAAAGGATACCAGATGTCAGAATACATTTTTGATGTTTGAATTTTGGAAGTTAGATACCAGAACAAAGAAAGAAAGGATTGTTTTTATTTGATCCATTTGAAATTTTGGCGTCGCTTTAATGAATGTAATTTTTTTGGAGATTATTCAAGAGTATAGTGTTTTCCTTTATGATTCTATGATGTTTTGCTACTGTTTTCGTTGTCTTCGTCTTTATGTTAACTTTTTCTCGCCTCATTCGTGTATATTTTTCTGATCAATGCAACGTCATCATTTTTAGATCTCCTTTTAAAATGTTAAACGTCTTCAAAGGTGACGGACGTAGATAAGATATAAACATAAATTTTCTGTTTCTATCCAATCATTTCCTAATCTGTCTTATATTTTAGAAATGTTTTCGGACTGTACTTATTTATCTAAAATAATTCAACTACAGCGAGCATGCATGTTACACATATTGTGCATTTGAAATCTGCGTCCATGATTAATCAGTACGTATTGAAATAAATTTATTTAACAGTACAACTTAGCATTTGAACAATGATGCTTATGCAGTCAGACTGACTCCACGTTGAATTTTCCCCGTGATTTGTTAACATTTCATTTTTCTTGTTTTAACTTTTTTATCATCCATTAGCTTACACAATGTGGTTTTCTCTTATCCTGATTGTATAGTACAGTTCAATCGGAGTAATCGTTGTAATTAACCAGTAAATGTGCTTTACAGCCCTGTGGAATCGTCGTTGTCACACGGGAGATCCCCAAACTTCCATAAACTGCTTGATGATAAGAAATCTGATTGCCTTTGTCGATTTTAGTGCCAAAATTGGCTACTTTTACTCCGTTATGATGGAAACGATCGTTCGGGAAAGATGTTTGCTATATATCACAAGGGCGGCCATTGTGAAAGCGATCAATTCCGATCCCGAGTTTAAATGCTCCCATTAGACTTCTGATAACACCTCTGTCAAACTAGTCATGTCGTCCTATCAATAATCAAATGTTAGATAGCTCAATCACAAAGACTAACCAGGGATTTGAAATTTTATGCCATTTCGGTATTTTCTGGAATCCGGGCTTAGTCTTTATTGGCATGTTGTTTTTCAAAAGTACAAGTTCTTCTAGAAATGTACTTATAGTTTATACTACTCATTTATATGATTGCTCATCCAAAAGTTGGTTGACAATATTTTCATCTCAAAATAATCTAATGGAACATTCATGTACGGATTCTTGGAGCTATTTCCATAGAAAATCATCTGTGTTTAGGTCTGATTTGAAATACAATGTACATTCTTTGAAGTTTCGATGACTTAATCATGCTAATAATTCTATGATTGAGGGATGTATCAATCACACATAGCTCCATTTATAGATAATTCTTTTAAATACATTTTAGATATTCTTTGAAACTAAGCTATATCTATGCAGATATCCAGTTCCTTTTTATCCCCGAGCATCACTGAAAGGACATAGTTTGCTCAAATGTGAATATGACGCACTGATATATTGTCAACACATCTGAATGGTTATTTATCCATATTAAATTACATGTGTACTGTTTTCTGAAAATGACCCAACACGTACTTAAACGCCCCAAATGGTAAACCGAGTATGTGTTAGTTTGCTTATTGGTGATTTTGCTGTTCCTGTTTTGAGAAAAGTTCTATAACAGTTTTGATAGATGTATTACTGATTCAAGTTTTTAGGAAGATAACATTAATTATCAAGCTTCCATGGAGAAATATTTCAAATATGAAATATACAAGCACCTCTACACATTGTAATTGGGAGTAATCGTACTCATGCAGCGGACGTGGCCTGTGTCTGCAGGAGATGCTCAATCTTCGTGGACATCTTATATCATTCACAGTTTTTAAAAGAGGTCATATTTGATTATATTTTGACTGTTTGCTTACATGACATAGTTTTTATGCTCGTTGGCTTATGGTTTTATATTTTTCATTGTCCCTTTGTTGTCTCTTTCTGTGCTTGCTTGTCCACTTTGTGTTTTCGTGGTGTTTTGAGGTGAGTGCTGCCGCCGGGTCCTGTTGAAGATCCACTCTTTTCTTGTTATTGCTGTTGCATAGATCCATCCTTATTAAGCGCTTTAAGTTAAAGAAGTGAACAGGTCAGAGGAAAGAAGAGGTGGTTGCCAGTGAAATCCTCAGTTTTCATGGTATGGACTCAATGAGCCAGAATACATCTTTACTTTGAATTTTTTCCCTGTCTTTCATCCTGTTACCAGGAAGGATTCTCAGTATAAATTGCACCAATTTGCTCAGGAATGGGGTCGAGGACTTGATTTTGTTTGAGTCTAATTCCTTATATGACAAATTTCATCGGATCTTCTAATGCACGAAGTGGTCCTAGTTAGATGAGGAATCTCATGCATCTTGGCATTTCTTGGCAAATATTTAGCATTCTCATCAAAGACATTTGAGAGCACTTGAAGAATCATTATCGAGTCTACCATCACCGGCCGATGACAAATCGCATTGTCATCTAACATTACGTTATCACGCGCCATCAGTCCTTCTCATTGGAGGAAGGAATAACACTCAAATCTCTATTTATCAGAAAGATTCGACGTGACAATATAATTTGACAATGTCTTTCAAAATAATCATTTGCTCTATTTTCCAATCAAAGATGTTTGTTTCAACTATAAATCATATCAAAAATGTCAAAATCGTTGAAAAAAGAGAAATGAAACTCTTCTCCCTCGATGGCTTTGCTAGTCATTAGCAATGTTTTTGAGTCATGTACAAGAAATGGCATAAAAATAAAACAAAACTTAATGTAGATGAATTTATTATCTTTTATGAGAAAAAACACCTAAATGCCCTTCCTTTCATTGTTGAATGTATAAAAGTATTGTTTTTTTTTTTCTTTTCATCATTGGAGCCTCAAATGATTTTATTTTGCTACAGATTTTATTCCGATTGAAAGTTTCTGTGAATTCATTTATTATTCAAACTATCTCATTTAGATGCCATTTTGGCATCATTTAATACGAGCAAATATTAAGGATGAAAACTTAGAATTCATTTGAAAGTAGTTCCCGATGAATAGTTTTAAACACTATAGTTTTTTACCTTTTCTATTCGTATATGTTTTTCGAAAAAGAGTTTCTTAATGATGATAATTGAACGGAATCCCCACTTGGTTCTCTCTACTTTTGAGTTAGGCTCTCAAATGAAAGATGGCGGTTGTTCATGTCACGAGATAATTTCAGTAAGGAATTATTCATTTGCCACATTAGCACGTCTGTCCCAAAAGAACATATTAGATTAAGTGTTAAATATCTAATTCCCCCGGGTTCAATATCCACACATTAACAACGGCATTTCCATCGGGTTCGGGAATGGCAAAAAGTCAAAAAATGGAATCTGACATTCAAACTCGTCATTGAGCTTTGCGTTTCAGGAACGATTTCATTCTGCATTCTCTTCCCTTTTCATCCTTTATTGACGCCCAAATCGCCATTTTCTTTGGAATTTCCGGCACAGCCATTCATTCCATAACCTCTTCAAGCCATTCTGCAAGAAAAAGTTGGACTTTTAAGTTAGGTATTTCTAATATCTCATTTCGAGGTTTGATACATTAAGAGAAGGGATGAAACACTTGATCAGATTTTTCACTCTGTAGCCCTCAATATAAATTTTGTGAACGTTTCTATTATACAATATGAGAGCTATTTCTGAAAGCGAAGTACCTTGTCGTGTATCTACAGTATCATGTACATGTATCAAGTACATGTAGCTTTGATAGAGAAAACTTTGATGAAAGATTGGCACCAGGAAAGAGGGAGCGAGTAGATGTCCCTTTCAATGTCAATGTGACCTTTCTGTTTCGAATTTTATTACATGTACATTAAGTTATTTTAGATGCCAAAAGCTCTTGTAAAGATACATTATAACCAGAAAAAAAGTTGATATGTCTTTAATTCCAAAAAGAGCAAGAATTGCTTAGAAGCCTTGGTCATTATCAATAATCGGAAGCAAATGACTTTACATGCTTATTTAATGGAGGAAAAGCGAAGGTCGACACATTAAGTCATTCTTCACTAAACTTTTCTGCCATCTTCTCTGATGAATGGAACAATAAAATCGGGATATTGTGTTTCCATGGACAATAATGAAACGCACAAACAGTTTCGCCCTAATTCGGCGCTTAAGCTGACAATGATAATTAAATTTCCCCGCAGTTTCTCTGACTTTATGAGAGTGATTGAGCTCTATCAAATGACACACGGCACGGCTTTACAGAATTTGTTTGATCTAGTTTTCTGATAGGACAGACTTCTTGAAATCTGTTCATTATTTCTTCTTTGATAAACATTTTTGAATTCAAAATGTACCAAAAAAAAAAAAAAAAAAAAAAAAAAGCTATTTCAATTTTTTTAATTCTTGCATTAATTCTGAAAAGGCGAACAGAATCAATTAAGGTTCAAACATTTTAAAGTATGTTAAAAGTATCACTTCTGATGTAAAGACAATCCATAGCTTTTAGCCAGTATAATTTGTGTTCAGATCACATGATTTTAAAAGTTATCAAAAGAAAATGAAAGTAAGTGACACCGTGATTCTCAAACGATTAGTTTGAATTTGTATTCGCCTCTAGGACAAATACTCGAAGGGAAAGGATTTGCCAAGAAATTGATTTGCGAGTTGTTCTAGCATCGAGATGTCTAATTTGCATTTGTGTTAGGAGATTCTCTATGACGATGTGATTGTTTGCCTTACCCAGACAAAGCCCATCTCTGTTTGTAATTGTCCTCCTAGCATACTTCAATTACCGTTATGTCCGCTTGCCTAACTCTATACCACGTGATTAGAGTACAATATCATTTGAAAACTTAATTTAAAAAATCAAGTCAAGATCCGAGTCTTCTCTTTTAATGAAGCTTGCACATATCTTTCACTGATATCATTACAATATTTGTAATAGTATATTCTGATCTATGCTAGGACTATAATTTGCATGTTCAAATAAAGAGTAAGAAAATTTGTTTCTGAGTTTTCTTAATTTCCATTTATCTTTTTCATGGTAGAATCAGCATTTAAAGAAAACTAAAATGTAAACATTAACAGCCAAATTTAGAGCTCCATACAAGGCCATTTTTATATGTATTGTTCATAAGTGATACTTTAAGCCGGAATAAAAATCGCAGTGGCACCATCTATAATGTAAATGCTAAGATGTTTAAAAGTAGTGCTATAGAGTCAGTGGTCTCGGAATTAATAAGAAACGTGAAAAAAAAAAAATATGTATACAAAACGAAATCGAGAAATTGTGCAAAATCGTATTCATTACCCCTGTATAATTTTGAAATTTAACTTAGAAAATGCACAATATGATGCCAAATTCACTGGGGAACGATGCAAAACATCAATCCAGAACAAAGGTAGGTAAGTCATAAACGCTTATTCAATAATGACGAATCAAATATTTTCACTTTGTATATAGCAGATTTTTAGTAGTAAAAATCTCTGCTTATTCTTGATGTGTATATTCATTTTACTCTGAAAGAAATTCCTACCAAATAAATTGTCCCAAAGAAGATTACGGTGACTTCGATCTGAATTAAGAGAGTAAAAATAGACAAAAACCATCGACTTTAAAGCACAAGATTTCAGGGAAAAGGAACATCAAATTTCTTCACGTCACATTTCTAAGAGAGAATCAGGGAAATGCCTTCTCCGGAGATTTCATATACGACCAATCCACGCTGCCGGAATATTGTCCCCTGTCATGTTGCCATAGATACTCTCTAGACTGAAATAATTCAATTTCCTCAATAATCATTGAATGCACGTGCACAGAATAAAATAAAACTGAGTTTATTGGTCTCATGGTGGAGCTTTGTCACAAAAATCGCTCAATTTCTTCAAGGAAATTATTTACAATAAAGACCAAAGATTTTGTGACAGTAATCTAAAGACACGATATTTGGCCATTTAGAAGTTTTGCATTTTGAGATTCTGTTTCTTTTAAAGTTATTTGAATTAGAAAATGGAAAAGATTGATCAAGAGACTTTTTTCGGTTTTTATTCGCGGTGGTTTTCTTTCGCGGTGGTTTTCCTTCGTGTAAATTCGTGATTTTATATCCGCGAAAATTATAGCAGAGATTAGTTATATAAAGAAATTATACAAATAAGTAAAAGGTGTGCCTTGAAAGTTTCTGCCCGTGAAAATGTAGTGGAAGATTCGATTCAGAGATAGAAGTTATTCCTCAATCACCACAATAAGCCAAATTCAGACAAGAAGCGCAACGTCACCCTTTTTTTCAAAATAATATACGCTCATTCAGAAAAAGAAAAGTAGCACGAAAGGACTTCTGAATAGGTCTTAAATTTCGACAAATTTAGAAATGACATTTTGCTGCCAACCGAGACTGCTGCATTTGTATTTCTTAGAAAAGGTCATGACCTTGATCGTTCAGAATGTGATGCAAATGAGTTAAGCGCATGCGCGCTACCATGACTGTATGAAACCATTTGAGGAAGTAGCAGTCTCCATCTCCAACATAAAACTTTGATATAAATAAAAGTTTGAAAAAGTTGTCAGTTGACCTAACTCAGCTGGCAAGAAACGCCTAAGGAGATTTACCTATGTCGTCAAACTATCGCTCTGTAATGACTGTTCGTTTACATCATTTCTCACCATGGTTGCTTTTATGTGTCATCTCAGAAACATAAAATTCAAATCTTTGACACCATTTGAAACAAAGCACAGAGAGATATTTGCTATATTTCCTTTTCCTGTCACATTAATATTTCTGAAGAAGACATTCCCCATTTTAAAAAGATCAGAACGGGGAATATTTTGTCCATCAAAATAAATCTTCATCTATCGGACATTTTACTTAAAAAAACTAAATATTCAGATTGTTTATTTACTGAAAAATAAATAATATGAATAGTTGAGTGATTTGTTTATGTTGGTGTTTACAAATGAAAGTAAACATTTTCAGTGACCTTTGACCTGATGAGGCCTGAAGAAAGGACAATCAGTGCAGAGAATATTACACAATTCATGGATCTTATACATGGTGAATATAGTGTGATATTTTTTAGATTACTGATAGAGGCTATATCGAACAATAAAGAACATCATGGATTGTATTTGTTGAAAACAAGTAAAATGAATTATGAATAAATAAATGAACGTATAAACTTGTGTCCTTTATTAATTTCCAACATGTTGTTGAAAACCATTACATGAAAAATTATGTTCATTAAAATTTCCCTGAAAATTTTAGAACTTCAAATTGAAATAAAGGTTTGTTCATGTTCTTTAAACTGTCTCTGTTGGTTCCCTTATTGCCTTAGAAATTCAGACATGATATTCTCGATTTTTAAATCTAAATGATTAGTGACTGATCATCCTACCCCCTTTGAATTTCTTCAGAACTGCAATTCTTCAATTTTTTTGTAACTTTCATTCATTTAATTATAAGTGCTTTGCCAGTCAATAGTACATGGTACTGGATACATATGCACGTATATCAGAACCTTATCAAAGAAAGTGAAAAGAACAAATATTTATCTTTTTTTAGAAAAGTTTTAAGAAATAACTGAACTTGAAACATGCCAATTTTTTTTTATATTTATGCATGTACATGTAGGCAATTCATTAAGATGAATATCAATAGATTTGAATTCATTTGGATTTACTATTGAAACATATAAATTATAAAAGGGGAAAATCGACATGCTTTCAATTAACAAATCCTCAAAGAAAACTTGTTCATACATGAATTAAAAGCTAAAATATCGATGTCATGATGTACCCTTCCACCAGATGTCGCTGTTATAGTACGGGTAAAGCCACATAGACTGATATACATAATTAGCTATGATTAATATCCGACGATAAAAAATATCTCCTACTTTCAGAATCGTTTAATGCCGGGCTCGGCCTGTAAAAACGGATTTTTCTATACAATGTGTCATATTTCAAGATTTTATCAATAAAAGTGTGTACGAGCAAATTCAGCAACAACTTGTTCATTGACTTCTAAGTTCTCCTATTACAACTTTTACGCCAAATTCATTTTTCATAATCATAAGCGGAACCTATAAATTGTAGAGGTATTAAATTTCACACAGATTTTGACGGTGTTTTGGTTGTGAGAACACACTTTTTATCTTCCAATGAGTGGCGGACCATTGTTCAATTAAAAAGACGTATTTTATGTCATGCTGTGTAACGAAGATACCGATGCAGTTTTAATTGAACAGAATTATTTTGTCCGTGTGACTTTATGAACTAAATTGAAAGCTAAATGAGGAAAAATCAATACTTCCAAAATAGAAAGGAACGATTTTTTTATTTGTCTAATTTTGTTTTTCTGACACTACCCTAAAACGGCATAAACGCATAGATATTCATTAAGAGTTTTTACAATTATTATTATTATTTATTTCATTTTTATTATTTTTTTTCCGCTTTCTTTTCTTTCGATTTTGTGTTACTTTGCTCTCAACTTTTTTTTGGTACATCCCTGAATACTTTCCTTCTACATGTATTATATGAGTCGACATGGACTGACTGATCATTTATAAGCAAACGTGCTTTTCTTTCTTAGCCTTACATTAAAGATACGATTTATGTTACAGTATGGTACAAATCCCAAAAAACAGCAGAGCCAGATAGATAATGACATGGTTCAAGGAAGATATGGAAGATCTAGACATCTGCCGGAGGCCGTAAAATCGATGACCAAACCAAATCATTAGCGGTCCTAATGCGGTTACCCTACCGACACAGCTAAATATTACACATTTAAGAACTCAGGAGAGAAAATTACTAAGTACAGAGACTTATTACTATCGCTTCATTTATGCTGACATTTCTTGGAATAATTGACGGAGGGGGAGTGTGGAATCGCCTCGATCTTGCATCCCGATCTCGCATGTTCAGATTATATTTGAGCGGAAATTGCTGAGAGAGATTCTTCTGACAAAGGAACATTGAATCTGTTTTTCTAGGGCCATCAAGAAATTTATCCTGCAATTTTATCGCTTGATGATCGTCTTTGGTATAGAGAGGTATTAATTAATATAAATTACGTTCTTCGTTCATTTTAAACACACTCTCGTCAAGATATCCTGATTGATTTTAGTCATAGTTGCCTTCCTTTAATCTTTAGTCGGTATGGATAAAGAAAAATTGTGAAGTCTTGTTGCTCATTATTTTATTCTGTTTTTTTTTTCTGAAATTGTATAAACATAGATACACAATATACAAAAAATACTTTAAATCATAACCATGGTTGCAAAAGTAAGCAAAAAGATTAAACAACCTGTTCTAGCTTTCATCTTTGGATTATTTCTTTAAGTTTATTTAGATTTCCCATATCTATATTTTCTTTATTTGAATTTTAAGCTTATTTCTTAGTTTAGTTTGTTTGACGTGATTTTCTTTGGATCATAGATTTAAGTGTGAAAGATTTATATTTTCAGCGGATCAAGGACAATTTTTTAGGGACAATCCCCTCTGGTTAAATGAGCCACGCCTATGTTTTCGTCAAATTATATGGAAAATTAACATGTTTTACGAATCTTGCAATTAAGGGGGGGGGGGGGCTTCTCCCCTGTATTGATATATTTATGCTAATCTTTTAGAAATAAATGTCTTTCTTTCAACGGTCTTGTTTTTATTTAGATAGCTAACTCGGATACGTCCTATTAATTTGTTCATTATCTGTAACTATAATCAAATGCTCAAATAATTAATAGATACAGATACATGTTTATGATTTAAAATATCAGGTTTTGAATATATAATAATCTATTTCAGAACAAAACAGCATGCAGGTATCTTTTGTTTTTGGTTTTGACTTTTTTTTCTGTTTGTTTGTTTCTGTAATGATGAAATAAAATTTTTGATGTGCTAAAAGATTGCCTCCTTGACCTAATAAAATATGTTTTAGAAGATTTTTTTTTATTATTCGTTATTTCTAAAGCTAGAAAAAAAAATCAAAAGAACTTGAGCTTCAAAAAAATCATCAAAAGACCAAACGAAGTAATTGGCATAAAAAGAAAACGAAAAAAAAAAAGATGAATTCAGTAAGAGTATCCTTTTGTATGGTCTGATATAGTAAATCTCTTTCTTTCAAATTATGATCGATAAGTTTCGGAATGCTCTCGACAATTTCCGTGACAAGAATCACGGGTACATTTAACAAGTCACTGATAGTTAACACTTTGGAAACAGCATTTATAAGTATGCTTTGATTCGATTATTATCTTAAAATAACCAAAGTGGAGAAAAAAAAAGAAGATAAATGAAACAGAACTCTAGAAGCTGATAAAGCATACTAGAGTATTACAAATTAAAACGTCTGATTTTCATCCTAATGCATAAAAACTACGTTTCGAAGATTAGCTTTGACTTTGAAAAATTGACATGCACTTCGTGGGATGATAAGGATAAATTTCTATTGGTGCAGAAACCAAGTTGGTCTGGCATTAACACCATATTAGGGAAGTTGTCTAGATCATTAGACACATTAGACACAGAAAATGCTAAAAAAAAATCTAAATTAATTAAAGTAAGTCTTTAAAATGCATAAATATCGAATACAATACAGATAAGGTTCATAATATGATATGAGCACAGCAGTGTGCAAGGTATAAAGGCTTGATCCGCTTTTGGAAAAATATCATGGACTCATTTGCATACTTAAAATGCATGAAACAAGCATGAAATATCCTTGGGAAGCTTCAAAGAAAGAGTTCGGTGCGGAAGAATTAAGGCGCAACGAGACTCAAGGAACAGTAAAGAAATTTAATTATCCTTGCAGGGCGTTAATCTCACGTGACCGGGAACTAATCTCACGCGGGATTTGGCGCGAGACTAACAGGTGTCGAAAATGTTCGTGCAAATATTGTTTTCCACCTTTTAGATTTATGCATTAATTTCAGTCTCTGGGGATCACTGCTTTCACGAAGACCAATAACGATAACGTAGAATCTCATAGATGTTATATGTGAAAAAACACGTTCATATTGCAATTGTCATATCTATGTTTTACGCAGACAATTGCTCATGCTTCTATAGTGTATAGGATTATAGAATTTCCTTTCTTATTCAATATTTGTAAATCACATTAAGTCATCGATATCACATTTTGGGTTTTTGTATCTAAGCTTGCGATGATATAGAAAAAAAAAAACAAGAACGACGCATGGTGTTTACCTGTCGCAGGTAAATCATTGAATTACCTCGCTTTCATTGATGAATTTCTAAAAGACCTCGTCCGAAAAGAAATTATGATAGAGAGATGAATAAATAGATTATAGCTTTGCGAACAATGAATATATTAACAGGGAAATGAGGGTATAAAATTACAAAAAAAAATATCATGCACAAAATGTTATTCTCCATGCAGTATTAAGACTTCCACAGGCGATTAAGAAAATGCACATATACATATTTCTCATTTCTTTTCCTGTATTCAAATTGAAATAAAACCCATTTTTATGACAATCTTAAAAAAGATATTTGATGCTGCTCATTGCAGATTGCATTTATCCTTGATTAGTACAATAATGATTCATCTGCCTTTCAGATTTCATTCAAAAGACTGCTAGAAAAGCAGCTCAAATTAATCAAATGCCATAATTTGCCCTTTGAAATTCTTCATTTCTTATTCCAACGTCATAATTTACTTCTAATTTCATCTTTGAGCGTAGAAAACAGTTTTTCAGTTAAACCCAAATAGGCCTTAAAATCGAGGACGAGTGGATTTATCGGCCATTTTGATTACTTCTTTTTGTCCCCACTTCAAATTTTGATCCCGAATTAAAATCGTTCTTTTGGGGGCTTATGCGATGCGAAATTGAGGGAAAGAAATTGATCACGTGAAACTTACACGTAAGTGTCCTAAACTTGAGAAGTTGTAGTGATAAGAACATGAAGAAAGGCACAGATTTGAATGAGAAAGATGAACATCTATTTCATAACATTAAATTATCTCTAGCATAAACATGTCACAGATGTATTTTTTAGATTAAAATAAGTTGCTACATAAGTAATATTAACTGGGAAAAGATATTAATGAAAACAGTAAAGTCGTTAAGTGGAGAACAAAATCAGACTCATTGATAGACAAACATTAATTCATAAATTATTCATTTAAGTTTGATAATATATTTTTTCCAGGGTGTTTAGAATTTTTAATACTATTTTTTGCATTCAAAAATAATTCTAGCTACGAATTCAATTGTAGAGGATGGGGAAAAAGGAAATTATAAAAGTTTGTATATTTTAATGATTCTGACCTAAAAAAAATAAAAAAAAATATATATATATACAGAAATTCTCTTACTTATGTAAGTTATTTGCTTTGTAGCACAACATATATAATATGTTTTGAGTTTCGCTCATATTCAATAAATATAATATGTGTGCATTGTTCAATAAAGCACATTGAAGTTGTCACACGCGAAAGAAAAATATAATTATCCTTTTTTTCAAACTTAAATTTAAAAGTACATGTAATACGGACGAATTTCCTTAGGAGTGTGTCTTAATTTTTGAAATCTTGAAAATTTTCGAACTTGTGAAGTTTTTATGCGACATTTAAGACGGACAGACATATATCAGGTATATGTAAAAGGTTTGAAACATTTTTTTAATTCTGATATTTTACAAATTTTTGCGATGGAATTTAAGATCAATAAATATATAGAAAAAAACTTTGAAATGGAAAAAATATATTTTACCTCAAAATGTCACTTTATGCTCGAGCCTCTGAGTCGCATGATTTGTTATGCACGGAAATGGATCTAAAAATAAAGTACAATAGTATAAATTTTCTTTTAATAATACAAATTCTAACAGAATGCATTTCTATGTTCAGTGTTATAATATTACAAAGATCATATCAAATTTAATCGATGAAATAAAATTTATTATATTGAATGATACAATACTACGAGAGGGAAAAAGAGTGAAATCAATGGGTGTATTTTTTTGCCATTACGAAATATTACAACATATGCATCAAAGTGATAAACAAGCATTTCATAAATTTCTGCTTTGTCGTCGTTTTATCAATACATTGTCATCAAGTCATCAAGAAATCGTCAAATATTTATAGATTTTATTGTTCATTTTGTTATTGTCCTAAAATCATTTTTGCTTGTTTCGCATCGAGCACTGTTAAGATCCTCTTGGTGCCACCCTACTGAAGTTTAATATGGATACACATTGAATGGGCATTAAAAACTAATGAATTAATAAGTTATATTCTATAATTTCGTATAGACCCAGGGGTGAAATGATTTTGAAAGACTATAATGTTTTAATGAATAATATATTCTAGAAAATAAAACCATTATTGATATGCACTGGCTGACGATAGATTAATGTGTGTAAGTAAATTATGAATAAAGAAAAACAAAACAAAAACATCCACACCCGAATCGAATATCAAGTAAACAACAAACATTTTTATGGAATGGTCCTACATTTTTTTCATGGGTCACGCGAATTATGTATGGTTTATGTATGGCATAAGCAAATATAAATTGAGAGGAATTTGAATTTAAAAGCATTTAAGAGCAAATTTAGATTTAGGGGCAAATATAATTTTGAGAGAGAGGGAGGGAGAGAGAGAGAATTATTCATAGGTCAAAGGGTTCATTCATTTTTTTTTCTGAAAACAGCCTCCCCCCCCCCTTCCCCCCCACCTTACCCCCTAGTCTACAGTTCAGGCTATTTTTTTCAATCAATGTCAATGTCCTAGTTATTTTGTAAGATATCTTCATATGAAGTCTAGAAGGACATACTGCTAGAAGCACGGCTACGGGAAATCATTCAGTGTAAAATCACAGCTCGGCGTGAGCGGACATAAACTTGCAGTGGTCTTGCATCAAATTAGCATATATTAGAACAATTTATAGGAGGGCAATGTCCAGTTTAGCATGTTTATGAGTCGTTCACCTGCCTGCTAACGACATCTCAGGTGAAAGGGAGACAAATATGACGGGGTAGATATCGTTATACATGACACATATCGAGGGGTACCCCGTTATTGTACACGGCATCATATAACGTAGATGTCATAACGTTGTCATTGGTACACAATATGGCATAAGCACGGCGATCATGATGTTCAAGAGGACAATGCCATGTATGTACGTATCTATGCATTCCTTTTTCCCCTTGCCGTCGAAGAAAATAATGTTTTGACCAAGTACACTCTTTGCAAAAATATCAAACACTAGAAAAATCATAAAAACTTTTTTCTTTACCTCAATTTGACAATGTAAAAAAAAAAAGATGAATAAACATTCACAGACCCATGTACGACCAGCTGTGAGACCAGGTAATCAGCAACTTTTTCCCTGAGAACATGAACTTGTATGGACAAGGACACTTGCACGTCCTTGCAAACTAAAGAAAACACAATGCAGGTTTTCTGACAGACTCTAATTCTAAAGAGACCAGGTGTCGTGTATCGAACATCACTGTGTACACGGAACTCTGAAATCTGCCCGAATAAGAAGTAAATGTATATACTCAAAGGGAACTATTTATTGTTTATTTTGAGCATACCAATAACCAAGAATTATGGACATGTGTCACTGTTCCTGTTTGTTTTCATGTATTCTTGTATAGGACATTTCTTTTATGTTTCAACCTTCCCAATGAAACGAAAACAGAAATAAATAAAATTCATTCCATCCTATAAATGGAGACCTACAGTAGCGATATTGCGTTAAGATTAAGCAGGACTTGACACAGTGTAATCAAACACCTGCTAGCTTTCCTATATGATGATTATATCGAAATAAATTAATAATTGACTCTTCTCTTGTTATATTTTCATCGTTCTATTGTAGGACAGTCCGTCTGCCATTAGTTTGGCACGCATGACATGGTCTATATAAAACAACACTATACCTGACATATAAAGGAACATCCGAGTCTTTGGGACGTCGTCATTAGTTATGCAATATTCAATTTAACGTTCCTTTTTTCGTCATCTAATTTTTGGTTTATTCTTCTCTATCTTTTCATTTATTATAACATGGTGAATGAATCCATGATTGGATCATATTTCGTAACGCAGTACGAGTTCAAATATTGCTCTACCTTCGAAGGAGGATCTCGTATCGAAAATTGGAGATGAACTGAAAACGTTTCATCACAGCATACATACTTCTAATGGCAACGTGTGTGATTATTTGAAAGAGGGCTTCAATAATGCTGCAACAACTTCTCGCTAATTCCTTTATTAATTATCTGAAAATTGAAGTATCTTAAAGATGCATTAATCTATACCTTGAAAACTCAGACCAGGACTACAATCACCTTAATCTAATCTTCATTTATTGAAAAAAAAACCCCAAAAGATTTAGAATAACTCAACCTTAATGAACCCAAAGCATACTAATTTTCGAAATTCTTTCACTAACATCTAAATATAGACATATAGAACGTCGAAAGGTCAGTCCATCACGTTGTCATAGTTTTTCATCTTTAAATTAAAGTTAAATTCTCATTCAGACTCAAATTTACCCTGATCTTCAAAATTCTTTTACTAAGAGGACACGGAAAGGTCATTTCATACTATTGAAGCCCTGCAATATTTATGTTCTCCAAAACATGCATTCAATCCAAAAGGGAAAAAAGAGACAGGAATTCTTCATTAAATTTTGGAAGAAGTTGTCACGATCTTGAATGGTATTTAGGGCTAGGGTCTTAACGGAGTGGTCCAGCTGTCAGGACTGCTGAAAAGGGTATTATTCTGGACGTCGCTGATAAATAGCGAAAATTCTTTTGTTCTGCTAGCAGACGATGGGTTCCTGAAGCAGACGTTAGGCATTTTCAAGTATTTGATGGATTATCGGGGTATAAAATGACTATTTGATGGACGCAATTTCGCCAGATCGACACTGTACCTCTTGTGTTGGGAGGTGAAATATTGAATATCGGGGGGTAGTGAAAATTAATTTTATATCTCTTGCCGTTACGAGGCGAGCAATAGCCATGTCTTTATTGTATTTTCTATTACTCCCAGACTGTCAGCCATGCTAGTTTATTAGATAGAAGGTCCCAAACCAAACAGTGGTCTGGTGTCATAAAATGCACTAAGCTTCGTCCCGGCTCACACTTTGTATGGTATATTCATCCTTGCTCACACTTTGTATAGTATATTCATACCGGCTCACACTTTGTATAGTATATACATCACGGCTCACACTTTGTATAGTATATTTATACCGGCTCACACTTTGTATAGTATTGTCTTTTTCTAACTTTCCTTTTTATAAGATGAAAGTGAGCACATGACAATTTTTGTCACGATGAAAAATGTTACATTTTGTAACACTTTTGTAACACACTGTTTATAAATGTAAATTGGCTAAAATTTATTATTTTACAAATTCTAATTCAAATTTATTTTCATAAAGAGTGTGTTACAAAAGTGTTACAAAATGAAACATTTTTCATCGTGACAGTATATTCATCACGGCTCACACTTTGTATAGTATATACATCACGGCTCACACTTCGTATAGTATATTCATACCGGCTCACACTTTGTATAGTATATTCAAACCGGCTCACACTTTGTATAGTATATATATCACGGCTCACACTTTGTATAGTATATACATCACGGCTCACACTTTGTATAGTATATTCTTAGGTTTCAATTTTCTGGAGGAAATTAGCATATTGATATATCCAGGTCCTCCCAAAAAAATTTTAATCAAAATTTATGAATCATTATCATTGCATAATACAGAATTGGCAAAAAAGGATTTCAATCACCTTTCATGTTATACTGAAATAAATCATCACTACCAGATGAAAAGGTGATTAATTTTCAGCACTCGTCATTACTGTAATATATGGCCTAACCAAGTCTGAACATATTATTTCCCCATCCATCCGTCTTAAATAGATAATGAAGTCCATAGCTTACGTGTTTACCGCCAAAACTTGAAGATTAGTTAAAGCTAAAAAAAGAGCAATACTTCATGGTCCTCTGTGCGTTTTGTGTACACATCATTAGAGCCAGGTCATAGGGATCTCTCTAATCATTACTTTGAGCTCCTTTTACGTGCATGGGAGCTTATACTTGTGCTAAATTACATTTTTGCACGAGCACCCAGGCGTAAACACTTAATTTATAGATACTAGGCTCTCATATCGTGAAATTGTGCGGAAATATTAAACTGATATTGAATTGATAACGGTATTAGCTTTTCCCATCTAAAAAGAAGGAGAGGATATTAATCGTAATTGAACTCATTACAGAGAGCTTGAATCGGTTCCGATAACGGTAACTTATTTGGAAACAGAAATTCGTTTTATATCCCCCTTATCTCCTGTTCCGTTTCTTGGCTTCAGTTGTGCCATGACATATTTCCCCTCCGCAATCGTTTCTGACGGTATTATCTAACTACAGAACCATTTTACCTAAGGAATTATTCCAATAAATCGCCATATACAGGACGCTTGGAATGGGAAAAAGTGTCATTCTGGTGGACAATGTTTTGATTGCTGCGGGGGAGTAGAACAATTTGGAAATTGAGAAATAAGCTACAAGAGTAAAACTAATTTTTTTTTCTACAACATTTTTTTTTTTTTCGATCATACTGAATTATTTCGAATATAAGTTCTTTTCTTTTATCACATCCAAGATTGATTTTAAAATAAAGCAATAAAGACTTTTTTTTTATAAACATAGTTCCTCTCAGGTACATCTCCACGTGTTCCATCAGTAGGAGATAATCTAGAACGCGTAAATACCCGACAGCAAAATTTAGATAAGCATTGTGAAGAAAAAGAAAGAAACCGAGAAAAGGAAGCAAAATTTTGCATAAAGCCATGGTATATTTTGCTTGTCACGTGACATAAAAAAAAGGTCGATGGTGTCGGGCAATTTTTACAATTAATGTATTTTAAATTAAATTTATTTTTTCATTTATTTATATGTTTTGTATGTACATTTTAAAAGTACACGAAGCCTGATTTCTTGAGAAAAAAATATAGGACTTGTTTTGTTCTGAAATGAAAACTGCATGAGGTGTCATCATTTTATTATACTAAAATGGATGAAGCTATTTCTCTAACAGTATTCAAACAGAATAAAATGTGTAACTTAATACTTAATACAAAATCGCATTAAAGTATTTCAGGTATAGAAATTGAAAAATACATACACAAACATGGTATAAAAATTTAACTGTTAAATCTTGAAAGCAACTTATATACAATATGCGTAAAATAGTAAAAAAAAAAATATTGTACTGTACAATGTACCAATTCGAACAGAAATATAATTGTAAATTGTCAAAATTAATTCTACAATACCTTCTATGGAAATGGTTTAGATCATATGATATTTTCGCATATATGACTAGGAGAAGGTATATTTCCATCAAAAGGTACTAGGCAAAAATATCCACTCACTTCATGTAATAAATATATAATCCAGTACTCTAAGCATTGGCATGAAACAAAAGATCTACTCCTCAGCCACATTTTTTCTTAAGCAAAAGAAACTTTCCTAAAAGAAGCAGAAAAAGAAGCACTTCGTGCCTTTACCAATGATTTTGAAATACTGGGGATAAGTGAAACGATTTCATGAATTTATTTTGAGTGGAACAACTGATCATATTACTAAAGCAGGTAGTTAAAATTCACCAGCCCGCCATTAATAGCTGTCTGTGCGCCGCTAGTCCATTCCAATTTTCAGCTTTGGACAATACGAATTACTGCACTCATGAATAATATGAATGTAGATTAGCATTGCTCGCCTTGATTCTGGTAAAAGGGATATAATCACTGGATTTCGAAAGTGACCAGAATGAATATGAAGCCATTTTACTCGCGAGGAAAATTAAATCAGAATTTCATGAGGCCCTAAAATGATTGCGGATTTGCTACGCATACTAACAAGTTCTGAATCGATACATCGTATACGGCTTTACTATGCCCGCAATAGGTTCTACAAACTACACAGTGACACGGGACATCCTGTCTGTTCAACAGTATGGTAATCTTAGTTGTAATTGGAGTAATTTGAATGTAACCTTTTGATATAGTTCCGATACATAAAATCACACAATAAGCTATCGCATTTTACTTGATTTCAGCTGAAATTGACGAAGATTGTGAAGTAAGCAAAAGTTTCATCTTAGAACTGTCCTGATATAAAAAAGAAGATATTCGAAGCAGGCACTAGACATGCATGCCTCGGTCAACGAATCCCCACCAGCAGCACTCCAACCTAAACGGTCAAAGAAGCAACCAATCCAGCTTTGCGCTGTCTGCGCAATCTCCAAATTTCAGGTATTAATTTTGTGAAAACGGAGCAGCTTCAAATTTTGCGTAAGGTGTATTCAGAAGCGTTATCAAATGAAAAATTGTGACCATTCATTTGAAGGGATGGTGCAAGGGTGTTAAGCTCTTATATAGTGCTGTGATCATAACGTGAGTATTTCAGTTGATAAGTGGACGATCTGTGCGCTCATAATTCGGAAAAGAAAAACATTGGCTTTGATAATAGCAGATGTCCGTCCAAATTCGTCAACGGTTACAGATTGGTGTTTTATGTGTTGTTAATCTTTTTGCAGTGTGGTGATATTTTTGCTTCTTTGTCCATTTGGTGTGTTGTTTGTGCTTTATTTGTTGCGGTTGTTTGTCTGTGTTGCGTTACGGTCGCTGCACCATGGACTTTGGGTATGTCGGTGTTTTGCTGTGGGTGGTGTGATTGAGTCCTGTTGGAGATCTTCTCCTTTCTGTTGTTGGAGATTTTTTGTTAACGTGGATCAAAATAAGTTAAATCTGTTTTCGATCTTATATATTTAAGTTCACTTATTATGGTCTATTTTTCCACTGTACATGTAACATCAAGATGGATAAGGAAGCAATGGACTTTTCTTCCTTAAGATTTCAGTCTCTTATCCGTGTGGAGCTCGTAAAAAAGTTCCCCGCGAGGGGTTTGACAGTAAGCATTTTAAATACTTTCCCCTGACATGGTCGCCATAGTACTTTCTATATGGACATAACCTCAGACAGTGCAGTGCATGTAATTTATATATATTTTTTTTCATTTTCGTGCATGAACATGGACGGCTGGTGCGGCTAGCCAACAGGAGATGTTTACTCCTCCCGGGCACCTGATCCCACCTGTAGCTCGCTAGGGGTCCGTCGATGCTCAGTTTGGTGGTATATTGTGAGTGCTGTTGAGATTATCGTCAGGATCTTCTTTAACTCATTATCATAGCAATACTTTAGGTATGCTAAAAAGAAGGGAGGAGATCTCCAACAAGACCCCGTTGCAGCATCAACAGTAAAACACCAAAACACCCGATGCAAAAACACAAAAGACGAGTACAGCACGAGACGGAAGACACACGACATGTAAACATCAAACACAAAAGACTACACATAAACCGACGAGACCAATGGGTAACCGGTGCCGACTTTGGACGGCCATTTGTCACGCAAGTAGCAAATGGTGTGGTTATCCTGGATTACGTGCGCACAACCCTCTCACTTCTCCAATTACCCAGAGGTCTCGAAGAACGTACAATTGTGGTGTAAAACAACCTCCTCACTGTAAGATGACATCACACAAACAAGACCGCAAAACACAGAGGCCCCAGAGACACAGATAAATATGTAAATGGATATAAAAAGAGGGCATGCGTAATAAAGTCCGTGCTCTGCCGGCTGTAGCGAGCTCATGTATGTAATCACCCGAGGAGTCCGACTGACATTCAGAGAGTATAATCGGCAAGATTTTGTAAATTATTTTGAATGGAGGGATATCTCCCTAACGCACTGCTCTATCCTTGAATTAATTTGGGCAAATTCCAATACCTGGTCAATGTTGGTATGAAATGATGTCCTCATTTTCAAGCTTCTAGCATAGCTGAACTAACACGACTTTTAAAAAAGTTCAAACGGAGATGGTATCACTCTTGGTTTACCATTATTCGACAACGGTACCATTCACAAAGTTTTTCAATGCTTGAATATATTTCAGGTCTTGCAGGTGAGCTCTTAATAATTCCATACTTTATAATACTATTTTCCAAAAAGAAAAAGACTTCAATAGAAGATAAAGGGATACACAGTGTATGTACCTTATGCAATATATTTTCTGAACGCACAAAATCCAACATGAAATTTAAATACAGAAGCAATTCCACAAATCTAAGATCAGGGTCGTCTTCCAGGCCAAATGGATAAAATCCAAAATAAGAAGATATTTGAAATCCCTAAAATTATCTTAGTACTATGGTTGTGTCTTAATTCTGCTGAATAAGAAGTGAAGTACTGGAGACACGAGAAGGAGACCCATTGGTATTAACAATCCACATAACCCAAATCTTACTCACAAAAACATATATATGACATATCAAAAGTGAATCGAGTTAGTTTTTCTGTATTCGGATAAGATTTATGGTAACACTGAGTCTTTTTTCATTTCATTGTAACTGGACGACTCATTTCTTTTCTCTTCCAATCGAAAACAGCACAGAATGAGTTCGGCCCTACAGTTAGCATCTTTTTGTTTCAACAATGCATCCAGTTTGAATTGGGAAATTGATGTTTGCGTTATATTTCAATGGGATATTGTTATTATGTGATTACAGATAACATGTAGTAACATATATAACAAAACACTGTGATGGTAAAATAATCTATTTTTATGCTAAAATTGCAGATTGAGTATATCAGATTTAATTCAAACAAATAAACATATCTAAAGTCGATTAACCTCTTTGCTATAGAATGATGTGTATTAACACATTGTAGTTAGTCAGATATAGATGGTGTTTTATTATAAAGGAAAATAAATGTTCTGATTCTGTTGCCAGAGAACAGACATCTTGTCATAAAATGTTGTAAACTCGGTATCCAGACGTGCATGTTTCGGCTAACGAATCCTCATCAGTGATACTTCATGCCAAAATGATCCCGAGAGGCCAAACTCAATTATATCATTTCAAGTGTTCAAATGTATATTTTAGTTCAAAATAAAAAAAACTCCGTGCACAATATCTATTAGAATATAGCTACAGAAATTGATTTAAGAGTAAAGAAATTAGAGGTTTTTGCGAAAGAATGCCCTCTAATGCAAATTGCAGATGACTGATTTGAACGAGTTAATTTTCAAAGAGACCAATTGCTAAGTCTACCAGATTAGAACAAAGATATGCAAATTGTAAGGGAACAAAAGTTTTGATGTCAACATCATGAAAGCATTTTCACCTTGTGTTGATGTGTTCTGCATACACTGTAATGAAAGAGAACATTCTTGATATATTGTATGTCTGACACTATAACGACACAATATTAGCATATCATACAACATCAACAATCTCAGTTTATTAGTTTTTTTTTACTCTGTAGAATTTTATTTTTCATGATGCTTCACATTCATTTGATTGGATCATGTAAAATTCTAGGAAAATGAAAAAGAAACAGATGCTACATAAAAATGTGATTGGAAAAATCATCATTAAATTCAAATTAGTCCAAGCGCATCAAAGTCACATTTAGATAAGGTACATTTCTCATTCCTTTTACATTTAAACAATGAGACCATAAAGGACAATTTACCAGAAAGTACATTTAGAAATGAAACAGCTTTATTTTTTCTATATTCTGTGTGATTTTTATGACTTTTGATGGTCAGAGTCTTGATGTTTTATTCATATATGAAAATGGGATTTTAATGTACCCATGCATGTAGATGTGCCTGTTTCCATTTAAAAGTTAGACTATTCTAGCACATTTCTTGAAAACAAACAAATGGTAGACTTTTTAAGAATAAATTTAACTAATTAAAAAAGGCATGGGCAATTAATTTTGCTAAATTTGCAATGCATCTGGATTTATTTTGTCCGTTTTTAAGTTCTTTGTATCTTTATCTTTGATCCCTACAAATAATTGTATTTTTTCTATTTAACTGGGTGTTCAAAAGAGGAATATTAATTTTATAAAGGTAGATGAAGAAAACAATAAGAAATAAAATATCTTCAACGAGATTACACATACACAGAAAAAGACTCAAAAGGGACAAGGAGACCAAATACGACATCAAACGCTAAACATAAAAGACCACACCAACGAGACCAATGGGTAACAGGTGCCGACTTGGGACGGTCATCTGTCAGATTAGTAGCAAATGGTTCGGTTATCCGGATTACGTGCACACAACCATCGCACTTTTCCGGTTACATAGAGTTCTCGAGGAAAACACAACTGTAGTGTAAAATAACAAGAACATGAGCAGAAACAGAAGATTTAATGCTAGACAACCAACCGTATAAACAAGCAATACGACTAGAAGGTCCATAGTTAGCGAAACTGGACGAAAGCAAAGGAAGATGGAAGTTTTTAGTTTTTGGATTTAAGGTATGTACAGGATTCTCTAAATTGAAATCTATCTAGGTATGTATATCACTGTGTAAAACTGAATTGCATTTCAATCCTTTGTATACATTTGCAAAACTTACTTAAACTAGAGTTTATAGCTTATAGCTATAGTGCAGAAGGTTTCTGATAGAAAAATCGATGCTTTCGATACAGTTCTATGGAAAAGGCAATCAAGTTCATTACACAAAAATATCATACATCAAAATTATAAGTGATAACACCGTGTAACAAGCCCAGCTATCATATATCACTGTAACGTCTATCTCAGAACGATTTTGTGTTGCTGTCTGACACCGAGGACGGGGCCTGGAGGAACGGGATGAGACGAGGTTTATCACGGTCCGAAGATAATACTTAAAACAACATAAATCCTGTATTATTTCAAATCAGTTTGATGCATCGCGTTGATAGTCCTTAAGCGACACATTTCTATCATATTTCATACATGGAAGACCACGGTCCCTCGTGCTCAGCGTTTCCATGGCATGATCGTGCAGACGATAAAGAACGCAACGCAGGTCGAACCCGAAGAGGGTTTCAATATCAGATGAGATCGGGGGTTGTATTTGTTCGGTTTTCTATCAGTATAAATGCCTTGTCATCGATACAATTTTACACATTATTCATCGACGAAGATGATATTACCTTCTAATGACCTTTGTAAATTCTATGTTGGAATTTGGGTATGTGTGAAATTACTAAAAATAATCTAAAGGAATCATAAATAGGGAAGATTTATCTGAAGAAGATGATATATTTTTTTTCATCTTCTAGGAATGCTTTCTCAAATTTATCAGTTTCTTCTTCAATATCATTATGACAGTATGGTGTGCTTTCAAACCTGTAGGCGTTGATCGTCCTGTTAAGTACACGACATAATTAACCCTTTTAAGGTTTAAGGTCATTATAAAGATAATATGAAGTGTCCAAGGCAAACCTTTTTTTCCAGAGAACAACATGACAAATATGGATAATGACCATATCCCCGTATACAGCACAAAATCGATAATTCAGAAAATCAGAAACCGAAGGCATACAAAATCAGGACAAAACAGGAACCAAAGCAAACAAACAAAAACCTCCACCACACGAAAAGAAGCGAACTCCCGATATGGGAAAGAGACCAGGTGCCCAGGAAGAGTAAGCAACTCCTGCTTGCATGCAACACTCGCCGCTTCAATTCGGTAGAACTGTCACATCCGGTTACTTCCATTTCGGAAGACATAGAGTACAATCTTTGGTTGGATGGTCCAAATGGTCTATGACAGAATATGATTGTTATGTTGGACAAAACGTTTGCAATTGCATGTTAAACGTCTTCAAATTGAATAGCATCATTTAAGAACAGATAAATTAGCAGTATGGACCAGACATGCACGTTATGTATGTTTCGGATATTGAATTCTAAATGATCAGTGTTCAATAGATTTAAGAAAGTTTCTAAATTGTAGCGTACCAAAAGAGAATATATAATCAAATGGTAAAAGGGCTTACAATCAGATGACCTTGAGTTGCATTCTGTTTTGTTTGTTATCATTTTCCTGAGTTTGTAAGACATTACTTCCATTTTATTTTATGGATTGTTATGTTGTGCGTTCTACACTGACTATCTTCATATCTTCAGGACCTTTTGGACATAAGTTATCATTTTCAAAAGTAAGTAATTTTCCATTCATATGCCGAATATATGTAGCAACATTTTTATCATTATTTATAGAGCAGAGGTATACTATGATAGCACACCCATGTAAATAATAATCATATTTGTACATAATCAAACTTCATCTTGTTATTCAATACTTATATAATCACTGTCATGTATTGATATTTATGATCTATCGATCACCAAACGATAAACGTTACCAGATATAAAGTGACTGAATGTTTTAATATACAATTTTACAATGTTAGTGCATTGACTTGAAATGTTCAGAATATCTAATTTCTTCTATTTCGGCCTCGGTCATCACTATTCTGCACTAATACTATAACCAAAGAGCATACATTTCTCAAAACTAAAATATTAGATGAATGTATAAAAGTATTTTTTAAATACGTGTATTACATGTATTCCATAATTATGACAATTCTAGCGCACAAAATGTACATAGAGTTAGGAATATTTAATCTAACCTCATTTATGGGTTAACTTTTGCTTCTTCGCAAACGTCTTCAAATTCAAGAACTGTTTATAGGTACTTTTTTGATGTTTATTTATGGCATCATTTAAAACAGATCTATTTGCAGCATAAACCAGACATGCACGTTTCGGGTACTTAATCCTCGTCAGTGATCCTCTATCTATAAACAATGTAATATGGCCAAAGAGTGTGAAAATTATCATGTCCAAAAATGTACCGAAAAATGTAGCAGGATGGATGGGATATGATGCTACAGGTGGAAGAGACAGACTATCAACAGAAGTTGATCAAACTTGGCTACATGTGCCCTAGGGGACTCCTGGTCCACCAGCAGTGACACATGTTTATAAATTCTGGTAATTTTGAATTGCCTTCTTAAGAGAAAATTATGGGTACTTTGATGTTTATATTCAGTTGATTGTATTCTGTATTGTGGAAATATTATTACGTTTCTTACTATTTGTCGGTCTTCAATGTTCGCTGTCTTTTTATTTTGTAATAGCAGATTCCACGGGTTATTACTATGTTTACATGGGCTATTCTCCTTCTTTTTGTTACTTTTTTTGTCTTGCGACTTACATCTTTGTATATTTGATACAGATTAAGATGTTCACACTTCAATGAGGTTTACCAAGGGAAGTTATCTGGGTAACTTACATATGAGTTGTAGAATTATGCATCCTCATATTTTGTATTAATCCATGAAAACTAAGGATTTTAGTCACAAGTTTATAAGTACAATTGATTTTTTTCCGGAATATCTTAAACAAGTTTATGATGAATCTCCAACAGGACTTGGATCCAGCACTCACCAAAAACAACGAGACACCCATATGTCAAAACATGAGTAGAAACAAGAGACGTAAAGAGGACAAATAACATCAAACACAAAAGACAAAATCAAAGCACAAAAGACTACACATAAACCAACGAGACCAATGAGCAATCGGTGCCGACATAGGACGGCCATCTGCCGCCTTAGTAGCTTATGGTGTGATAAACGGGATAAAGTGCACATTACCTTCCCACTAAGTCCTCCATTGGCAAGCTTATATTAGTACTTAACAAGAAACGCTCAATTTCTAAAAGATTTCGGCTTTTTGTCTTTATCACGTGAATTGAAAAAGAAGACAATGTTTATATGATATCCATATCTGCTGGTTCAAAGAACCTGTCATACTACAACAGTGGTTCAAACTTTGAATGTATTCGAATTTAAAACGCTTTAATTTTGTATTCTGTCGACCACCCTTTGTTATTAACTTCAGTACCAAGGCAAAGACAAAAATAACAATTCATATCTTATTGCATATAATTGCTTGGTAAACTTGTTTTATCTGTATAACCCTACTTCGTGCAACTGCAATTTCAAACATGTGTTGAATGTCACCATTACATGACACTGCAATATATTTTTTGTGTTAACAAGATATTTCAAACATTCAAATTTGAAACTTTTCCCTCTGATGTCTTTAGATATTATTTTCCTTGTTCATAACTACCCATATTGTATTATATTTGAGAATCCAATGCATAAAAATCAGTTAATGGAAAAGAATGCATTTGATATCGATTTTATATTCAAAATAATCTCAGAAAAAAATGAAGTATAGCTTAAGGCTCAGCCTCCTACTCTTGTTAAAAAAAAGTATCTAATCCAGTATGGATCTTAGTTATAATTGCATTTTTACGATTTTGTACTTCTTAATAGGGATATGGGTTTGGTCCATATTTGACATACTATCTTGAAGTATTATTACATATAATACTGTATGCAGCTATGAATTCGCCCAGTTTAGATAGGAGACTAATTATGATTGAATTCTCCCACTTACACATTTTGTTCAAAAAATCATTAATTTCTTTTTCATTGGCATTTACATCCCTTTAACGGTATCCCAAACATAAGGGTAGGTATAATTTTGAAGTATTTCTTTCTGAAGAAATGACGCCAAACATTCCCCTGAAAACGCAGATCTGATATTATGAAAATTTGAGACAGAAAGCCTTAGTGTGTAATTTTCAGAGAAGTATATATGTGACATATCCTAATTTTGTATGACATCAGAAATACGAAAATGTATTAAAAATGAAATTCAAGAAAAAGTCAATTAAGACCCTTTTTGTCGTGCGCAATCAAATAATTTTTGGAAAACGAAATCCGAAGAATTTAAACAATAGATAAATTCTTTTCAAGACATGTATACATGTAAGAAAAAATAACCATGTGTTTATTTTAATGTTTTAATGGTTTCATATAAATACTTCACGAAAAAATGAAATTAAAAGCTTCATTCGTTGAATACTAGATATTTGATGAAAAGATACAAGAGTGTAAGATTCCTTAATCAGTTTCCATTGGGCTACAAAATATAAATATCGAAGTGATTCCGTACTTAACGTAGAAATATTAACATCATCCTTTATGGGAACAATAAATCTTCCCGATATCAAACTAAGGTTTGCACAAGCAGAAACTAATAGTTCTAATTTACCCTGCCATTCTAGCTTCTAGCGTAAAAAAGTGGAATATAATCAGTAAATGGGCCGGAAAATAGACGTATGTTTATAGATCAAAGGGGCATAAAATGATTAATTTTTGCAAATTAATATGGCAAGATAGGGAAATAATTTTTCATTGGATTTTTGTTTTCATTTTGGAACATATATCATACATGGGTATCTGCTGTAAACTGTTAATCATGTAATCATACTGGATGACACTGTGTTTGACCAAAATTTTGACCAATATTAATCCTCCAAGTTCTAGAACAGCAATAGACATCCATCAAGAAGTTATGGTTATGACTCTGGTTTCAGAAATGGGATTAAAGCAGTAGATCATGACAATCTCAAACCCAAAGACTTTAGGAACGAGTTTTTTTGCCCTACATTAATTTTAATTGCGGTGGTGGAGGCGTTGTTCATGACACAACACCTCCTCTTATTAATGAAATAAGTAAAATTCATATGCTGGAGATTCTTCCCTTAGTAGTAACATATAAATAGACTACAGATGATAACTCGTAACCTTCATGAACAACATTGAAACCCAAATCCAATACACCATAGATGCTATGAAAGGAAAGGAAAGAAAGGATGTGATTGTTGGGAAATAACTGGGTTTGAAGAATTTCTGTGGGAAACGGAGGATTTAAAATACTTGGAAATGGACAATGCACAATTACCCTCGTTACATGCCTATCTTTACTTTTTGTAGGAAAATATTTTCCCCTGATATTCTTGATGGGGCTTGATATACCCTCAAAGATAAACTACATTCCAAACTTCCCGGTTTTTCAATGTCAAATTCATTTTTTATATCCTCTCGGACCAAAAGAAGATCTCCACCCCCTTGTTATAACCCGACCATCACATCCTCTCCCCTACCACAACGGCAATTGCCATAAAATCCCCCACAACCAGACCAATAATTACCGCCGTGGACATATTGTTATCAGAGGGCTTATTTGCATACGTAATGATGTCTGGTGGGAAAGACTAAACCCCTCTATGCCAAATGCAATTATGGTGACAAACTTCAGAAGCACTGAGAAGGCATTCCTTCGATGCTAAGGTCACACATCCTCTATTTCAGATTGTGTCAAATGTATCAATCTAGCTAATTGTCTTGGAGGATCCTCTATCTCGTGCCGTCAGACTACGGTCAAAAGGAGGACCAAGAATTCTACAGCCTGGCACTTGTGAATGGCGAACTTGAAATGAAATTAGATGAGTTTTCACCATTTATGTTTGGGGTATGAAAAGTTGGCAGACAGTATAACTTTTATTGTTTTGCCAAATTTTAAAAGGAATGGTCATGCATCTTATCTGCAATTTAGTACTATGGATTTATCTAATACAATACTAGTATTACATGTACGTCATTATTGATATGCATATTTAGCTTTGTAAAGATATATCAGAAGTTAATTTTCGATTTGATATAATGTGTTGTTATAATTTAGACTTTAAAATGTTTATTAGAAACCAATGGGAAAATATGTATAAATTTGTATGGCTTGTTTATATGAGGGAATGTCTATTTGGTAAACATGACCTATATTTGCATTTTTTGATGACGTCTTATTGGTAAACATGTACTTAATAAGGTCAAGGAATCGAGGAATCAGGTTAATATTTTACTTTTAATTTGATCAATCTTTTGTAAAATAAAATTCTAATTTTTGTTTTCAAAGAGGAATATCAAGGTTTATATCCAATAAAAAGAATATCAAGAGAATGTAAGTTACGCATAATAATTAGCTCAAACATTTACAATGCTAATTCACTTCTGTATTATTTTAATGTAATAAATGAATAAATTATACAGTACACATTCTATAGTTGGGATATTCACGTATATTTATATGCCTGTTCCTTCTTTTACTGGTGTAGTTTAAAGCTCTGGATATTATTTTTAGAATGGTAAGAAACGATTCATTTTCTTCTAAACTAGTGTAATTTCCTCTATGCGTATTGACTTGGTCTACATTTTTTTTTTACAAACGCTAGATAATATTAATATTGAAAGCAGTTAAAATTGGCTATTTTTACATTTATTTACATAATTTGTAATGTAAATGTTTGCTTATATCTTTATCTGGTACACTGGAATTATGTGTGATTTTTTACCATGGAGGTTGTTGTCTTGATGCAGAGACACTAGTTTTTCATTTGTACACGTATAAACCTATTGCAGTTCTACTGTTCAGTCAGCTAAATTACGAACGATCCTTTCCGGAACAATTTGTCATCGACTTTATAATAGACTCTGTAATCATCCACTACATCTAAATGTATCTGAAATTTGTTGATAAATCCGTTTTTCTCATATCCATAATGCTTTTAATTTTTGCTGTCTAATTGCGCACGCCATATAAGTTATTTGGGATGTTTGTTGATCGCCTTTCCTGATTTCCTGTATTGTAGTATCATTTATTTTATTTATAATTTTAACATTCAGTATGTTAGTTCCTATTTGTTTTTGTTGGTCAAGATATAATATCATTTATATATATCTGGATCAGAAAAGAGATCTGTTATGATCAAAGTGTTCATGAAAGTTTTTATTTATTATCATTATTTTTTTTTTGGTACATATTTCATTGGATGATGTCATAAATGTCATTTTCAATTCCTATTGTTTCTGATAATTTGATTTCCTATTCTTATAAACATAAGTATGGCCATCTAAAACCTAAGAACAAAATAATTCTAAAGCGAAACATATACTACTCATTCTCATTTTGATAATCAAGTTCATAAAAAGTTTTACCGTAAAAGTCGGAAATCTATCTAAAAATTGTATGAAATACATGAACAGAAAATTTCTATCATTATTTTTTGAAAATGTCATCAACAGTCAATTATACAGGAAGACATGCCTTCATTCGTACAAAATGTCGGATAAAGCGGTCATTCTATTCCTAGATGTCTATATACAAGTTTATACCACCGATGAATGTGTCTTTTATCGATTTTTTTCTTTGATTTTAATAACCCTTTTTTCATAAAAATACGCCATGCAAGTCCTTCCCTACAATCTTCGTTTTTATGATTTTAGTATCTTGTTACATTCTGTGTTTTGAATTTCATTCCATGCCATAAATAAGTGTTTTGAATTTAAATGATTATTGAAAAAGTGTTGTTAAATTATTTAAAATCATTTATCAATGAAGAATAATAATAAATAAACATAATAAATCATGAAGTCATCCTTCCCCACTGTGATTTGGTTCAATATGTACATGAAGAGAACTCGGTTACCAAGTGCATGCATTTAGTCATTTTCCGTAATTTGTTGTAATTCATAAATTGTTTTTGACCTTATGAAATATTACGCACGATAAATCTACTATAAATGAATATACAGCCAAAACGAATTCATTTTCAGAATAGAAATTATAGAAGCACGAGAAAGGGTTAAAATAACGGATTATTTTAAAACAATTCAAATGAAAATAAGGGAGAGCAAAAGTAAGGAAATATGCAAGTAATGGCTGCATTAATGATGCAGTATACTAATACTTCGGCTATACTTTTTTTCAAAAATATTAAAAAGAAAGAAATTGAGAACTTCGAATTTCAAGGAATGTTCATATTTACAGAGTATTCACCTAAGTACTTCGATAATTAGGTCCTATGTATCGTTTCAAAACAGCGACGATTAATGCTAAAATAAAACTACTCGGAAATACAGGAATTTTTCCCATACTTTGGATTTTGTGCTTAGTGGAGCCGAATGATAAAAAAATGCATTTGTAGGGAAATGATTTCAATACTTTTCATGGCTAATTTAGTATCTTATTTATAAATATATAATCCATTACAAAATTCCATCACTCATCTACCGTCCATAGTAAAATGGGAGAAATGGGACGTTCTAACTCGGTGCTTAAAAAGAAATTTACGATTAAAACGAGATATTAATGAGTCTAATTAAAACTCCAATAATTCACAATATGCTCGACTTCAACACCATTAGCTAGCATATTACTCTTTCACTAATAATATAGGATAGATTAGCGTTGTAGTACCAAAACATTACTAGATATTCAATTTAAAAAAAGGAGAAGAAAACAATAAACAGGGTAATAAATATCCACTTTCAGTCCAATATATTCTTTACGAGAGCCTTGGGTATACAATTAAGAAAGCTCACAAATAAGGAGATATTGAACTAAATATACTTTTGAGTGTCATTTTCTCCTCGCTATGAAAAACCACCGAATCTTAATGTCTGAAAGCCTTTCTAAACTCATTGAGAGATATTAGCCTCGGATGTTGAAAGACTTAAGAAAGGATCTAATTCAGCATGAATGATTTATGCGAATAAAATATGATTAATGCCATAGACATATTCAAAATTCCGTCGTACCTTTACGGTAAAATGAGTTTTCAGTAGCAAGTTTTCCACCTCCCTTGTTTCTTTTGAGCAGGTGTGAAAATTTCTCAGTTGGGAATTGAGGTTGGGCTTTAAAAAAGTTTTAAGGGATAAACATGCCGACGGGCCTGGAAAACTCCTTTGGTAAAAACCCCTTCAAAAAGGTGGGGATAATGTACAAGAAAATCCCTTCCAAGTCACATCTGTTTGTGACACTTTTGATGACCTCGTCCTTTCACAAAATTAGAAAAAAAATATACAAGAAAGGGTAAAAATTATTTCACTTTATTGTAGATATTTAAAATTTTATCAATTACATAATGTATATAATTTAATTTTCAATTTATTAATGAAGATTATATGTTATTTTCTTTGCTATTCATGGAAATATGTCTTGTATTGTCTATATCTAAAATAAACATCAAAGAAGTACCTAACAATTATTCAGTCTCAAAGTCGAGAAGGCAAGAATTCCCATCGGAACGGTTGCGAACCCCGGAATGAACAACATTCCGAAGTGAGTCCAGGTGCCCGGCTCTCACATAAAAGAATATGTGTAGCATTTTCTGTATCTAAATGAGAGAAAAAGAATTTATACTACATAACCCAATTATCTCGAAATTAATAGATTTATAATCGCAATTTTCACAATGAAATAAATTGATAAAAAAAAAAAAAAAAAAAAAAAAAAAAAAAAGCGTGACTTTCGTTTCAATTTTTTTTAAAGTTTAAAATTGCACGAAGTAACCAATCGGATGTGACCTTTTTAATTAAATTAAGCATTGAATTTATTCGAAATTGTGAGATCTTCTGCATGAAACATTTTTTATACGCATTGGGTCCTTTAGCTCATTCAGATATAGGTAGATTTACTGAACCTGATAAGAAATTAAAAATTTGAGAAATAAATTCAGTTTTTACTCACCCTCACTGTGAATTACTACACTTCCATCAAAGCTATAAATTCTTCAAATTTGATCAACAATTATAAAAGAAGTAACTTTTCGATAAATAACAAAGGTTTCCCAGCTTTAAATACAAACAAATTTCTCATAAAATTATTTTTATAGCGGCAAACACGGGGCTGTAATTTCCATATTATGCAAAGATTCTGATTTAATATGCCTTATCCGTGCTGACGCCATGTTTTATTCATATTATTTGAATTTTCTTATCGAGAAAAATAAAATTAAATTACAAGCGATCAATTTTCAATGCCAATTTTGGCTGATTAGAAGTCTATCTAGTCCTTGTATTTGCTAACGCCATATTTTGATGGATGTGAGGGGTTGCAGCTTGAATTTTTAATGATATATGCCAGACACTATAAGCATATTGTATATGGCCTCGGATATCGAGGTGTGTACAAAAAATAATGTATCAATCCACAATTGATGTTTTTATTGTTGTTTTGCACATGGAGATGAACAACACGGTATCATCTGCCCATTTGGAAATTTAATCATTACAATTTAGAACTTTTGTAAATATTACAAAATTAGCATATTTTTTTCCTCCAAATGTTTCATATCATACTTTATTGTCAATTAAAGGAAAACATTTTTTTTCTGCAAATTGTTGTTTAAAAATTGTGAGGAAAAACAAGAGATATTGCATATTGATCAAGTCATGCTCTTTGGACGATGATATTATAAAGTTTATGAACCTCCAGCAGAGAAAGCGCATGTAGCATAAATAAATTTTAGCTTAGAGCTAATATTTGGCATTTTCCATGCTTCTTATTTTAGTTAATCCGTTAGTAGTATGGTATTATATATTGATAAGTTTGACATGCATACAACACAAATAAGGTCCATGATTTATGGGGCGTTCTGTAGCCCGGATGAAGGTCTTGCCTTTATTGATGCTGCGGAGTTTTCCCGACAAGCTATCGTCTTCCACCGAGTTGTTCAACTCAGACTGTAAAGTCAAATCTAACATGTCGCCCTATTCAAAGCGACATGATAATAACACAACGCAATTAACGAAAGCTAGAAAGATATGGGCCGGTGGAATTCGAACCTCTAGTTCAGCAAATGAACTGTCATGTTCGAAAAGCAACCGAAGATGCGAAGCTGAGAAAATAATAGGGTTGTTACGTGTGCAACGGTACTAAATTGGTTATCTTGTGGATAGAGTGTTCGATTGGTCGCGCCGAATACCAGCTGGAAGGATAATTGTTTACACTAAAACGCTTTATCGTCCTAAGATGCAGTATCTTGTTTCACTCAAGCTCTAAAGACAAGTGTTCGAATGTTTAAGTGTGATGGAATCGTACGTCAAACGGTTCAACTAGAGATACCCTATAAGGTCAATTAATAATTTATTTCCCTGTCAATATTACACTGTTTTCTACCACTGTAAATGTCGGATGTTTTTGTTCTTACTGTAGAATTATTGAAACATCTCGATGGCTTACTATGTAATTATAGGTTTTTGATTTTCTTTTCTCCTTACACAAATGTCAATCATGTCTCATAGGAATGTTAAAATTCAAAAGAATGTACCTTTTAAAAATTGAATCTTCATTAAATGTCATGAAATATGAAACAAATCAAATCAGTCTTACGTGCTCTTTGAGAGGATAATTTCTAAGTTGATATAACTTGTACCCAATCCTAATGCATGATTGTTGCAATAAAATATGTTTAAACTAAACATGCTCTTTCATATGAAGAATGTTGTCATGCCAAGAAACTATTCAGAAAAAAGAGGAAAACTTAATTTTGATTGTAATTTGAATTCTACTCTTTGTATAGCTGCTACGGTCCTACAACAAAACACACAAGGGACATCCTTGTAGATAATTTTAGTAAAAATGATACAGTATCCTATGTTCTCTCAAAAGTATTACACACAAAAGCTTGAAAAGGAGAAAAAATGAAAATTTAGATAGAAATGATTAATTCAAACCCAAGTTTAATGTATATCACCGATATTATTTTAACTACGTGTATAATAAATGTATTTCAATATGTAAATGTGCAAAACCTACTGCTATGTAATTTGTCTAATATCGCTACATGTCGGATGTCCCCTGATAGTGATGTTCATGTTGGATAAACAACAAGAACAATAAAAGTCTATGTATAATGTATTACCATTGATCAACATTAAAAGAAATGAGATTTCAGTATCAAATGTGAATTTGTTTTTACACAATTCTGGGAAAACTTAAAAATTTAAAAAGGGATAGTTGACAAATAATACGCAAAAATGTGCCGCCAAATTTCAGATCACACGCAGACTAAGTAGACACTTTTTTCTTTCCATAGAAAAGGTACTATCTGTTTCCAATTATAATTAAAAATTGATAGATTTAATGCATCCGTGAATGTTTTGTATTTGCAACAATTAGTTTCAAATTCAAGTCGTGAGAAGTCTGCGCCACTGATACGAGACACAGGAGAATTGGACATGATACATAACCGGGGTAAGACTTGCTTGTTTTCGTCAAGTCATGTCATCTTGCTTTAATTTCACTATGATTTAGTAAATCATTTATAGCAATAAAATGATCATAGCTTCTAATGAAGGGGAAAATGAATTCACCATTTCGATGTAATGCTGCATAAAAACACAATCATAATTCGGAATAAATTTGAATAAAATATTTGTAGTTACTGATCCAGAGAAAGAGTTTCTGTGGTAAAATGATTTAAATTTCAGTTCAAACTATGAGTTTGTTGATGTTCATTATCATAATTAGGAGCATTCTATTTCAATTAGGAATACACGGTCATTACACATCCAGCTGATCACAAATAAAGAGGGAGGTGCAACTGTTAAAACGTGAAATAACATATTCAGATCTGTTATGAATATGACATGCGAGAAGCGAGAGAAAAATTACAAAGAACGTAAAAATATCAAGCGAAATTACACCTCAAGCGAGATAGGAAAACTCTTTGGAGCGAGACGAGAGAAAAATATGTCTGGGGTCAAAATCAAAGGGCAATATTTTGAAAACGATAGTTTGAGGTCATATAAGGTGACGATTTTAGGAGTTTCGTCCGTTTTGAAAGCCAAATCTAATTCTGTATCATTTAATGTCAGTTGGAAAGCGTTGAAGTTGACCGCGCGGATTTTTTATGGCGGTGAAAGGGTCGCGTAAGGTCACTTGTTTTGAACTGGAAGAATAAGGGCGGAGTACCTCAAAAAGGGAGGAAATTCGACAAGCGATATGATCAAATTTGTAAGGTAATGAGGTGTAAATATCAAACGAATTGGGGACAGGAAAAAGTCTATAGTAAATCCACAAGACATTAAAGTCAGACTCAGGTATATGTATGATGAAAAATGATCCCTATACAAAGCATAGAGAAATTCCTTTATTAGTGAAATTGTACAGCAATCTCCTTGGATCATACAGGAGACGTACAAAGACTAACTTCAGTGACGACATGTTGTCATGACAAAGTCAAAAATCAAGAGAGATTAAAAAAGAGAACTCGTTACAGTAGTTAGTAATTTTCCAGGGCAATGTGTAGGTGTAAGGAAAACATGCAAATGATTTCCATTAAAAAAAATTTAATTTTAACCTCTAATAAACTTTGCTTTCATGAAATTAAAAATTTCTCGACTTTAGAGGAAATGCGGTCCGACGTATCAGTACTTCATATGGTATAAATGCGATGCTAAGTTTAGCTTCAATGAAGAACTTCACTTTTATTTTGTAAAATTAAAGTGCAGCCTTAAAAGCAATTTAAATTTTGAGCTGAAGCTTTAAGAAATTCCAATGTCTACAAATCAAGGAAAAGTATTCATGTTAGCATAAAAAACAATGAAAGTCGATAAGTTATACTTTTAAGTAACATTCAACGTGCATACTTCATTAAACTTCAAGCCAACAAAAAATCTATATTTTATTTTTAATTCTCACTTGTTAATTGGGTACATGAATATTCAATAATGGAACATACATTCTTAAAAGTAGATCGGGAAAATTAACCTCATTAAAGACTAAGGTACACAACTAGAATTATGAAAAAGATCCCAGCTAAATAACATCAAATTTACAGTCAAGTTTTCCCCAAGCCGAACCTTATCACGTTTTTGTTCCTCCTTTAGATTTTGAGTCTTTCATGGTTACATTTATGTTGCAGTGACATTGTAGTCTTCCAGGCAAGTTAAAACCTGTTGCATTTTATTATAAACTATAGGTTGTTTTCACAAGAAATATCTTTCTTTTTTGCTGATTCTCCTTTTTTTATTTTTCTCAGAGGTGGCAGACACCTGAGCTTTTTGTCAACAAGAACTTAGAAACCATCAAGCAATTTTACGTCGAGGTCATTCGGGCTGATCGCATCATTGGAATTATTTTGTCGAATTTTATTTCACGCTTTGAAATGTTAAAAACATCCATCCATAAACGCTTGCATGTTTGAAAAGAACCTCAGCCATAAAATAAAAAAAATACTGCTACAGACAAAGCGTTATTTACAGAGGAACTTTAAAACTTGAAGTCTTGTTGGATCTTGGCTTCTAAACATAAACAAAACTACCCCCTTCCTGGACCATAAATGTCTAACAGAGACTGATTGATTCCTAGCCGTGTCCTTTAAAGAAAATTAAAGCTTGATGATAATCTATCGTTATTGTAAAATTTGTGAGCTCTAATCGATTAACGTGAAATAGACTTCAACGACAATCCTATTTAATGGTTTGATACCGTGAAATGTTTCTCCTCAAATTCCTTTGCCAGAATTCCGCATGAAAATATCTAGACGGATTATGCTAATCAACAATGCGAAACAAACATCGCGGGATAACTCACCCCTTGTTAGCTATATGCAACCTAGCTATGCCAATAAAGAAAGATTTTGTCCATAAAACATGACTCGGTGCTGAAGATTTCTGTTTTTGTAGGCAAAATTTATTAGTATGTTTTGTATCCTTCTCATTGTTATTGAAAAATTACACGTCCAACTTCTCTTTTGCAAAATCGAGAAATGAAACTGTCATCGACCAAAAATGTTTGCATCTTCACGGAAAGATCTTTAAATGTTTGCATTTCTGTACGAAATGATTCTTTAAGAATAGATTTTTTTTATCTAGACTTTAATTCTCAAACAATTTCTCATCTTGAATGTTTAGACAAGCAAAACAAGTCTTCACCGGCAGATGTCCAGTGTTGGAGGAAATATCACTTCAAAGCAAAAACCGTGACAAATTATTAATTTTGAAAAGAAAAAAATACAATGAAAATATTCAAACAAAGTAAAACAAAATTATAATGTTTGTGTCAAATTTGATATATATGAGGCAAAACAGAGATAAGAAATTTCTGTTGCATTGCATAGCCAATAATAAACAACTCAAAAATTATCTTTTTTGAATATCAATTTGAAAATACATTACGGACTTTTGATAATGGTGTGCAAAAGATGCAGGCGTGTGCATTGAAGACTTGAAGAAAAAAAAAAAAAAACAGGTGACAATCAGGGAAAATCATATTAAAGAGCAAGTCAACTCGACAAAGGCCTTTTCGAACATTATCCTTCTCTTCCCTGGACATTAAAAATTAAAATTTGATATCATATTATATCAATTTTTGTGATAAGATTTTACGGCAATTTCTTTAAAACTTTATGAATGTTGAGGTAATAATTCGACCTATACAAACTTCTCTATCTTCGTTTTTATTACTTCTTTATTGTCAACTTAATATCTTTTGGTATCTCGTTTATAATAGAAGATATAACTTTAGTATTTTATATGAAAATGCCGTCCTTATATGACGATCATATCGCTCTTACGCTTCTTCGCTCCAGAGTGCTATAAGAGACCACGATGTCCCACTGATAGGAACAACCGTACCATGACAAAATAGGGAAAAGACTCGCCTAGGGTTTACGACGCAGAAGACATTAAGGAGATATAACATAAAATTTTTACCGAAGGTTTGTAATCTCTTAGGAAACTAACCTTGCTCCGTCAAAATAAGCAAAGGGAGCGTTTCAAAAAAATACTTTCAATCTCTGAGAAATCCCATGGACCACTGTATTGCTGTTTATGTGAAAAAAAGATATTTCGTGTGAGTCATCATTTTTAAGATTTCAAACTTTCTTCTTCATTTCATATAAAATAGTATTTACATATGGACGTTTTCATACTTTACCACTCAAAAAGGCTAACTCATAAGTTAATAAATTTTCGAAAGTATGAAAAATCATATGGAAAATCACCTTCCTCAAGACTTCAATCAAATAGAAAATATATGAGGTGATCTCCAACAGGACCTGAATGCAACACCCACAGGTAAAACCACAAAGCAGACAAGCACAACAAAAGAAACAAGAGAATTACATGAGAATTTATACAGATTATACCAATGGATGGATATTAAACCTACTTGTGATTTATCTTTAATTATTCTTGTTCTCTTATAGCAGATTAATTTTTTGTTTGTGCCAAATATCTGTTCGGTTTTGCATTTTCCTGGTTCCCTGTGACTATTGATTGTGATTTATTTCCATTCTGATCACAATCTAGTTAAGTGAATACACAGATGTCAGACACCTAACCCGTTCACTTCTTGAAGAAATAAATTCTTACTTCAGCACCATGATAATTTCTATTAAGATTTTTTGAAAACCGAAGGAAGAGATTCAGATTAATATACCCCCCATCATGAAACAGTTACACTCTCACTCAAATACCATTCATTTTATTTAAAGAAGGAAACATTTACTTTTCCAAGTTTCTCTCGGGCTTATTTTGATACGGTCCCTCGTCGAATTTTTTTCACGCAATATACGCATGTGAGACTTTGGTTAATGGTTGGGTATTGTTGGGCAGCTGCCGGGTGGTATACGATCAGATCGTCTCTCTGATAGCTCGGGGACTAGGTAGTAATTTATGTCAACGTGCTCGTTGGTGGTGAATTATTGAAAATCTATCCTCTTCTGGAATAAAAGGGTGAGGGAAACACGACACCAATTGTATCTTTTGGAACACAAAAAAGAAACAAATTGAGACTAAAATAGCTTGTAGCTGCATACCCTGAGAATTTGACGGAATGCGAAAATTTTGCAACACGTGTTTCGTTTTTATCGAAGTTCTCAAAGGCATTGTTCTAATCAAATTCTGTTTTTCCTTATCATTGGATTCATGCTTTGATAGAGTTTCAATATGAAAAAATGAACCTTAATTTCATTTATGTTAATTCTATTTTAAAAATGGATAGAGTTTTTCCCTACAGAGCTGTAATGGTCTCTTGTGACCTCAAACTGGGATATTTTTAATTTTTAATTGATAGATGAAATAACATCAGATCCAAGTTTGAAAGACTAGAATCTGTGCTTTTATAAAATGAAGCTGCAAAAAATAAAAGAAGAAAAGAACCTTCACATTTGATATAGATATATACCATATATATGCTATATTACTCAAGCCAAAAATAAAGAAGAAATGAAAAAAAGAAATATTTAATCCAAATAAGATACAAAATATTTCTTACAACCTGCAACTTGAAATCTATAGAAGCAACAACAAAGTATATAGAGAGAACATAATTTCTGTGGTGAGAAGCATACTTTGGCCTTTACTCTGATTTCACTCTTGGAATTTCTAGGAGTCCTGGTCTGTACTTGCCGTGACTTCAGACATCCACAGATCAATTCCACTGATATTGGATTAAATTTTTTGTTCAGGTCAATTTAAGACGTTGTGTTCTGTTGACTTTTAACTCTTTCAGACCGGTCCCGTAAGAAATCAGGCTGAATTGCAGATAATCCAATGAAGCTTCTGGCTTTATCCCTCAAGCCCCTTCAATCAATGGCGAACAATGTGTATTGATACAGAGAAAGAAAGACGGATGGCGCTATACGACTACAAAGACAGTTTCTTTCAAAGGATTTCCTATCCCCACGGAGGGAAAAGCTTTGTCAGTCAATGTTTGCACGACAGCAGAAAACTGGCTTCCTTTAGGCTCAAACTCCGCAAGACGTTGTCAACATGGATCACTAATTTTCCCCCCAGCAACTTACAGGGAATTTTGACATCGTCCTAGGCATGTTTGGATGGATGAAAAAATAGTTCAAAGGTTTCTGAGGATGACTGAATATAAGACAAAAAATGGATTCGAAGTGCTTAACACTCTCATGGGCGGAAAAGGAAGAGATAAGATACTGTATAACATTAAGACCATGTTTTCAATACTAGTAGTATGTATTTTTATGCTTTATCTCCAAACAAGGTTAGCAACCTATCAATGTATAGAATAACAATACTTGTTATGCATGCGTAGGAAAGTAGCCAAAGGAAAATTTGCTGAAGATATGTACGAATTGTGAAAAAAGTGCTCCATGACGGTAGAATTACATAAACTCAGCACCGTTTTGATGACAAAATTTAGGGGATAACATACATAAAGCGCAAAGAACTAAGACAGCAACATCCATACACACGAAACTCATGGATTTATTAATATTCCGAAATGGAAGTAACTGGATGTGATAGTTCTACCGAATTGAAGCGGCGGGTGTTGCATGCAAGCAGGAGATGCTTACTCTTCCTGGGCACCTGGTCTCACTCCCATATTGGGAGTTCGCTTCTTTTCGTATGGTGGAGGTTTTTGTTTGTTTGCTTTGGTTCCTGTTTTATCCTGATTTTGTATGCATTCGGTTTCTGATTTTCTGAATTATCGATTTTGTGCTGTATACGGGGATAAGGTCATTATCCATATTTGTCATAGCAAAAAGACAAACAAAGAGAGAGTTCACTTCTCTTCATATGGTAGATTTTTTATTACTTTTTTCCTGGTTTTGTATGCCCTTGGTTAAATGATTTTTCTATGAACGATTTTGTACTTCTTAATAGTGATATGGTTGTGTCCATATTTGTCATCCACAATATTAGAGATAATTGGTGTAGTTATCCAGATGACTTGTGCATAGAACCCTCCAAATATCCAATAAATTGTTGGAAATTCAAACTTAGTCCAACGACTTAAGAAAGTATTTGGGCTAAATGATTTATTGCATTACAAAACTTACTCCATGAGACCAAAAAATAAGCTACCCTGCGGTGCTTCTCTAAATGTGTAAAGATCTATATATATCATTGATTTTTTTTGTAAGAAATTGTTCTGGAGCAAAATTATCAAAATGTGTGGGGTTTTTTTTAATTTAATATCTTATAAATAGTCTTTCGGTTTTTCTTTTGACAAAGTAACTATTGCATTCTTTGTTTACATTACATTGTTTAGATTGAGGATCAAGTTCCCGAAACGTGCATTTCTGGTCCATGCTGTAGATTTATCTGTTCCTAAATGATGCTAATGAATTTGAAGACGCTTAACATATAGGTTACAGGCAATTAAAATATACATCATGTGTCAATAGTGTGATGTTATTGTTCTAGATGTATCTAACACCGTTTGTTTTATTTTTCTTGTACGTGTTCCACTGTGGCGCCATGTTGGAGATCTCCTCCTATAGCATTGAACAAGAACATATTTTGAGGAACCCCAATTACGATCTTCATAACAAATGTTTTGGAGAATGCAAACTCGGTTAAGTATTGAATAGTTTTTTATTTATAAAATAAGAATCGAGAACAATCCAATATGTTTGTCCTGTTGATGTGTGTGGAATGAAGATAAAACTACAAACACCAATTTATAATTATCAGATGTTAATTAATCTAACAATAAAAAGGTATGAGGATGCATTCATTAACGGATCCACATGCAACGTGTTACCGAGCAAGAATAAGTCGTATTGGCAATAAAAAGACAATGAGGCAAGGGCATGAGGGACCCGGATACTGGTACTGGGGCCGCTTAGATCACGTGATCGCCACAAGATGTCGCACCAAAAGATTAATTTTTATCCCATGCGCCTGTTTAGTATCCATGGTTGAGTAGAATTTATCGTTATATCAAAGAATGACACAATCAGCAGTTGTAAAAAAAATGTATACATCTGATAACAAGTAAATTGAAATTTAATTGATCTTTATACAGGTATTTTGATCCTCTCTATTACATTCTTTTAACTTAACTACTTATAGTCATGCAATATACACCTTATTTCTGGTTTGATTGGTTCAAGCAAAGCACGATTGGCCCAGAAACGAATAGATAATTTCAAAAGGATCTTATTTTAACAAGTATATGAAGCAAATATTATGGCAATTGTCTACTTTTTATGCACGAAATTACGAACAATGTGTAATTATAAATATTTCTCTAAGTCAATTCGGCTTGAAGTACCAATGATGAGAACAAGTTTGTGGAAAATGTTTGGTACACAGTATTTTGGTAGTTTTGGTAAGTTTGTCCAAAAGACGGCGCTCTGGTAGCAGACTTGGGGGATACTTCGTTCTAATTAAATCAATTTAAAATACTTGATATTAATGTCGTTTTATCAAGCTCTAAGGTATGAGAAAAAATAAATAAAATCGATTAAAAGGGGTGTTCTCCTTCAAAACTCTGAATTCCAGTGCTCTAGTTCATTTCATTGATCTTTTCATGCGCTCTAAATTATCCCAGAAAAAGAAAGGCATGCCTAGAATTGCAATTTTACAAAAGCAGGAAATCCCCCAAATTGAATATAATGAGAAGGAATGAGATTTTCTCGACCTCTCAGAAACATTCGGGGCTTGATTCGCAGGGCAATAACACAAATGCTCGGTTTCTCCATGGGTTACTATTGTGTGATTGTATTTTCTTGTTATGTTTTCTTCAGGCTAACTTCCCTACAAATATTAGATGGCTTTATGTACGGCTTAAGAGTGTTAATGGATTTGACATAACTTTTGAAAAATATCAAAGTCCCGTCGCGTTCCCCGGGGAAGGAAAATACTCATCATCTATCTCTAAAGTCGCGCCACCTATCGGCAATAAGACAGCAATGTGTCAAAATTTGGAGTCACTTTTCTTCATAAATGACCTGTTCAGAACTTTGCCGATCTTTGGATCAGAGATAGGCTGTCTTTGCGTCGTAAATAAATCGTATGAAACATGTCAACGTGTCAAAGCATAAGAGTCCTCAATTTGAAATAGTGCACAAGTGCACTTTGAATCAGGTGCATAAAATTTTGAAAGATACAAAAAGAAAGAAAAAGAAAGGCAGGCAGAATTTGGACTTGGAACAACTGAAGTAGGTCATTCTATGACATCTGAACTGAAAGATGACAAGACACCTAACGGCACTGTAAAAAGCTTTAAATCAGGTGTATGATATTATGAAAGATACCGACATCAAGAAGAAAAAGACCCACAAAGTATTTTCCCAGAACATCTGGAAGTGGATTTTTCATGACACCTTTTTATTTAGGATCAGAATAGATCTTACTACACCGTAAGATAGATTTGACATATCAGATTTAATGTCTTATTTATGTCTTGTTTCCATTTTCATTTTTTTTTTCATTTTTGATTTCTTTCAAGCGAAACTATCATATTAATTTGATACCTTGAAAATTTCCCGATTCATAAATATTAACTTACATATAGTTACACATAGGCCAAATGGTCAATCATCTAGTCTTTTGAGTGAAATTGAATAACATAAGCTAGATGTTGGTTTTTTTTAAATCACATTTGTATAACTTCATGTAATAGTCTCTCTAAGAATGGGTTAGAAGAGGTTACTCTTATTCACTAAAAGTCACAACATATTTTGTTGCACTTTTATCACCTAATATTATATTCCTAATGTTTGTAACAAAATACGTTTTATGTTCTTTAATATGATTAATTCATATTGTAATATAATTCATATGGTAATATAATTCATATTGTAATATAATTCATATTGTAATATAAACCAGTCATACACAGTAGAAATTTCAGAAAATTGTATAGAGTAGAAATATTGTTATATATCAAACGTAAATCTTTAAAATTATTTTTGATATAAATGACGCAAAATTAGTAGGAAATTACGTATATATTTCCTTTCACTTCTTTGCTCATTTGTAAACTGTTATTACTTGTTCATATGGTGGATTTTTGTTTGTTTGCTTTGTTCCTGTTTTGTCATTTTGATTTTGTATGCCCTTCGATTAATGAATTTCGAATTTTCCATTTTGTTCTTTAAATTGGGCTTTGGTTCTTTTCCATATTTGTCATTTGTGCTTACTGGATACCTATATTTTCTGTAAGAATTTGCATTCCAATATTACTTTGAATTATATTGAACATTTATAGATGAAAGAGGACATTTCCTTGTATATGAGTACCAAACTTAGTACATTTATATTTCAATTTTTGGCCTATGTAACTTTATGTAAGTTAATATTCATGAATCAGGAAACTTTCGAAATATCAAATTGATATAATAGCTTCGCTTCAAGGAAAGACATGACCCCCCCCCCCCCCCAAAAAAAATCCGAATATTGAAACAAAGCAAAAATAGAACCTTAACTTTGATACGTCAAATCTGTAGTTAGATCTCTTGTCAAACAAGATTATTATTATAATTATTGGAACGGTAGTATATATCCTTATCAATAAATTATGAGTTGCTTTTATCTCACTTCAATTGTCATCCTTCCAAAAGCTCAACATTGTAGTCTTTATATTTTGTATGCTCTCTAGTAACTTGAATGTTTTACTTTCAAAAACGTGCAAAGGTCTTTCTGAACTTTACAGACAGAATATATGAACCGACAGTTTAAAAATAAAAATTATACATAATGATACCTTACAATCTAAATGTTTTGATTTTAGGATAGGATGTTGGAATCTAAATGAATGAAATCAAATCTTTGCTCACAAGGATATTTGTCATTATTTAAAGAGGAAGTTGACGATCAAGTGAAACTATCTGAAACTAAAATGGTGAACAGAGTCTGGTGAAGAAAGGAGTATTTGTTTGTACCGAGCAGAATTATAAGCTTCGTTTCGTTGATGTAAATGAATTTTTATTTTCTAATTCGCATTTTCATACAATGTGTTTGTTTGTTTGTTTGTTGTTTTTTTTTTTGGCTGATAAACTAAGTATTGATATTTTTATCCTTAATATGTTTAAAACTGTCTCTACCTCGATATACTAGTATAGGATGAACATGTTATGATGTGGAATACCCTTTCACCTGTGTATTTGGATTTTTCTTGATTTTGATTTTTTTTTTCAAATTCAAATAATCCTATGCTGATATAGCTTACAGGCATTCAAATACCGTCATGTATAGCTATACGATTTCATTCTTGGTTAGTTTCCTATGAGATCAAATAAAAGAAAAGAGAGAAATGACTTCTCTTTCCGGTTTAAAGACCTACCTCTATTTCACCATTGCCATAGATGGAGAACGCCCAACACTGTTGCTTTGATAGGCTCTCATTCAAACCTTATACAACATTAATTACCCATCAAGTATTGAAAATGAAAAGGTTTATTACAGAAAGATGCAATTTTGATTAACGATATGGTCTCATAAACCACAGAGTATTAAATAAGTAGCACCTAATTCACACCTCTTGAACCCGTCTCACAATCAAATCTCCCTACATTCTCAAATACAAAGGTGAGGAAGTGTAATTACACTGCAAGAAATAAACATGTCTTGCAGATTCATTTATTTTCTTGGTGATTCAGAAACGTTCCTTTTGGACAGAAAGACTGATGCTGGATTTGGTCTATTCAGTGAAAGAGTGTAATAGTAAAAATTTGTTGTGAAACCTGTGAGCAATGTAACACCCGCCATAGGAAGTGAAAGACAACACTTAGTACGAAAAACACATTGAGTGAATGGGACGAAATGATATTTTACTGATCGTACTTTGATGGCATGACGTCAAACGTTGTTTTCATCTAGATGTAGACCATTTATACCCTTTTCTTATATTTTAGGAGAGTATCTATGTTTTTGATTTACACATACGAAAAACAAACCTGGCGTTTAGTGAAACATAACTTTACCATTGAAGCAAACTTTTATGAACGCCGAAGGTTAAAATCGTCATGGCTGTTGATTTATGAATGTAAAAAAGTTAGAGATAAATTCACATAAAATTTTCTCGTCATTTTTGTATCTTTTAGCATGGTACAGATATCGCATCATCTTACGCCTGGAACTTTTATGAAGTATGAAATTTGATTCTCTTTCATGACATAGTCTCAACCTATTACATTCATTTCACCTGTCAATTAGACCGAGAAAAATATAGCATGGTACGATGCCTTTTCTTAATGAAATGTCTATGAAAAGATGCTCGTTGGCGGCATTACACACATTATTTCAGAGATCAGAGTAAATCTGGACTATCATGGCGTCAAGAAAATTGACCTTGTCTGAGAAATTTTAATTTATTTGTCCATATTAAAATTCAATTACGTAACTAGGACACTTTTTGAAACCTTTTCGGTCACTATATGAGGATGTAAACAATAAACAATTAATAATGTCATGTAAACATGTAAAAGTTACACGTTCGACTAATAACATTATAAATCACCTCTTTAATTTAAGCGCATGCGCATTTCCTAATCTTAGCGTCAGGATTGAGAAGATTCCAAATTATTGAATATCAGTGCAGCGCGACAGAGTTAAATCTGACTTTGCATACAAAGAGCTTATTGGACGACACTTCAATGGAATCTATAAAAGTTTGTACTTACGCCTCTAATTTCCCTTGAAGCTTTCACTGGCATGTTCCGCTCATAACCAACGTGCATCGGCATAGGTTGTTTGTGATTTGGTCACCATTAGCGGTCACCAAGACACGAATTTGTTGACCACCTTAGATTAACACTGACGTTATTATGTGTGATCTTCCATAATGATGACATTCTAAAATCCAGTTTGGCATTCGAGTTTACAAACGCGCACGTATAGTCCTACAAAAAACCATCCAAAAAGAATTCCCAGTATGGTCAAACTAGAGAAATACTGGTCCGGACGGCGAGGCTCCTCTCTCGCCGACCAAATGGTAATCTAACTAGAAGTGGTGGTTTCTTGTATTAACATTCAGTGTTATGCAAAATTTTTGTGAGTGCAATTCAGATTTCGCATTTGCAATTGTAATGAACATCAAGTCAGTCTTGTCATGCAATTGTATTAATATTTTATACACAGAATCCACTGATCAATGCGGCTTCCTGAAGAGTTTACAAATGAAAGAGATGCCACTCCGTGACTTGTGTATACTTTAATTTCTAATGGAGATTCTATGCAAACACTGGAAGGAAATATTCTCATTTGCAAGCCAGATTTGATCAAATAATTCAGCAAGAAAAAATTACTATTCCATCTTGCACCGTGTGTAGCCGGTCCCGCCGAGTGGGGGTTTTCATCTTACTTTGTAAATGCTTTTACTTATGAATATTAATGTCCATCTACTCGAGCGTCCCATTTACCTGTATTTTACTTATGTTCAATCATAATAAAGAAAAAAGATGAAGTAGAATTTACTTTAAGAGTATGATACTTTAAAAATATTTGGGTCTATAAACATCTTTTGTACTTTCACAATGTCAATATAAAGATAGGATACTTTCAAATTGTTATGTCGTTGATATGGCAGAATATTTTGTAGAAGAATAAATAAAACGGCAGTAATAAAATCATATAACGAAATATCAATCAAAACTAGGAAAGTTTCACTGTTGGAGATCTTTTCAAGAATATATAAGTTTATTGGTTTGATTTTCGGACTCTGATTGTGGGTTTTATGCTTTACTTTCATTCACTGATACAACATTCAAATCAGTGAATGAGATAAACACAAGCCTTCCTGTCCTATAAGGGCACGTGTTACTTTTCCCTGGCATCTTACTTCATCCTTAATGGGGATTACCCTTTTCAGTTTCAATTGACAAAAATGGAGAAAATAAAGAATAACAAGGAGTCGAAGTCCAAGATGATAAGGATGCAGTGGTCACAGCGGAATGCACATGATAGTAAAACATAACACAGAAGATGAGACTACTACACCAACAACAGCCATTACCAAGTAGCACAGCAGCAATGATAAAATAGTCACTAGAACATCATACAAAACAATCGAAACTGACGTACAGAAACATCAAACATTAATGACATCACATAAAAGAAAGGAGACCAATGTGCAGCCGGCGCCGACCGTGGACGGCCATCTGCTATTAGCAAATGGTGTAATTATCCGGATTACATTTGTTCAACCCTCTCCGGATACACATAGGTGTCATTGTAGTATAAACATAAAACTTCTCACTATAAGGTGACATTACAAACAAGATAGTTAAACGCAGTGGCGTCACATGTAAATGTAAATGGATCTCAAACATTCTATGGCATGTGTATATCAGTCTGTGCTTTGCTGGCTGAAGCGAGCTCAAGATCAATCACTCGAGAAGTCTGACCAAGTTTCAGATAGGACAGAGAATCAGGACCCAGTCTTCTCTGACGAGATTTAAACAGGGCCCGTCATGGAGTCCCGTCGACACGGTTTGTTAATGTTCAACATTGGGAAAGACACTGGTACAAACTAACAACACCATCGAAGCATGATATAAGATCAGCCGTCATTTGGAAAACATGAGCCAAATACAATACACAAGGCACGGATAATTCTGAGATGTTGTACTTTTTACGGAGAAGGTGTTGAAACTGTACTATTTGCTCCGTACATGTATAATTTTATGCTGATATAGATAATACAGTGTATCAAAGTTTTGACACAAAATACTGGGTCTTGATGCAAGGAATTAATATGTGAAATATGAAATCCTATCAGTAACCATTAACACTCTAAGGTCCAGATGGAAGTTTTTTTATTAGGCCATTTATTTGTTTCTTTCTGTTTTGTATCCTCGTACTGGTAGGTTTCGTGACTCCAAATCATGAAAAGAAACGATATGAAAATAATGAGATCTATTTGTGTTTTCATTTATAAGAGAAATGGTCAAATTTTCATATTTCTTATAGAAAATCTAAAGGCACTGCAATGATTCTAGCCATTGTATTTTTAATGGTTTCTGGTATAATAAAAAAGAAGTTTCCATCATATTTTATATGGTTAGATGATATTAATGACAACTTTGTTGTATGTGTTTGTTTCTCTCCCTGACTGGTAGGTTTCCCAATTTCAAAAAGACGTAAAACAGATTACCTTTAATCAGAGAATTAAAGTCAAACACGAAAGCCAAAACAAGATTAAAAAAACCACAATGGAAAGGCTTACGAATTTCGAAAAAAAACCCCAGTACGTTCTCACGCCAAAATAAAATAGAACAAACTGACGAGGACAATGAGGCAAGCTCCACAGAAACACGATGGACGACTTATCTAATGAACCATCTCCAGTGCAAGTGCATGCAGAAAGGCATTATAGAATGCATTGTAGATGTCGCTGTTAAAACGCGCCGATCTAATTTAGAATTACTTCGGCATTTAATAAGTACCGCTAATAAGGTTTTGCTATCCGAAACACGTGTCTGGTGCATTACAATTGGTTTGAAATTTTCTTCAAGAACATAAAGACTTGGAACATTTCCGCATTAAAATTATTTTCATATATCACAAGAATCATGTTACATATCTAATAATTAATGCAAGTATAGTACTCAAAAAGTAGAACCAAAATGGAAGCCCAATGCCCTTCCCAATTTCTGCCTTTATATAGTGTTACCCATAGACTAAAATTGATAATTGCAATTCCATTGACGCCATGATAATTTCTAGTGGAATCTGCCATAACAAAATAGAAAGTTAACTTATATAGTTTTTATTTGTATGAAAATGAATAAATTGGAACATTCTTAAAAGACAAACAGATCAAGTTCATATGCCCTAATTTCTGGTAATTGGGGCATTTGTATGCTTCAAATTATAAAAGTCGTATTTCGTCAACTAAAAAAAAAGTGCAGCTGTTCACCATGATATATGAACACATTATTGTACAAATGCATTTTATTAGGTCACAAAAATTGTAAAAACATGAATACATTTTACATACTTATAATGAATAATGTAAAGTACTGACTGTTTTTTTTTTTTGGTTTTGACACATGCACATGAATTGAATAACGGAGTTGAATAATACGACTGATGTCAACAAATGTAGGTATATGCTGATGAACAATAAAACAATTTGGACATGGTCATTAAAAGTATATCGATAATATTTGACATGAATATACACATTATTTCTGACGCAAATTTACAAAAACATAATTTGTATACAGGTTAAATGACAACATATTGTCGATCGGTAATCCAATACATTTGAGGGTTTCTATGACATTCGATGTGTATATCACGAAGCTATGATAACATGTGCATTGGTGATATCATATTTTATGTTTGAAATTCTATTCAAAATCAAGACTCTCAAATAATGGCAAAACTGGTCATAGGTATATCACATGTTCTTAATCACTGTTCCTTTTCTTGATCGATAATCGTTTTCACAATACGGAAATATTACCTTTTTAACATTTAACATTTGAACCACTTGATGAGTGTCACTGCTGGTGGACCAAGAGTCCCCGAGGGCACATGTAGCCAAGTTCGATCAACTTCGGTTGATCGTCTGTCTATTTAACGCATTTGAAATTTTCTGTTACAAAGTTTCTTGAAATTTCTAAAACGTGGGTCCTGTAGAATCATATCCCACCCATTCTGCTACGTCTTTTGGTACATTTTTGGACATAATAATTTTCATACTTTTTGGCCATTTTACATTTTTAGATTGAGGATCACTGACGAGGGTTTAGTACCCGAAACGTGCATGTCTGGTCCATGCTGTGAGTTTATCTGTTCTTAAATGATGCTATTGAAGTTGAAGACATTTAACATTTGAACTACTTGGTGAGTGTCACTGCTGGTGGACCAAGAGTCCCCGAGGGCACATGTAGCCAAGTTCGATCAACTTCGGTTGATCGTCTGTCTCTTCAACGCATTCGAAAATTTCTGTTATCAAAATTTCTTGAAATAATTTTTGTACATAATAATTTTCACACTCTTTGGCGATATGACATTGTTTAGATTGAGGATCACTGACGAGGGTTTAGTACCCGAAACGTGCATGTCTGGTCCGTAATGAAAATTTATCTGCTCTTAAATGATCCTGTTGAATTTGAAGGCGTTTAACCTTTCATGAGCAAGACAGTCATAACGACAAGGAGGTACTGGCTATTTGGCTATCTTTTAATGGCATATTTTTAAACTCTTCCTGTAAGTTGGTATAGTTTTAGTCAAACACGATCTGGATCAATCACCCACTAATTCTTCATTGTGTCTTTGTGATCGTCCATGATGTGTTACATGTGTTACACATCTTCAAATTCACAGCATCATTTAAGAACAGATTAATTCACAACAAGGACCAGACATGTACGTTTCAGGTACTTAACCCTCGTCAGTGATCCTCAATCCAAACAATGAAATATGGCTGAAGACTTGAATGATATGAAAAAAATGCCTAAAGACGTTACAGGATATGTGGGATATATAATGCTACCAGGACCCACTTTTCAGAAATTTCGAGGATCTTGATTTGGATTGTTTCGATGTTGGATGCTGCAACAGAGTCATGTTGAAGATGCCCTTCATCCTTGTATCACTATCATTACATTCAACATCATTTTGCAATGTGCAGGGGTTGGTATAAAGTAACGTATTCATTTAAGAAATGACTGTCTTACTTTTGGTTTTCATGGGTGTATAATTCTGGTGGGTCACGTGCAATTCCGCGAGCTGCGAAGCCTTGTTCGAGGCATCTAATATTTTTTAAAGATAAAAAATTCTACAATCTGACAAGACTAAGAAAGGAGGGGATCTTCGACAACACTAGGTTGCAGCACCCACAACAAAGCTCCAAAACACCAAATACAAAAATACAGAGCAGACACGCACAGAAAGAGACGCAAAAGAGGCAATGGACACCAACTTACACCATAGAAACATGAAACACAAAATACCACACCATATTTTTGCTGTTATTTGGGATTTATTAGGGATTTGAATCAGTCAAAAGAAATGTCGTTTACTCCAATAAAATGTGGACGATAGACCATTAAGTGGCAAATAGAGTAGAAGTTTTACATTTCTTATACTATTGCAATAGTACGTTGGATGAAACAAACAATTTGTTTTTTAAATCACGTATCTAAATTATACGCACTTTCGGTGCAAAACCTTATCAACACAAAAGGGTGATACATGTAGGGATGGAATACAAGAGTCACAAAAAGGGGGCATATCGATCAAATACCTGAGAGAGTAAGCATATAACTGAATTGTTAATAATGTTCTTGGAATGAGTACAAACTTGTCAACTTCAACTGCAAGAAAATTATGCGGCACTTACCGATGGGCTAGTGATCATTCAACGACTTGTTGAAAACTTAATGAAATTGTTATGTGTCTTTGTTCTTAATTGTTACAATAATCCCTTGATACATTAACTTTTTCGTACCAAGGGCGAAATCACCTTATTCAGATCAAAAAATCCATTAGACTCCATCCTTTCCTAATGTACTTAAAGATTTTAACTTTAAATCTGTTGCTGAATTAAAATGCATTTTGTAAACTGTAATATTAGCTTAATGATTCGTTAGATTCATACATACTTAGATGGAAACATAATCCTTAAATGTAATTACATTTTGAAGTAAACCAAGGGACTTATACGATAATTGATAGAGATTTTTGTATTCTGTAAAGGATGCAAATGTTGCATTCTCTAATTACCGTTCATCCCCGTAACGCGACGTGTTACCGACTCAAATATCGGACATGTGACTGCTTGATCAGAGAAATCTTTCTCCCCCGTATCGTTTGTACACCGTGACTTGGAGAAAAACGATTGCCACACTTGGTTTAATCGCCAATTAGATGCAGCACATATACCTTATTTCAATGGAAATAAAGCGTTATATGGTGAATCAAATTTACATATAACAACACAATGAGTTCATATCTCTAGTGTGAAATATACAGTCATAAACATTGAGGGCATTCATTACAAATTTATTCATATCGAGTCAAGCGCGGATCTACAGTAGAATGTGGCAAGGTGAGGGTGGGGTGTTCGGACGCCCCTGATGGGTAGTGATATGCTATTCGTTGCACCCTTTGGTCTTTACAATATAAGTAATTTAAATAAACGCTCTCACTGGACTGAATCAACCATCAATCCGCGTATTTTTTTTTTCTGAATTAGCGTTTGCAGTGTACGAATTGAATTACGACAGATTTTCGTTTTCCTGATTTCAAATTATAATTTAACATAGATATATAAACGTGCAGGCGTTTATACATGAACTATTTCGTGATAACCTTAAAGCCGACAAATAGGTAATATATTTACATATCTAATATTGGTTCAACAAAATAGAAGCAATTTCTCTAATATAAACATATCAGATTGTGTAATATCCTATAAAGTATCATTATAAAAACAAATATTACAGACAGTTTTGATATAAATGATTCAGCAATTCAGTCTACAGTTTTCGTCGAGCCTTTTTATATTCATAAAAAAAACACTGATAACAGAAATAAGAGTACTTGGAGGACATGTTCAATGAGTTGTTTTTGTAAAATAAAAGAAAATAAAAAGACCTTATACCAATAGTATGGATCCTCAAAAAGTCATGGCATCACTTCTGGACGAGCGAAACTCGAGCTCTGCTAAAACAAAAAACAAAACAAAACAAAACAACAACAACAGAAAAAACAACAACAACAACAACAACAAAACAAAAAACAAAACAAAACCAACAACAATAACAAAAACCCAAACAAACAAAGAAGCAAAAACTAAGGAATACAACTAAAACATGCTGCAAAGGAACAAAACAGAATACCCAAATTAAGATAAGGTGCCCGGGGAGAGTAAGTATCTCCAGCTTGCTGGTAACACCCGTCAATGTAGTATAATGAGGTGTTATCCTCAGTCAGGGATATGTTTGTGACCGACTAACATCGTCACTGAGGAAGTTCTACGGTCGATATGGGGAACTCGTCATACACTATGATATCCCACGCTCCAAAATGGTGGATGATATTCTGTCATAGACCATTTGATCCATCCAACCAAAGATTGTACTCTATGTCTTCCGAAATGGAAGTAACAGGATGTAACAGTTCTACCGAATTGAAGCGACGGGTGTTGCATGCAAGCAGGAGATGCTTACTCTTCCGGGGCACCTGGTCTCACTCCCATATCGGGAGTTCGCTTCTTTTCATGTGGTGGAGATTTTTGTTTGCTTTGGTTCCTGTTTTGTCCTGATTTTGCATGCCTTCGGTTTCTGATTTTCTGAATTATCGATTATCCATATTTGTCATTGAATGGCTATACCTTACAATATCTTTCAACATAGTAGACAACTAGGTAATATAGTGTTTATATCATCTTTATATCGTCGAGCAATTTTTATGCAATGACATTATTATCAACCATTTTATATCGTCATAAGTTGGATGGTTGTGCTCACGTTACCCGGATTACCACACAGTCTGCTAAACATACGATGGATTCACTTCAAACGTCTGTAGTGTATTCTTATTTGTCTCCCTCCCACAATATGTTGACATTCGTGTTTTAGTGATATGTTTTATTTGTTTTTGAGTTGGTAATTTTATAGTCTTCAATTTTTGTTTTGTGTCCATTGCATGATGTAATCATACGTTTGTCTTCCGCTGTAATCATCGTCACTGTGGTTTATCTTTATAGGTCGATTCTTCACTTTATTATGGAGTTTGCTTACTGGAAGTCACAAGTTGAAACTTGATACATGTGTCTATTTTCTGGCTTTTTATAGCTTTTAGCAAGTCATACAAAAACGTAACATTTCTTTTTTTCGGATTTGTTTCTCATCTAAAGAAACAGTCGATAGATTGTTTTCGCGGCATCAAGAATATTTAGAAGTTCTCTCTTTATTTTATTTGGATACCATATTCGAATAAAATTTAATATTGTTCAAAATTTTGTTTGGTAACTTGCATGCCCATCGAATTCTATTTTGTTGACGCAATCTTAATTTAACGAGTCAGTACAATTAAGTCATTGGGTTCCTTCCGTTTTGTATGTTGTGCGCAGTGTTTAGATCCGTAAGAATTTTTTATACAACATCAATTTTACTTTCATTTTAAAAAAAAGTAGATATGCCTCACTTCTTTTATTCGCTCAATTTCTAACAGAATGATTCACACTCGTAAAAGGATGATGTGGACATCGGGAAACGAAAGACTTGTATGTTTCACAAGGATCATTCTTGTTCTTATTGTTTTCTAACGCAATGTTCATCCTAAAATCAAGCAAATACATTACAATGTGGTTGAAAAAGAAAGTTTATAAAGAAAATTGTGTTGATTCAATAGGAAATGGCACGATTTCAATTAAACAATGAAACGGATGAAACTCACTTTAGTTATATGAGTTTTTACTATATTATATGAAGGATACACATATCAAGCGTTAAACGTTTTTACGTTACGTCGTTATTACGTGCTCCTAACATAAATAAACCGGTATCCTAACACCTCGGAATGTAACGTCAGTCTCTTTCACACACTTCCATTTAATTTAAGATGACAAATCCATGCAAAGGTTAAAACTGCAACAACGAAAAGACAAACATAGTCCATAAATGAACTGGGTAAAAAATATCTAACTCGGACGAGTCGGCCGCAAGATGTCCCTATTTGGCATCGCATTCATTTCCTAGGAGTATTAATTTCTGCCAGTAAAACATATACGAAGATTGGGAATGACTTTTAAATTGTCTATGATAGGTGTTAATTTATAGAGGTTCCTTCGTATGTGCTCTTACAGTTGCGCAATTTATATAACATGTCTTCTTTTTTACCATACCTATGACGGTGTACAACGAAGTGTTTTTGTATCTTAAAATAGTCCCTTTTAAGGAGGAAGTCTGCTTGCCGAAATACCATCACGATACAGCTTACTCCACAACTTTGAGGAGAGTGTATTACGAACAAGATTTAGTATGGACATTGACTTGTCTCTCCCAAACATGGATGTCACTTGGACGATAATCTGTATTATGACACCATTTCCAATCCATTTAGCAGGTGATCATCTTCTGTTTGCTCTGAATTCGATTTATAAACATTTTTTTCTTTTCTTATGACTCAATGTCACGTTTGCAAAACTTGTTCTTTGGTCCTTTGGTTGCACATGTTGTCTTTTGTGTACAGTGAAAGATTGTCAATTGTTTCTGTGTAGTGTTGTCTTCAACTTAGGAGTTGTTGGACATCTTTGTTTCTATTATCATTACAAAAAACTTTTTTAACTTCACTTAAACATCTATACTTATCGTTATTGACCAATTCTGTATTGTGCTTGCTGTTGTCTGATAAACAGATAAAGGTGTCCGTACGACTTTACAACGAGTCATTATATTCCTCAATGCAGAAAAGCGATTCATCGAGCGGTGTGAAGCCTGCATGACCAAATTAATCAATTCATGCAGGTCCTCTTTTAAACATGTATATTTCTAACCCTTTATGTGAGTGTGTGTGTTTGTGATTCTTTACTCCTCTGACTGATTTTTCTCGTCCTCTCGTTGTGTTTCCCTTGTTTTGCAAGAATGTCTGTCTCGGCGTATTATTTCGAACTTTTACTGCATCTAAGAGTTTATGTTATCATTGTGATGAAGACTTCTTATGTAAACATTAAAGAAGTACATATCAGTTATTCAGTCTCAAAGTCGAGAGGGCAAGGCAAAATCATTAGATTTTCCATAGGAACGGTTGCGAACTTCGGAATGAATAACATTTACAAGTATCTTTCATGTTTTTCGGTTACTCTTTTTCATTCGATTTTAAATGTTGAAAGATAGTAAGAAGATAATATACTGTATCATTCTGGATTGTATAAAGAACAATTGATGGTCATCAAATCCAAACAAATACAATATATATTCAATGGAGGCATTTGTGCACTCCATTAAAAGTTACTCTTTGAAAGCATAGATTTATCACTTTGTTTTATCTTTTATTACTAGCATTTGCGAAGTACATTGTTGTTATGATAGTCATAATGGTATCCTCCCTAAAATGATTATACTTTGAATGGCCACTGTTTCGACCCTGGATATCACTGAAGATACATGACCTGCCAAAATGCGCATACAGTGCACCTGAGTTAAAACGGTAGACATGTTCCTGTAAGTGTTTTTAAGTAATCATTCAAACAACGGACAGAAGGCAAAAAAAGCCTTAATTTAAGTCCATCTCGAAACGTAAAATCTTCACAAAAATGTTGATGCATGGGTCGTCTGTTCTTATCTCATAGTACATTACTTTGTTAATGTTTGTCTAGAGAGGCCATGTGAATGACCGCTTATTGCAACTTTTTGTTTTTTATTTCGTCTTTTTATCTAATAAAATATTTGGCCTTGTTATACGCGTAATAAAAAGTTCATGGAATATATTTCATTGTCTTTTAAAAATTCAACCCTTACCACTAATGAAGATTTACTAATCATTTGCTTTGAAATTTTCTTGGGGAAGGTAAAAAGTTTGAACACTTCCATATCATTTAACATATTTTTCTAGCTTTTCACGAGTGACGAACGAACTGCAAAGAATAATCACAAGAACGTCCTGAATAGAAAGATAAGGAGAAAAGTCCCCAAAAATAAAAATAATAACGACGTAATAGTGATCACAGTGCAGAACACACGTGATGAGAAGAGAAAAGTTAGGAAGCGCTAAAATCACATCATAACAAGCAACAAACCCATCTACACAATTAAGGAGAAAGAAGGGATGGGATTTCCAACCAGACCCTGCTACAGCACCAACAGCAAAACACCCGATGCGAAATTAGATCAAAGAGCACATTGTACGGGCTAAAACCCTGTAGACACCTTACTTAATTCTATATACTTCATTTCTATGATGCCATCCATGTCCTCTCTTTTCTTCCGTCATAATATTATTATCATATGTAATTGTTTTGCATGGTGTATCATCGTTTTAAGAAGTCATTGTGTGAGAGTGTTTGTAACATTTTGCTGACAAGTTATTCGTATGGTTTAGATCATTCGTTGGGTCCCTGCGTTTTGCTGTCTTGTTTTCATGGCCATCTTACAGTGAGGAGCCTATTATAACAAAACAACGCGTTTTTCGAGACCAATCGGTATTCAGACAAGCGGGAGGGTTGTGTGTACGCAATCCGGATAACACACCATATGCTACTGGCTTGACAATTGACAATGTAAGTTGACACTGATTGTTCGTTTGTCTCATTGGTTTACGTAGAAAAAGGAAGGATCTCCAGTGTGACCTCCTGCACGGTAAAAAGAAAGTATTCGAATTAAAAAGACGATATTAAATGCGTTTATTTTTTAATGATGATTACAATATTGTTCTTTGGATACTGCCTGACCAAAAGACGGGTTTCTTGACTGCTTGGTTTGAACTCTCAATTGGTCTCCGTTGATCAAGTAGTCGATAGTGCTTGCAAAAAATGTTTGTTTTGATTATCATTTAATTGGTCTCCGTTTATTTAGTAGTCGATGGTGGATGGTGTAGGCAAAACTAAACGGATATGTTTTGTTTGGATATGTTTCCTGAGTAAACAGTACACGTTACCCAGACAAATAATCGAAACAGACGTAGAAAAACATCGAATATCAATGATGACACTTGGATTAAAGGAGACCAATGTGCACTCGACGTCGACTTTGGACGACTATTGGTGTATGGTGTAGTCATCCGGATTATGTGCGCACAACACTCCCATTTATTCGATACACAGAATAGTCGCATAGTCGCTGTATGAAGAAAAAACTTCTCACAGTATGGTGACATCACAAACAAGGATATGTATATCGTCACATTCCTGGATATATTGTCTTAATCATCAGAATTATTCATTCTAGTCTGTTTGAGGAATTTGAAGACTCATGTCTCTGATTTTTTGTTTGAAATGTGAACGTATGTATTGTTTTGTTTGTGTAACAGTAAACTGAATTCTGACAACTATATTAATTACACTTTTTAAAAATTTGATTAATGAAGCATAGCTTGTTGTCACCAAACCTGGAGCAAACAGACTTGTCCCTTTCTAAGAAGACGACGTTGATTGTTTATGGGTTTAATAATTCAAACCAAAACTATCAGCAAAGGGTTAACTTGGGAGGGGAAATAGTAGATAAACACGTAGGCAAAGGTCTACGCTGCACATAAAAAAAAGAAAAATGAAAAATTGTGGACATATTCTGTAAGCCTCTCTTGCAAACCTTCATGGTTATTTACGGTACCCATAATTCAATGTCTTTAAGGCCGGAAGATCCCATTACTTTAATCAAGGGAGGTTACCGTGGATAATTCTGACGACGAGCTTTTTACTGGATATAATATGGCAGTGTGATTAAGTACTTGCTTAATGATTATTATTCTTAGTTAATTACATAATTTATCAGTCTGCTATTTTATTCCTATCTTCACTTTTGCTGAGTGAATGTGGCATACACTTTTAAAACTTTAAATGGATATATTTGTTATCAAAAATATAACCTTGTCCATCCAGGCTGCTCTGACAAATGTCTCTACTCTGGAAGTATAGCAAGACCAAACTCATGTTTTTCATGATTTATCGCGTGTACTTATATGGCAATAAATTTAAGTCCATATTAGGTTTGCCGAAGAAATCATTCTTTCTTGAAGGAAACATGTCACAAGTACCTTAAAGTTGTTTATACTGCAACAATGAAAAATTAGAATCATGACATCGTCATTTTACCGCCACTTGCACTGTTACTAAAAGAGAAATTATGGAAATACATTGCAAGCATGTTAGCATTTTGCTATATGTATCGGTGCTTTGTGTGTAATCCTGTGTGCATTGATGCCGTCTTGGTGTTTTATCTTCCTTGTCCCTTTCGTCTCTTTTTGTGTTTTCACATTTAAGTGTTTCTGTGTTTTGTTGTGAGTGCTATTCCCGAGTCCTGTTGGAGATCTCGTCTTTCATTGCTATATTTTATGGCATTTGACGAAAACCTGACTCAACAAATTCCTTAAGGGGAAAACAAACTGTCGTTTTGTCCATTTTGTCTACAACCTATGCCTCTGTTAACTTGTGGAACAATTCCCCTTCGAATTTATCAGAATGATCTCAGAAAATTCCCGAAGAAAGGTTTTCCAAAATGCTTGATGAGCGGCTTTGTGAGAATAGAGATATAGCAGTAACTAAGAAGTGGTATTTTTACCGGGTAAGTTGGAGAGTTTTTTAGGTAGAACCATCCAAAACACCGAATTTTACAAATTACAAAAACCAGGAATAAGCTAGTAAACAGGAGATTATTACTCTCCCCGGGCACTTAATCACATCTCTATTGAGGATTCACTTTTGCTTCTTTGTAGAATGTTTTTTGTATTATTTGTTATGAGAAGTTTTTGCCATGTTTCTGTCTCTTTGTCAGCGTGGTGGTCTTCATTGTTCGATGTTATTTTTCTATATGTATTTTGTAATAACAGATTCAACAAGAAACCATTATGTTCAACAAGTTTTGGCGTCAATGGAGCAGTGCATTGCATGTAATTTATATATTGTTTTCAATTTCGTGCATGAACATCGACGGCGGGTGTGGCTAGCCAACAGGGGATGCTTACTAATCCCGGGCACCTGATCCCACCTCTAGCTTGCTAGGGGTCCGTCGATGCTCAGTTTGTTTTCTATTGTGAGTGCTGTTGTGATTATCGTCAGGATCTTCTTTAACTCATTTGAATTATAGTGTACATCTTATTTCTTCATTGAATTCGTTCAGGGTGGCCCGCTTACAATTTCTTGTTCTAGATTCTGATACCGGGGCCATTGAGCGAAACTCCAACTTGTTAAATAATACGGAGAGAGAATTCAGAGAAATTAGATTAAGGTTTGGCCCTACTCATTTTAATACTATACGTGCATTACCTCCAGTGCATTCCGCATTTGCACTGGACATTACATTATGTTGTCCATCGTGTTTCAATGAAGTTGTTTTATCGTTTCCGTCTGGTTTTTTTTTTCTTTTCTTTTGAAGTAAGAAAGTTCTGTTTTATATTCATTTTTTTCAAGAATTTGTAAGCCTTTGGGTTGTGAATTTTGGGATCCGATTTCGGCTTTTGTGTTGAACTTTTATTCACAGATTAACTATTTTGATGAAGTAAAGAGAACAATGTCAGGCGGGCATAATATATTTACCTTATCGACTCGTTTCTGTTGACATAGTTGAGGTTTCTTCTTGTCTGTCGTTGAATGTTTTGGGGTTCATGGTTATCTGATTTGAGGTTTTGATTAGCATATTCTAAAAAGTAACACAAATCGGCAGATTTTTTCAGGAGGCATCAGAGTGACACATGTATGTTTTGGATAATGACCATATCCCTATATACAGCACAAAATTGATAATTCAGAAAGCATACAAAATCAGGATAATACAGGAACCAAAGCAAATAAACAAAAACCACTACCACATGAATAGAAGCGAAATATGGGACTGAGACCAGGTGCCCAGGAGGAGTCAGCATCTCCTGCTTGAATGCAACACCCGTCGCTTCAATTCGGTAGAATTGTCACGTCCGGTTACTTCCATTTGGAAGACATAAAGTATTATCTTTAGTTTGATGGTACAAATGGTCTATGACAGAATATCATCCTCCATTCTGGAGAGAGGGACATCATAGTGTATGACGAGTTCCCCATATCGACCGTAGAACTTCCTCAGTGACGATGTACTTATCCCTGACTGAGAAGCTTATTTGAAAGACGCCTAGCTCTCACAAATAAATGGATAATCATGTACTCATTGTATAACTTATACATGTGTACATATAATATACGTGAGCTCTTGAATCTCATTATCACTTTTAGGTATGCTTTTAGGTATGATTTTGTACCCAAAGGTTTAGAATTATCAAGTGATAAAAAACACATGACCATTTAACCTACATACTAGTAGATGTTTTAAAGATTCTAACCTTCACCTTTCTATACATGAGCAAATTGTTATGCTCTTCATTTTTTCGTTTGTTTGCACAATACCATAAAACCTTTTTTTTTCAATATATCAGCTCGCCATTAGAATAAATATTTTCTGAACTTCTTACTTATCTATATTTAAAAGACACGAAATATGATGACACTGGTCCTCTAAGAGGATAAATATTGGTCAATGACAAATATTTCTAACACAAACAGTCCATGATACTTGGGCCCACCTTATATGTAACAGGGACAGGAAAGGAGTGACTGTTTGAAATCAACCCTGCATTGTTTTACACCGTAAATTTCCAGTCTGAGTGACAGATGGGGGTTAAACGTTGATGGTCCGTGGACATTTTTCATCTTACATAGCTATCTTCTTTTTTAAGCAGACAAGGAAATAGTGAAAACTTTATTTCATACTCTGTATAAAGCCATCATCTTCTTGCCTTTATTTTTATCACTATGTAAAAAATATAAATAATGATGACAATTTTGCTGGCGTTTATTAGTTTTGTAGCCTATGTCGTTAGCACGCCGGTTTCATTACTTAGTTCCATTTTTTCCCTTAATTCATATTTTCACGTTCCTGCAAAATGGACGGTTTTAATTTCATTGCTCATAACTCTATTGCTTCTAAGAAAGAAAGAAGGATTGGATTTTTTCGGCTGGATGTGTTTTCCTACATCCTTTCGTTGTGTGTCTTATACTGATTTTATGTGTCAGCAAAATAAACAAGAAAAATTATGATTGTCTTTCAATTGGTTGCAGCTCCATCTACGATTGTACAACGGTCTGATTGATTTATGTGTAGTCCTTTGTATTTAGTGTTTTTATGTCATCTTTGGTGTCCCTTGTACCTTTTGCGTCTCTTATTGTGCTCATCTGCTTTGTGTTTTCAATTTGGGTGTTTCGATGCTTTGCTTTGGGTGCTGCAACCGAGTCTTGTTTGAGATCCCCGCCTTTCTCAGTAGATTTTAAATTGATTCAATCTTCCATTCGTATCCGGATAAGCTAAATGGATGTGAGATGTAATCTGGATGTATACACCACTACATTTATGAAATTTGTCTGTGCAAGAAAAAGGGGGTATCCAACAAATGAGATAAAGAAGACCCTGACGACAATCTCAATAGAGCCCCAAATTGAGCATCGACAGACCCCTAACAAGCTAGAGGTTGGACCACGTGACCCGCAGGAGTAAGCATCCCCTGTTTGGGGATGGATGCTTACTCCTCCCGGGAATCCCTGCAACACCCGGTTGCAGCATCAACAGTAAAACCCCAAAACATCCACCGCAAAAACACAAAACAGACACGCATAGAAAAAGATACAGAGGACTTGATACAGTTGAAGGTGTTTCTTCTTTAAAGTGATATTAGAACATATGAGATAATACTTTTACCTAAAACTTTCCCTAAAAATAAACCATAATACGCCAAAAATAATTTTCAGCTCTTACCGCACACATACGTAAATCAGTTTTGAAGTTGCTATTTTTAGCCATTTACAGAAACCCTGATTCTATAAATGATCACTTCCGGTAAATATGATGGAGAGACTTATGACGTAGAAAGTTGTACATGAAAGACGAAAGTAGTGTAAACAATGCAATGTACCGTTGAGGTATTGAAGCTGAGTTCGCATTTAATTTGCTCAGTTTCACATCTTTTGATAATTTCTTGATCATGTCGAGTATTAATACAACATGTATGTAAATGTTTAATGTTTGTAATTTTCAAGCGACCAAGCATCTGTCAGTGAGAAAAAAAAAGGGGGGAGGGGGAAAAGGTCTTGAGATGGACGATTTCACGCATGATGTCACATCATATTTTCTGTCTGTCCTATTTTACTATTTGTTCTAAACACGCATGATTTGAAACTATGGTTGAATATACAGCCCGACCTGTTTCAAACGCAGAAGGGGGGGGGGGGGTTAACTTGGAATGCGTGCGACTGGAGTTTCAGACCGGGAGGCCCCCTGTCCATCCTTTTATTGAGCTTAGTGAACAATATAGTATTACCTATATCCATATTGTCATATACATTCACTTTAATGACAAATGACAGATGGAGATATCTCAGTTTGGCATAGACGGATTCAGGAATCTAAAATAGGGAGGGCGGATCACAGTAAACATTGAAAACAATCTTTCGGAGAAGCGTAGGAAGGGGGTGAGGGGTATAATGACTAAAACAAAACGTTATTAATTTATTTTTACATATATTTTTTTGAATTCATCTTTATAAGTAATTATTTCAAAATTCACCTGCATTGGTGCAAGGGATATAGGGTAGACCTTATTTCACGAACTCCCCAGTGGGTAAAACACTCAGTAAATTTTAATATTATTCTGAGGCTCCAAGTCGATGTCACGGAATCTATTTTAATTAAAATAAGGATCAAATTTTATTCTATCAATATATATGGTCACAATTTTAGGGATTAATAACGAAAAACGATTCGACATTATTCTTTTTTTTCTAAATCATTAAGTTATGGTCACAGCTAGCGGTTTTTAATGGAATAACATAATAATAAAAGAACGAAGCAATAAATTCATACTGATCTGAAAATTATTGAAATACGTTTTCATGAGAGGCAATTGATGATAGAAAAGATTGGATGATCAACGACTCAAAACGGACAAATGTGCGTGTGTGTGGGGTGGGGGGGGGGGTACCCCCGCAAACCACGATCTAATATTCGGCAAGTGCTAGATCCATAAATCCATATGTAGATTCAGAACCTATCAAAATATTGGCCAGAACGATTGTTTTTTATTTTTAATCAGAATATAAATTATGTCAAACTTCTGTCCTGAATCTACAGGTGATCGCCAGCCATGAGCATGTTTAGAAATGGTACGCCCTTTATTTATTTATTTAATTTATTTATTTATTTATTTATTTATTTTTCTCAATAAATAAAAAAAACTTTGTTTTAGATATTGATTGTTTTATTTTTGAAACGGTAACAACATGCGTATACACTGTGCGTATACAGGCAATCACTTTGTCGTGTACAACTTCTGACGTCATTTACTGAGACCCACGAAGAATACAGTCGATCCCGAAAATTTATTGCGTAAATTGACAAAAATGTCGATTTCCTCTAAAACCAGGAATTTTTTATCTGTGGTTACAGCAGGAAAAATTTCATTTTTAAAGTGCTTATGCTATGTAGTATTTTCACAGATGTTCTAATATCACTTTAATGTTCTAGTATCTCGTTGATTATATACCTTAAATGATGAAAAAGATCAGCAATACTAAAAATTCAATTTGTTACGAATATTACGTGTACCAATTTAACTGAACTACGACCTTTTTGACAATAGGAAAACGACAATTATCTATATGTTACGTAACAAAGATATCCATGCTCATCTTGGCTTCAAGTTTCAAATTCCTATGTCCTCATGCAGACACCAAATGGTACTCGTCAAAACATCTGCTTCATTCATTGTGTCCGGACAGAACATATATGTTTTATTTTTTTTATGAACACCCACAGACCCATTTTAAGATAAGCATCTTAAAAATTATTTTCTTTTCTGTCCAAAACATCTTGTTCATAATTCACAGTTCCATGTACCATGAAAAGGTGATGAGTACATGGGAATTATGCGCCAGTTCAGATAGAGCACATTTTAATGCAATACTGAATATTCATATAGTATTCATATAATGCATGTAGCATCAAAGGTGCAGTAAGGACACACGCATGGTGGACCAAGTGTTCTTCGTTTTGATTCCGTAATGGTAATCGACAGCTGTAATTGGGTTGTATGATCTATATGCTACGTAACAAAGTCACTGGAAAATACATACTTGCCTAAGATTGAAAATTGAGTTTGCAAATATGACAGACTGAACTGTTTTCACTGAACTTTCGCCATGTTAATCGTCTTTGTACATGTTCTCATTTCTCATGTTTTATTGTATTGATTATTAATTTTATTTCATAATGTCTTCATCAGAGGGCCCTAAGTTTGTCCTAGACTAAATGGGTAACCTTCTATAAATAAAGAATTCCGTTGCTGCTTTGCTTTTCCATTGCAAAAGACAGAGGTTTACGATAAACGTGATGATTTCAATCTGCAAATTATACCCTTTTCCTCTTTCAGTGACAACATTCCAACATCGCCTGCATATGGTATATACAGGGCAGGCTTAAATATTCTCAGCGTCTACCAGACTAATTTCCCACTCATGAATAAGTCTGCGGGCCGCTGGTAACGTCTCTGGTCAGGTTTTCTGGTCGATACGAGGAACATTTCCCACTCATGAATAAGTCTGCGGTCCGCTGGTAACGTCTCTGGTCAGGTTTTCTGGTCGATACGAGGAACATTTCACATTGTGTGTTCGTTGTCTAAACTGTTAAATTATTTCTGGCTTAAAGCCTTGAATTTTTGTCATGCACATTGAATGGAATTTCGAATGTGTAGTATTTTTACATGAGTGAAGTAACATAATGCTAGCAGGAGATGGTTACTCTTTCGGGACACCTGGTCTTATTCCCTTTTAGGGAGTTCACTTTACATCACACGGTGCAAAGATTCGCTTATTTTCTTGATTTTTATATCTTTCTGTTGTTTGGATTTAGAGTTTTTGTGTTATTTGGGTTATTACCATCATGTGTTTTATTATGTTTTATCCATACTTTGTAAAGAAAACAAAGTAATTATGGCAAACGACATCCAGGATTTGAACACAATTTTGCACGATGTTTTAATATATACTGATAGGTATTTCTTTAATGTTTATTTAATGACAAACAAAATTGTAACTTTATTAAAAAGGGGAAAAATATGAAAAAAGAACATAATACAAGAACAAGTTTTCCAGACATCGAACAATTCATCATTAGAAGTCAATCTTTATTTTGTGTCCTTTTTTTCTTCCTTAAGACACACTCTATTATCTTTACCTTATATCACACCAATACATCGATCGTTCTATCTCCTTTCTTTCCGCGGGAAAATCTGCCATCTAAGTTCCCGGCAAGTTGATCCCATAGGAACTACATAGCCCTATCGTGTTTGTTATCAAACAATCTCCTGATAATGTGTCCTGACGTTTGTTAGAAGGTCATACAGATAGTTCGTCCTGGTATGGCCATGCTGCTCTCTTTATTTGGAGATGATCTACTTAATACAGGAAATTTCGATAGATGATTGTTTTCATTAATGCATGTTTCGGGAAAAATGAATTAAAGTACTTCAAACTTTGTGACGCAATCTTTGAAGCAGGCATGCTGTAATGAACTACATTTCATAGCGGTGCTGCTATACCTTCTTGAATTAATTGATGCAAGAATAATTAACCTCTTTCTTCGGAAAATGATTTGACACGGGTTTGAAACACTTGAAACTCAAAGTGGCGATATGATATTGTATAATGCCATGAATTTCATCAAACTCGTGTAACCATAAACGCTTCTATATTCGTGTTAACATGTTTTAACCAAAAAAGAACGGTTTAAACTAGTGGCGAGTCTTGTACGCGCAGTATACAAATGTGTTTACGGTAAAAAGCGATAACACAGGTGTGCTACAGGAGTGGTGGCGACATCTATGATAATGCGTATCAATATGTGATTTTGATTATGAGGGTGTGGTGTTTGTAGAATTCAAATTTCATGATTTAAAAGCATGTTTCTCTATTGCTACTGCAAATGCGAACATGCTTTATAAAGCTGCATTCTGTCTTCAAGTCAATGGGGCTATTCATGGTCTATCATTTTTTATAATATTGATCAATCTACTCTGGTTCAAAAGATATTGCATTCAACAATATGTTTTGAATATAGATTTGACAATCTTTAAAATGCTTTCAATTCAATTCATTAGATACAAGAAAAAAATTCTGCACTATTATAATCATGAAATAAAGTCCTTCATTGACAATCATTCAATAAAATGAATGTTCCCTCGTGTATTTTATTTTATTTTGATTATATGCACATATATTAACTGATTCTATATGATTACATGGTCCCTTTACATATAGGTCACAGAAATCAATATATTAATAGTACGATAAAATTTACTCAAAAATATTTACATACTATAAATATATAATGAATTCAGTAGATATATTTTTATACAGTGAATCTATAACATTTAACCATCATATTACCATATTATCACACGTTAAACGCTGAAAGAAATTGTTTGAAAACGCCATGTTTTCTCAATGTTTACATTCACTTCTGATTACGTTCACCATCGACGTGATCGCTTTTGAATCGTATCGCAAATAAACTAAATTCTTTTGAAAGTTTTGAAATACGAAATATGTATACAAGCTTATAAGTAAAAAAAAAAAAGGGGGGGGGAAGGACTCCTTTTTCAATAAATAAAATTTTATTGGGTCAAGTATTTATTAACCGTCAACGTGTTGAAATTTATTACATTATGTCTTTTCTACAGGTGCAACAGACTTATTATTATTTTTTTAATCAAAATTGTGTCCGTGAAAACATGAAATGATCCAGGTACTTTCAATTTTTTTTGGGAAATAGTCACAATTATGAGCTCATTAGCATTTTCTTTCTAAATCATGTTGGGAAATGTATGCAAATTTGTACTTGGCAAACGCGCGATATCGCCCGTGAAATTTTATCGAATTCCATTCGAGTCACCTTTGACATTTTCTAAACTATATGCTTTTCAAAATAATAAAAGACATGCTTGATAGTTGTTTAATGATGTAAATTAATTATTCCAGGTACAAATATTTACAAGTTAGAGAAGACATACTTCTTTTCGGTGTTACGGAGGAAAAGAAAATGTGACAGATACTTTCGTACATAGACGACAATTTGACAAATTAATTTAGAACAAAAAAATCTAAAAGCGTGAAAATAGAGTATTTTTGCAACTGAGCGAAAGAGGGAAAGAAATCCCTCTCTTCTTTTCTGTCTGATTATAATAATCTTTCCAAACCCAAAATTTCTCTATATCTCAGCGTTATTCGTTATTTTTAAAAGGAAATACATAATCTCACTAAGTGGACAAAGTGCTAACAATTTCCCTATGACAGCTGCCTGTACGTTCCCCTTTTCTTTTTGGCTCATTTAATGTCCATTTAATATGAGGAAAGAATTTTCTTCCACGATATGAAATAAAAATCATATCTAAAGGACCTAAAATGTATATCCATTAGAATATGGCTGCCGTTGCCGAATTAAAGTCGTTTATGATATGCTTTTGAAATAAGAGCTTCCCGCAAACTTATCTTTATTTGAAATTCTCATTTTAAATCATGCAAAAATAGACAGCGATCGTCTTGATAAGAAATGGATAATTTTGATACGAGGAAGCCAAACTTTTTATCGGAATGAAAATCAACACTTTGAATGTTGATTTCAATCTCCTGATATGAGCACATTTAACGACAAATCTAGGCTGGAATCTGTCGCTTTTAAAGTCGTTTCTTACAGTTTGGACAATATAATCGTACTTGATGAATTCCTACAATTAAATCATTCAGCAAGCCTAGGAAAATGATCAAGTCATGGTTCCAAAAGAAATTTATTTCCCTATAGACCACAAAACGCGAGCTTGTCGGTTTCTTAGAGTTCTCCCTCTCTATTGAACTTGCAGGCAATTGCCTCTTTCGTCGTGCGCTTTTCAAAGCACCATGCTCGGCTTCTTATTAACAACAATCGTCAATTTAATTCAATTAATTTCCTCAAAAGGTTCCAAGTTAGCTACTGGTAGCTGCTACACATCTGTCCGCTAAATTTACCAGATTACGGTAAGGAATTTGTTTCTCCGAGTTCCAAATTTAGTGTTAATCGAACTGGTTGGTAACAAGACATATACGATACGTGGAGCGGAAAGAGTTCAAATTGATATGTCTATGATTTGTCCGTTTGGACCCCTATGCCATTGCATTAATTTGGCTCATTCATTCAGTTTCGCACGATTTGGTTGGAAATTTTGCTGTTGAGTTCTTGTAAAATTCTTAAATAGCTTATGAAGATCAAGACGTATATGGGTAATCAACAGTTTCTTAACGTTTCAAGTTACTCAAAAAGCCGTTTGGACTTTTAGTTGATGAATTTATATTTGAAAATTATAGTTGGATTAGAAATGATATTTCTACTTAGGCATGTACATTTCGTTTAAGGGATTGAGTTTGTTATTACATAAAACATACATGCACATATTTATTTTGGGCTAAAGGTTATACAGTTATCTACCTGATGGAATGGTCCCTGACTTGGTTTCTTATAGTTGATGGTATTTTGAAATCTGTTGACATCCCCGAAGACATCGATAAGCTATAAAATATAGACAAACAAAGGGACATAGAAATGTGAAAAGGGCTGAACTTTACTTCAAACAAGAGAGCTAAAGGAGGTGAAGACTGCTGTGTGTCCATACTGACGACAATTTTGGATTAAGGATGATAGAAGTGAACGTTAAATAAGCTACAATAACTGGTGTTTGATCGTCAGATAGGTGTTTGTTGATTGTCGTGGATGGACTAATATCGAAGTATCACAGACTTTAGGGCGGGTGATTATTACTGGTGTACACACAAAGTGGAAGCTTTGAAATAGGTTTCATTTTCATGATCTTGGTCGTATTTGTAGCCTGTAGAAAATATCCCTTAGGGTACCAGGGGGTTAGAGGATCCAGTCGCAATTTCAGCCCTCAGAAAGGGGGGGGGGTCATAGGGTAAAACAGATCCTTTACATGGTTCTTTACTTTACATGGAAAGGTTCAATTCAGAGTAAGATGAGTGGAATGAGATTACAACATGTTCATAAACTGAAGCAATGAAAATGCTGCATACTTCGTAAATTTGTCTGTCAAAAATGCATTGCTTTCATATATATATATATATAGAAAGGATAGCATTTCGAAATGATACATCAAATGACATAAATTGCATAAAATATAAAAAAAATATAGTCCTCTTTTTCTATGAATTGATATTATTATATTCTTATTAAAATGAAATTAGACTTTAGGCCGTCTTCTTTTATGAATATATATATATATAAACTTATTTTCATATTTGACATAGTTGGGGGAGTCCTACACTGAAGTTGGTCCATCATTACAGCGTATCATTACCTTGACATTTTACCATACAGTATAGACTTCGTGTGTTGTTTGTTCGGTTAATACCCCTGTATAGAAGAGTCATATGTAATATTAGGCAAGAGTTAGGCAATGTCTGTTACCAGTCACTGAGGCTTCTCAGTAAGGTGACGGAAAAAGGCCAACCCAAACGTCAGACCCCTGAAGCTAACTGTACCCTATTTCCGACAAGAAACAAGTAGAAGGTACCTAAAAATCACATAAAACACTTAATGAACTAAGACTTACGACAGAAAATATGAAATGTACGCATACCTTATATTCTAGACGTAAAATATTATATTACATCATCATATTCAATGTGTCAAGTTCAAGGTCGTCTACCTACCCTAAGATTTTCATGACCCTACCATTTGAAATGAGGTAGAAAGAATAAGGGTTATTTGGCAGGGACGGATATCGTGCCCGGATAGCTCAGTATAATCACTTTCAGGATTTTTAATGGCACGAAACTGTTTAAGTATTATCCAAAAATACATGAACAAACATCCGATCTTGGTCGAATCGAACCCCTTCGATTTAAAATATAATTAGAATAGTTTTAATACAATCTCAATAAAAACATAATAAATAATCTTATCTCAGTACGGAACTAATTAACTTTTAATGTAAACTGCAGGCGTTGTGTGGCATCATTTTGCTGCAACATTGAATTTGAAAAAAAGAAAAGAAAATATTCGAGATCAAGATCTACAGGATATAAAAACAATGCCAATCCCGATACTAAATCAGCTGTTACGTTTTTCCCGGAGTTTCAATTTCTCTTCCGACAAATATGCTCTATTCTCCAGAGGACGTACAGGTCAATTTCCGAATTCGATACACCAATGATCAAAGGTTTAATTTGCCGATTTCTGATCGGGAAATCAGACAACGTGAACGAGATTCCCTCCTAATATTCATTAATTGGATATTAAAGTCCTTTATGAAATTTATACTGTGAAATGAGACCTATTACAAGCGTTAAACAAACTTATTTTCCGTGTCAGCGCCATTAAGAAGTACTCAGATGGGATGAAAATTTAGAGGTGTAATAGATTCCTGAAAACAATTGATTGAATTGGATCATACGAAAAGATAGTGTCTGATATATCACTATATTCCATCAGAGAGAGTGTTTACTCTTTCGTTGGATAACGGCACTACAACAAATTAAGAGATGTAGCGAGATGGGTGTATCCATTAGATCTAAAGGTCCTAATCTTTCCATCACGTTTTCATTGATTTGTTCATGGAATGTATACTGTTGCAAAATATAATATAAAATGATCACAAACTAAGTCATATATTTGAACATTCTATTCTTATAGTTTCCTTTCTTTCCTTCTCTCTTTCCAAAAAGAAAGAGATAATACTGATTATGAATATAAACAGGAAAACGAATGATTGAATGAGTGAAAAAATGAAAATGAAAAAAAGTTTCTGTGGATATTTTTTTAAACTATTCACTTTTCGTTAGTTATATATTTCTATCCTTCATAATTTCATTTCATCTCAATTGCAAATGATGATAATTGATTCATTTTAGGACACATTAGTTTGCTGTAATATTTACTAAATGTATTTCAATTTATATTGAGTGATTTGGAAGGTTGTCCACAAAAAAAAAAAACAAAAAAAAAAACAAACAAACAAACAAACAAACAAAAAGAAAAAGAAAAAAAAAAAAAGAGTGTTGTCTCAATATAAGACAAAATTAACCTCTAAATACAAGACTTGTACTTTTTCTATTCATTTAATAATTTTGTACATGCATCTAATAAGGACCTAATATCACATATGTCATCTAATAAGGACCTAATATCACATATGTCATCTAATAAGGACCTAATATCACATATGTCATCTAATAAGGACCTAATATCACATATGTCATCTAATAAGGACCTAATATCACATATGTCATCTAATAAGGACCTAATATCACATATGTCATCTGAAATGTTTCCCTTTTGTAAAAATTTCACGTTGTATTTTGTGTCTTAAAATATTTTTTTTATCGATATTTGGTTCTTAATTTTTAACTACTCTTCATAAACACGGGAAATAGGTATAAAAAATAGACTTTTCTAGCGTCTGCTTCCAAATGGATAATCTCAGAGATAGAGCACGGGGTATTATAGATGTCAAAATAAATAAACAATAAAGTTTACTGCTTTACTTCTAAACAAAAGCTTTGTTTTTTTATGTAGTTTTCTCCCTACAACCCGAAAAAGGGGAAATTCTATAATTAGACTCAAACATACTGAAAGTTACATTTTCACGATCACATGACCTTCAAAAAATTTTCGTTTGTTGATCGATCATTTTCTTAAAAATCTCGACAGGGCTTTATATCAAATTTGACAGCGGTGTGAATAAACAAAGATTTTCTTTGATGCTAGGCAATCGGTATGAAATCCCCCCTCCTTCTTACTAGCCAGCTGTCGCCTCTCCGCAACTTATCAAAACCGGCAACGTCTTTCACATAACGATTTATTTTCTCAAAGCGATGTTAATTCTCCAATTTTATGGATAATTGAATACTGTCACACGAATCACACTAATGTCAACTAGAAATCTGTTAATTTAGTCAATAATTTCTAGCATGCAATCATTATACACAGAGTATTATATCATTTTTATCTCCCGTTAAGGCTATTTATTCATCAAATCAAATATATTCTGTGATATTTCGAATGAATGAATGAATGAATGAATGAATGAAGCTATCAAAATGAACAATTGAGAATATCAATGCGAAATAAATAAAAAGATATAGTTGAATAAATAAATACAAACAAATATTCATAAATATACACATAAATGAAGAAAAGAACAAAGGAATAAATAAAAAATAAATGAGCAGAAAATAGATAAAATAAATAAATAGATAAATAAATAAATAAATAAATAAATAGATAGATATATTAATAAATAAATAAATAAATAAATAAATAAATAAATAAATAAATAAATAAATAAATAAATAAATAAATAAATGAATAAATAAATAAATAAATAAATAAATAAATAAATAAATAAATAAATAAAAAATAGATACATAAATAAATAAATATTCTGAAACATTCTGAAAAGCAAATGATATAAATATAGGCCTGTGTCAATTTGTATTTACATTATAATATAGAATAAAAATGGTGATAATCTCAAGATTTGTATATAATATATGAAACATTATGTCAAATGATATTTTATTTCCATTAAAGAATCCTCTGTAAATATCCGAAATAATTGGCTGCTACGGCAAACATAGCGAGCCGTCCAACATCGCGACAAGAAAAAATTATAATAAGGGCGCGCGAGGAGTCCCACTTGGTGAAATTTGATACTTGTTCGACACTTTAAATCTAATACACAAACATGTAAATAGCGAATTATTCAATAAGTAACAATAAAATGAAATTCACCTAATGATGATAATCGATCTAATTTGCATATCGTTGATTTGGTAGGCGAGGCACGCGTACGGTCGGTAGTTTTAGTTCTCTCTGTGTGAACATAGACGATATAATGCACAGGTATATTGATCTCCCTGTAAAATGAGCAATCCTACAGCATATGGATAAAAACAGATCATTTTTATTTTCTATTGTTGCTGCTATTGTTTTGATGAAAAATAATGAATAAATATTTTTGTTTTCTTTCATATTTTTCCTCTTATTTAAAATTCGTCTTTTGAATTAAGAATTAGAACTACAAACATATTAGAATTAATAACTGATTAATTTCAGAGAAGCAAAATTCTTGAGTTTCAATATGACATCAGACGTCGAATAAACTAGACACTTCCGTCAAGGGGGACAACTCTGACACGCATTCTGACAATACACAGTCTGGTACACGGCGCGTCACATCTATGTTAATTTCATATCTCCTGCACGTGCGTCTTACCGGGTACGAGGCAATTCAAGCTGCGATCTACACGGATTTGGCTGTGAATTTGAGGGGTGTATCACATGTCAAATTATGACACTATTACATAGTGTAACTTATCTTTTTTGTGGTCCGATTGATTAGTTCATTATTCATAATTTCTATCAAACAGCGCTGATACCGATATAGACGAAATTAACTTGGCCATGGTCAGTGACTGAAAGGGAGATTATGAAAGGAAATGTGTAGTAAATACCTTTAAGTTTCATTTAGTATGTCGAAGGGGAGTGAAAATAAATCAGCGAATTTGTTATATTTATATCATACAATAACATACTTTGTCCTTGTGATAAAATGGCTCATTTTAAACTTTTGTTTTTGATACAGTGCTATGATTCTTGCATAAAAACAGACGAACATTTTTGGAATTTTATCGCAAATCATAAATTTGAGAAAAAAAAGATACAAATACATATATTAATAAACTGAACTCAGAAGAAATAACTATGTAATTTAAGGGGAAAAAAAAAGAAGAAAATAGATTGAAAGATTGAAATGAGAAAAAAAAAAAACATTAGATAAATTGATAGATAAATTATCTAAAAGAAGAATGATTTAAAATTGTAAATAATGACAAAAACTTTTAAATTAAGGAATTATATGAATGTTTCTTGTTTTGAATTATAATTGTACGAAAAATAAGTATTGGGCGGATACCAAAGACATTCAATGTAAAATAAAACTACATGCACATGTACGCAAAGTGAGGTGACGGTCGGATGTTGACGAAGACATTTAAACCAAATCCATAGATATAAACTGTTCGGTCGTAACTCTGAAAACGTCTTCACGTGGTTATCGAGATCCGTTTAAACACTTTCTACTTCATTACTTCAAAAGAAATTTTATGGCTTGAAATCTTTTTATAAGAATTTCATATTTAACAAACATCATAAAACTGCACATTAAAATTTTTGAAGGATTTTGTTCCAGTGGATTTCTATCACCAAATACGCAGAATTGATCTATTTGAGGTTTTTACTGTTACGGTAAACTGAAGAAAAATGTACCTGAAATCTCGATATGAAAATCATGGAAGTTTGCGGTAAACCTCTGGGTCACAACTTTTAAAATGAAAATAGCTCTCTCTCTCTCATCTCTCTCTCTCTCTCTCTCTCTCCCTCTCTCTCTCTCTTTCTTTCTCTCTCAAAAACCCTGTATTTTTTTATCCCCATCTTTAAATTTTCCCAAGTCTTGCCACCTGCTCCTGTTGAAAAAAGAAAGGAAGATACTTTTTAAGGGGGAAGCTTTCATTTGACACTTTAATATCGACTCGCACCTTCCTTCACCTAGGGTGATACACGGTTTCAAATTTACAAACAAAATCGCCGCAGTCCGCGAAGATTTCAAACTGTGATAACTGATGAGTATCCGATCAGCCGAACATTCGGGATCTAGCTTGACGGCGAGCAGACAAGGAGAACTCCGAGCCCGGGGCAAAATATGACTATAAACAGCAAATAACTGTTGACCTGTATTAACAAACATTAGCCGTGTTCGTCTCTGACCTCGAGTGACCTACGATCCTTCTCCCACAAAGTCAAAATAAGTACTTTTTAATTGCTAAGTTAGTACGTTGGTGATGACCCTGTTGTTGGTCAAGGGAACCTACCATTTATGACACCATCAGGTGATTCGCAGACGACAAAGTTGTTTCCTGTTTTTCAAAGGGATGTCCCCCTTTAATTTATCATTTACAAACGCACGAAAATATGTAATATAAAGTTCATTTTACTGTCTCTAAAGGTTTTAATGATTCTGGTATATATCTGTGATTTATTCCACCTCCTGTAGCGTCAGTGTTATGAGGAATTCTCCTTGCCTTGATCTGCTAGAATGGATAATCTGTTTTAACCAAGACAAGAGAATCCAAGAACATTTTCAAGAATTTAGGTATATTGGCAAATTCGAAGGTCAAATAGCAATGACCTTTTTTTATATTTAATGTATTGTGCTTAGATTTTGTCTTTGGTATAAAATTTGTCTGTACAACATTTAGAAGAAATGTGAGCTGATGGTTTTGACGCATTACGAAAAAAGAATGTACAAAATAGTTTGAAAATGAAAGTTGGGGATGCAACTTCCTTCTTATATGTATAAGTCGTCATATCTCCATGAAGTAAAATAAATATGGTCTGTCTTGCCTCCATTTTATATGATCAGTCTCGAATCGTCTGTATAACGTTTGTGTATTGTGTAAATATCCTTATGTAAGAAGAAGGTATGACGATATCCTCCGTCTACCTGAGTTATAAAGTTTTATTTCTCATTTAATATCATCCTTTTGAATTCCTTCCCAGTTATCCACGTGTATGATGATCGCATTACATAGGCGAAAATCTCCCGAGAATTCAACAAATTTAAGTATTTTGATGCATGTTGAAAAAGTTTAAGATATTGTACTGCACCAATCCACATCTTGAATTTGAACCGACTTACGTTAATATTATCTCAACTCATATTTCATAGGAAATTCCTGATGTCCAGATTTCTCCAAAATGCAATTTTTAAAGCTTTTAATTAGTTGCACATATGCGAACCTACGACATTTCACCAACAGCCCGTTCAGGCCAAAGAAATGAAAAGTAGAGAGGAGAGGAGGTGGGGTGGGGATTACAATCTATGATGTCTCCAGGAAATGTGATTTTTTCCGGATTCCTCGAGGGTATATAATCCCATCCTACGTATTAGATCAGTGCATGGAGGATTTTTTAACTTGTATAATTCCCATTTGTGGTCCTGTTATGTGAATATGTCGATTTCTGTTTCAGTATAATATTTCAAATGTACAAATGTGCGATATATGATATGTAATGCATTCCACAGGTCGGACGGAGTGAGGTCTGGTTTGTGTCATAGCTTAAGCTGTGCTATACAAAACACATTAAAAAAACCCAACTCCTCGTAAATACTCAGGATACGAAATTTGTATCCGTGTAACAAAAATATAAATTACTCACAAATTGCGATTTCAAGTAAAGGCTTGTGTGAATTCAAAACTTATCTGTGTATTTCGAAAGTGATTTTTGGGGAGCAAGATCCTTCTCTAAATAATAAAATTAAATAAATCATATAATTTCCCAAGTTGTTCTATTTTTTATTTTAAAAGATTGAAATCGCAATTTGTAGTAAATTCTAATTTTGTTCGATTCGAGGATTGTATTTAATTATCACCAGTTTGAGAACTCTGTTTTGGCCTCTTTTCTAATCAATTAAGAACTGTGTGCATGTACATGAACAAGGAACGCAGAAAATTACCAAATGCGTTTCTTTTCAAAAGCTCCTTTCATTGTGAGTACAGCCTGCGTGAAGTATCCTGTTTGAAAACATAACTTTTATAAATAAATGTACGTGGAGAGAAGAAAGTCATTTGTCATTTCCTGGGAGCTTTCTAGGCTTGATGTGAATGCATTGTTGGCCATGAGACGTATAAGGTAGTTAGTAAATTACAAAAAAAAGTATCAAGACTCGGGACCGTATCAATCAAATAACAGTTAAACCTGTAAAAGTCGTGACGTTATGGTGAAACCATGATGCTTTTTCATGATTTTCATGAAAACAACACTGCAATGTTGATTTCAACCAGCTGATATTCTTTCTACTTTCTTTTGCAGAATTTGCAGCCGAAAAGTACTAGAAAAGCAGAGATAACTTCACATATGTATACAGCTTCTATTATCTTGTCTTGTGAGCGTCCTTTTCTAATAAAAATTTCGATGAAGTCATGTGCATCAAATCGCTTGACTTAAAGTGGCTCGTCTCTGGGATACGGTTGTTAAAGTTAAAATGTATTATTAAGCCTTTTCAAGCAGTTTTTTTATACCTATCATTTGCCCAGACACCATAGGCAATACGTTCGATCAGCTAAATTGCATTTGTACCATATATATAGTTTTTTCTGACACCTTAGGCGATACACAAAGTGCAAAGTAATTGCACATATCACATGGTTTTCCCCCTCCTCCTTAATACAGCAAACATCGACACTGAAAACCATTACACAATTGTAAAAACATTTATTATAGAATTAAAATCAACTCCAGTAATACACACGTGTTAATTCTATGTATATTTCATCACAATATACTGCAACACATGCAAACAACATGTGTAATACGTTCAAGATATAAATAAAAACAATGAAGAAAAAACTGGTAAAAATGAGAATTTTTTTCTTCGACGCAAACACTGTAGTATAGGCATCATTAATAATTCCACTTCCAATTTGCTATTGAAACATAATATGGCGTAATTAATTCAAGCGATATTCTCGTTTGTTGTGTTTTTGATAACGTTCAACATGGTGCAACTTCAATGAAATTGGAGAGGCATTATCTGAGAGTAATAACTTATCATAAACTGTTATCTGGGGGTATAAATTGAGACAAATTTGTATTATCAACATAAAACGGACTTGGAATGATAACTCAATTTTAGGAACGATGCTGAAGTCAAATTATATATATATATATATATAAAATTGCCCTTTATGATATTTTCATTTTAGCAAAATTGTCAAATAATTTGAAGTTCAAAAATATTTCTGAAAAATACGCGAGAATCAATTTGAAATGAGAGAGGAATGATCTTTTTGAGAATGATTTTTGTAAGAGGGGAATGATTGAAGAAAAAACTTTATTATTGAGCAACCGCATCTAAATATATAAAAACAACCTTGGCAAAAATATAATTGAAAAACAAGTCTTGATACCGAATCTGTGTGTTCTATAAAGGAAGATGCACTCCATCGAACGACAACGGACCACGAAGAGTGTTTACAAGAGATATTAAGTCTTCATAAACCGTGACTCTTTTCCAAGCGACATATCCCCCAAGAAAAGCTAAGTCAACTTTACACAATTAAAATCAAACAGAGACGAGCAGACTATGTGTGTACAAAACTCCCAAGGAAAACAGATAGATTTACAGGATTTGCTCATAGTGTATACAAATTCTTCTTAAATTAATTTTGCAACGATCATGGAACCATAAAGTAGGGGTATAAATTGGCCGAAAACCGATATTGATGGAAATTACGTATTTTTGACATGATTTTACAGAAATAATGTGAAACGGTTAAAACCTGTTCATAATAAGTAATTAGAAAATATTATTTTAACTTTATGATTTTAAAACCCAGCATAGAAATTATTATTTAATTCATATTTAAAAATAGATTAATTTTTCATTCGAGCATATAAAGAAGCACGACCAAAGGGGAAGATATTGGGGGGGTAATAAATCAATCAATATAAATTAATCAAAAATCAATAATTGGCACTTAAAACATTGAATATTATAGTACAGAAGTCCAAACGCACTCACTTGAGGAGTCCGTTTTTTCGGCTCCCGGTTCCCGCCGTCACGAGTCTAGCCAATACACAAATCGCACATGCGTATGGAGTCTGATCCCTGAAATTGGAGCAATTTGGTGTATTCGTTTTTATGTCTATCACATCCATCATAACAACAATTTGGACTTGTCTGATAACGTCGCTATCGGCATCATAAAGCGTCCATCATTCCGTGTCCTCCAATGTCCCAAGTCAGTCAATCCTGCCCAAAATCACACCACAATGGTCATCTCAGTCTTTATGGTCACCATTTTGCTGTCATTCCCAACACCTTACTTTCTGTCCGGTTCAGAACCAGACTATTTTAGTATTGGGACATGGCGATCGGCTCAAATGGCAAAAAGGAACGGGTCGAGGCAATTCGGGCGTAATTGTTCAACTTTTATAAATCTCTTAGTCAGTGCGTCGGTGAATGATTATGTGCATTATAATGATGATGAGCCTGCGGTTGCTGGCTATGAGCATTCATAATCGGACCGACAGAATGATAATTTGGCGATAATAATGTTTGTGAACTCGTCACCGCCATGTTAAGTCCATGTTCAGAACCATTCATATTTCCGTTTCCTCTGTTCGAAAGCGGGCTATCGGCACGAGAATTTTCATCACTTTCTTGCATCAGCAGTTCTCCATTTGGTCCGAGAGGACCCGGCGGAGTCATTCGTTTTTCTTTTTGCCGTCTGTTGCAGAACCAAACTCGCACTACTTCCTTTTCTAACTGAAGCTGGTCGGCTAACTGAGCAATTTCTTGGGCGGATGGCTTGGGTTGTTTAACAAAATGATTCTCAAGAGCGCCTTTAACTGTCACTTCTATACTAGTGCGCTTCTTTCGCTTTCTACCTTGTGCTGCAATTTTGTCTATGCTAGTAGATGACCCTGTGGTCGAGTCCGCTTCTTCAAGCCACTTTTGGAGCAATGGTTTCAGTTTACACATATTTTTAAAACTTAACTGCAAAGCTTCGAATCTACAAATAGTTGTCTGACTAAATACGTTACCATACAAAGTGCCCAAAGCAAGTCCCACATCTGCTTGCGTAAATCCTAGTTTTATTCGTCTCTGTTTAAACTGCTTTGCGAATATTTCGAGATCGTCTGAAGAAGGCGCATCCTCGTCCGAGGGGGCATGCTGGTCCAGGTCATGTTCGGGGTCCCGCATGCCCGGATGCATGGGTTGGTGGGGGGACAGCATGCCGTTGAGCTGTACCCCGTACCCAGGGTGCTGAAGTTGACCCCCACCATTGATATGTGGCGAGGCCAGATGAGAGTGCCATACTTGTGACGGATGTAATTGTTGTGGTCCGCGGTGATGTAACGTAGCATGTTGACCGAGGTCTGCCCCCTGATTTGGTTTCATATCACGTATGTCCGTCCGCATGTCCATTCGCATGTCGTGAAGTTGCGGCATATTCCAGGAATCACCGCCCGTAATCGGCCAATGATTGTTCGGGTGTCCTAAGTGATGTCCATTTTGCATTTGAGGTGGCATATACTTCATTTCCTGTAAGTCCGTTCTATGTAAATATTGAGGTTGTTGCGCCACAGAGCACTGCATCCCGTGAGTAGGGTCCGCCAAGGAAGTATTTAACGAGGGTGGAGTACTCGATAAATAAAGTCCCGCACTCGCAGCCATCACTATCAAAATTCAAGTCGTGTTGTTGTTGATCCACATTAACTTGTTAAAGAAGTAGTTCAACATAAGTTAAGTCATCTGACTTGTAAAAACGCCTTTACTTGGTCCTGGCTTATTGGCAATGCATATAAACAGACTAGGACATTTCTTAACTTTACACGAGTCATATCTGCATATCCCCGATACACATGTCACCTCATCCTAACGCTGATTGGATGGGGCGGAGTTGATTGGCGTGAGGCGGCTGAATATATTACGCCGAGTTGCTTTATGTGCTTGCTGATTGGTTAATTAAATACACAGTGGTTGTCTCAGAGATCAGTCCGCCACGATACCATGTGAGATCATGTAATTAAATTGTCCTTATACAAACATCTTCTTTTGTTTGCTTTCTAATATAAATACATCAGAATAAACGAAATTAGAGCTTCTTCAAGTCTCTTACGATATTTATCAAACAGAGACGGACACGGATTTGTTTTGATCGTAAATTTATATGTACCAACTTGTTGGGCATCCATGCACGTATCATGGGTATATAGGTAGATCTATCTATAAACTAATACGTTCAGCATCGGTCAAATATATGATGTAGTAAGAGCTGATCTCCGTAACTGTAAAGATGTTTATTATGATTTCACCGCTTCGATGCGCATCATACAAATTAAACAAAATCACAGACAGTGCCTCGGTTGAGGAAAATTGGGTTTAGATTTCAAAAAAGCAAAGTAACGTCTGTAAAAGAGGGTAGATGAAATGTCTTGTGAGGGAATTTTAATTAAAGTAAACCCCTATCTTGGCTTTCTTTCACTGTGGTGTATTGAAGCGTAAGGCGTTAATAAAACAGTCCCCGGTATCACCCCAGTGTAGACACTTGCAGATCATTCAGCCGGAGTGTCAAACGTTAAAACCCCCGCCGTAATCTTCTCCTACATCCTCTATCCTGTAGGGTACAGGTAGGCCTATGACAGGTACCTATCTAGATAAAGTGAGGGAAAAGTGTTGTTATGGTGAAGATTTATCTAAAATCAACCAATTTCTACATACTTTATGCAATATGACTTACTAAGAATATTTGCCTTTTATTTCCTTTTATTTGAATGTATTTTACACTCTCTTCTCTGAAATATGTGAAATTTGAGCAAGCTGACTTTTATGTTTCCAACGAAACGTTTCAGAACATTTTTGTGTAAATGTAGACAAGGTTGGAGTATGATAACTTGGAATAAATAAATAAATAAATAAATAAATAAATAAATAAATAAATAAATAAATAAATAAATAAATAAATAAATAAATAAATAAATAAATAACGGGAAGAAATTTACTTCCTCATTATCATAACCATTTCACAATGTGAACTTGGAACGAAATTAAGGAAGTTTTAAATGATCGTTTTAATTTTAATCATAACATGGTCCAATTAATTCATCTTAAAATATGAAAATTTCCAAAATAAACATCAAAGTAGTACCTATTAGTTATTCAGTCTCAAAGTCGAGAAAGAAAAATTAAAAAAAAAATTTCGACATTAAAAACATATCTATACAAGACAAGATTTCTTTAGTATAAAAAAAGGGACAATGCGAAAGAATGTCAAATATCAGAAAATGAAACAAAAATGTTATCAAAAATAAGACATTATTTACAGCAAGCGACTTTCAAGTTGTGAAAGTCGATATCATTATTTCGTAACAGGTGTTTACTATATATAAGAGAAAGGATTCATGAAAATGCAAATTATAAAAAAGCGACTAAACATCGGCTATATAAAAGCTGACGAGAGTAACACAATACCAAAAATTATTAGATTATAACTTCATTTATACTGTATCAAATTACAACTAATATTTCAGAACAAAAAGAATTTGTAAAATTGTTGGAGAGGCGAATTCTAAGTATGCTTTACTTGTCGCCAATCCCTTGCTACATATGCAATAAATATGTTTAAATCAAACAAAAAGAAAGATAAAATGAAAATGAAAAAAAAAAAAAACTATAAACATTCTGTCAAAATGTTCAATTTCTTTAAGTTGGAAATGCATGCATAAAATTTGTATGCATTTAAAAAGTACCAATGCATGTTTATAAATCTAATCAACCTCATTTAATTTCCACATGCTTATCATCAAGAAGAAATAGAAGAAGAAAAAAAGAGTGTAGAAAAGTTTGAAAAGCCAGGTTGATGATTTATCTAGTATCTGGATACAGGACACATAATTACCACTTCACATAAAACAAACAAACAAATAATTCCCATTAATACATGGCTATAGAGTTTTCTGGTCCTATTCTCTCACCATAACGCCTATCATTTTCCGGAAAGGAACACCATTACCCACCATTGTTCAAACGACATGTTTTTTATTTGTTCTACCGAACCCGATGTTTTAGATTTTATGAGCTGCTTCGGGTAGATAGGGTAGCAGGCAGATCCCGTATCAAATGATTAAAAGCAGGCTCTTCTTACAACACTCGAGCTTCCCGCGAAGCTGCAACTATGGAATAGATATAAAGTCTGGACGTTTTGTCCTGTGATGCGGAATAAAAGGTGTTATTAGGACTACAATAGGGGGAGGCCCATCCGATACTTTCTGTCTGAAATTTAATCATCTATCTACCTGTGTTTTTTAGATATAAAATTGTCACCCAGGCGAATACAATGAGAAAATTTTAATGAGTTTAGGAGGTTATTTGAAAGATAAACACGTCCTAAAACTTGTTCCTGCGCGCAATACTCCTTTTAATCAAATCCACGTCTTTATCACTTGATACTCAATTTGCAGTAAGTATATTTATTTAATTTAAATTCGGTCGGGATGATTTTTATATTTGTAATAGGAAAGAAATCAAAGCCTTATTTTGTTTATCAGCTGTGCAAGATTTAACTTCATACACGATTATAGAGACGACAAAATTAAAAACATAAAAACTCTTCCCTTACAGAACAGGAAATATCTTTATTCATCAATACTTTTTTCTAAAAACTGCTCGAAAATGTAAAATTAAAAAAGACCTACCTTTATTTAACAATTTTCCCTAAAAATAACAGGTGCTCTCCCTTTGGTGTCGATCGTAGCCTCCCTGACGGAAATTAGGTAAATCTGTCATAAAACGTTCACGCTTTTTATGTGACAAAAGTCAAAAAGTCTCCTAAAATTTAGACATAGATCTTTAAAATGGACATATTGTTTCTATCTAGTATGCCATCAGCATCAAATTGAAAGTAAAGAAGCTATCTGGTTCTAATCATGAAAATAAAGAAAACTAGAGAAATACAGACGAAGAGAGAAAGAGAATTGCAGAAAATTAATATATAGTATAATCATGTTCTGATAAAGAAAAAAAAGTTTTAGAAAGTTTAGGAATTTATCATAAAACAAGCTATTTATTAAGGGCATTTAATTTAATGACCTGATTTATTTAGTTTTATACTTATTTAGAATGAATCTTTCTTCTTCTTTCATTTGAATTATTTCAAAAGAATATGTGCACATATACTAATTTATCTTACTGAAATTTCTAAAATGGACAATAAAATTTGATATCTGCCTTATCTAGATTGGAGCAAAAACCAACGACATCTATTTCTGCTCATATGTAGCATTTGTCATTTTGTCTAGAATCTCTAATACCAAACATCAAATACAACAGAATGAGACAAAATCAGATCAAAGCTAAGATCTTCTGTATCCAATTTCAGCGGTCACGAGGATTCGGTACCGGCGCGAGTCTGTCCTACTATTATACATAACATGTAGCAGAGCGCGGGAACACATGGTGACAGTTCGCTGGGTATTCAGGCTCCATCTCTGCTGACAGAATTGAGTTGACACTTACGCTCGGCTGCCGCTCCCGTCAAACCAGATTTGCCGACTCCTATCGGCTACATTAACGGAGTTAAGCTGTAGTTGATGTAACAACCGGCGTCCAACGGCGATGCCATTTTCCTAGAGATTGTTTTCTTTAATTTCTGGGGATGTAGCTAGTGTAATTGAGCGAACATTCCTAATAAGGGTTATGCTCTCGTTGATGGGTAAAATTGGCTGGAGATTTTTGCGCTTTTTGAATTGACACTAACAGGAATGCGGGTACAGATACAATACAAAAACACGCCTTCAAATTTATTCAGAATAGTGAAACGATTAAATTAGCAATCGAACAAATTAAAGACATTCTTTATAAATCGCGAACTTGTAATGTTGTTTTTAAGTTTTTCCCAAAAGCTTCTTGGTTTCACCAACACGATAAGTAATGATGCCATTTGTTTGCCGTATCTGATTTAATACACAAAATGCCAAATTCTGAATAAACAAAATCGTTTTCGAACAGCCATTCCTTCAAGAACGACAAAGAAGCAATATAGCTTCTCTGCAACCAAATTATATCACGTTATTCCGAGAAAGAAAAATAGAGATTTCACCAAGAAACAATAAAGTTAATTGATCTGAACCTAATCTGGACTATTAAAGTATTAAAGTCTTCAATCAAAAGGTACTCGCGTCCAATAATATGCAAATCTGTTTGAAGCGTTGTAATTCCTCGAGCAGCTAGCACGTTCCAAATAAGTTTTATCGGCATTCTGGATGATAACATTCCTTAAAATTAAGGTGCAACATTTTCTTTGATGAAGGACTTTGTAGTCTCAGTGGCATGAAATCACACTCAAATTAGGAAATAATCGATCTGTAACCTTCGTTATGATATCGTGTAACCTTTTGATTTCGGCATCTATTTGATATTGTAACGGTTTGTGGCGACCATAGGTTACATTGCAATTGTTTGACCTTTGTTCTTGGTCAGTTTCCTCGTTTATTTTTCTTTTCGTTTTATGATAGATATTCTATAAACAGTACTTGCAAGCATAGGGGTATATATTTGAAATTTAGGTCACATAAAGTAAGAAAGATTGAAATACAGTCTAATGAATGTGCAAAAATATAGATGAATGGGTAGATCCATCAATAAATCGATCATTCAACAGATAGATACATATAGAATAAAAAAAATCCCTTTCTTTCTTTCTTTCTTTTTTTCTTTCTTCATGATGGTATACCATATTCATTTCTCTCGTTTCTTTTTTAAGCATCTTGATCATGAAAACACGCAGTATATTATAAGCACTTACGACAATCTAGTTGATTGGAAACGTTATTGAGCTGGACTTGAAAGGCTTGTGATAGAAATGTAAGAAAGCCCTTTTCACCATGTTCACCTTAGTAAATTTTGTTATTTTGTGGAGATTTTCTGAGATATTCTTCGATATCAAAAGCAGTTGTCCTCGCACAACCCTGGCTGCGCAATTTGATTTGTAAAAGGTTTGCGACACGAATCTAATGAGAATTACCCGATAAAGCGGAAAGGTAGACACGTATGGTCCAAGATACCTGGTCCTTTGAAGTCGTGCGATAAAAAAGGACTTACAGCTTCCGCAATAGCGAGCTATGTGCTTTTAAGTTCAATTTAATTTAAATCAGGGATATAGAAAATAATCATACAGTAAGGAGGTTCGGGCTTAATATAAAATCAGCGGCTTCTTGAGTGATCAAGTACACGTGGTGTGAGTTGGAGTTTGATACAGGTGTGGGACACTGTTATGAAAAAAGTCGGTATGGTGTTACTGAACGAGATGTTTTCCTCTTGAAAACCCTCCTTTGTAGCTGAAAGGAAGATGCGATCCATGAGAGAGGAGCTTTTCCCTGCCTTTGATCGTCCCCATATTCATATCAAGAGGAATGACAAGCCCTTAACGCTTGAGAAAGTCTAACACATCCTATAGGCTCATACGGGACCATCTCAACACGCAAACGACGAGGTGGGCAAAATAACTGAAGGTGCTTTCTCTATTGTGTTGATTTATATATTCAATATTTCTATCGTAGATTTTTTTTCTGAATAAAGATGAAATTTTCCAGTTTTGTCTTGGGGAGACGTGTCTTTTTTCAAAGTCAATGCTCAAAATAAGGTCACATCTTTGAAATTCAGGGTCTTTCTACATTTGTAAAGTACGCATGTACCTAAGGTTAAAATAGATGAAAGTTGTATTGTAAAGTTATGTATAAAATGGAATGATAAAGGTCCATAATTACAGCAAGAAATACGACAGTCTTAACAGCAGGTATTTCGAAACGAAAAAAGTTTTTCTTCCTAAAAAAAAAACCGAACTTTGTAACATCACAGAAAATATTTCTCAGTTGGCTATGCTTACTCATCAGTCGTGACGTCCACATTTCGGCTCTGTATGCCTAGTGTTGGCACTATTTCGGACATATAAGCTCACTGCCCATCGTCATTTGGCTAGAAATGCTCATTGTCATCCTCATTTGTCTCTGAATGCATCTTGTTCGCAATCAGTCATTCCGATCGACTGTGTTTGCTTCTTGGGCGACTTCGTTCGGCTCTGTTTGCTTCTTGGGCGACCTCGTTCGACTCTTATGCCCATTCGCCGTCCTCGTTCGACTCTTATGCCCATTCGCCATCCTCGTTTGACTCTTATGCCCATTCGCCGTCCTCATTCGACTCTTATGCCCATTCGCCGTCCTCGTTCGACTCTTATGCTCATTCGCCATCCTACTTCGACTCTTATGCCCATTTGCCGTCCTCGTTCGACTCTTTATGCTCAATCGCCGTCCTCTTTCGATTCTTCATGCTCATTCGTCGTCCTCGTTCGTTTCTTTATGCCCATTCGCCGTCCTCGTTCGACTCCTTATGCTCATTCGCCGTCCTCGTTCGACTCCTTATGCCCATTCCCCGTCCTCGTTCGACTCCATATGCCCATTCCTCGTCCTCGTTCGACTCCTTATGTCAATTCGCCGTCCTCGCTCGACTCTTTATGCTCATTCGCCGTCCTCGTTCGACTCCTTATGCCCATTCGCCGTCCTTGTCGACTCTTATGCCCATTCGCCGTCCTCGTTAGACTCTTTATGCTCATCTGCCGTCCTCGTTCGAGTCTTTATGCTCATTCGCCGTCCTATATCTGCTCTTCATATTTCATGGTCGTCCTCATTCATGCGCATTCACTGGTTCATTTGTGTTACATGTAAATAGTATTTTGACGTCGTGTTATTGATCATTTCCCCTTTTTTCTCTTTTATTTAAAATTCCGTGCACTTTGTCTCGGAGATTTCTCCTCATCTTTTTCCCAAAAGATTTAAAGCCGAAGGAAGAAAAAAAGGGGTTTTCTTTATCTCGATTATTCACTATTCATATAAAGACGATTGGGATCAGTAAGGAAATATTTATGTCTGTGCCTGTGTTTCAAACGAGATGTTTTAAAGTAATTGCTTATCATGAGGAGAGAGAATGTAGAACAACGTTTAGAGATTCATGTAATAACTCAATCTTAGAATATTTTCTGCATCCTTATCATTAAAGAAGTACCTATCAGATATTCAGTCTCAAAGTCGAGAAGGCAAGGCAAAATCATTAGAATATCCATTGATAATATCAACCTCCAAAAACAAAAAAACAAATAAGGACAAGGAGAAGATCGTATTGATGTTGAACACCAAGTTCCAGATATTGCAGTCTTATTATGCCTCCCTCAATATGATAAACGATGGTGGTCCGAGTCCCATTGTGTAATTTATATTTCTCTATTGACTCTGAACTTCACCCCAGGAAATAAATAACTAAATGCAATAAAATGTTGGTAAAATAAGACGCAAAACTATCCCTCAATTTGTCCAAAAAGAGAAAGGTGCACATAGAATCAAATACCTGACTGATGTAAAATAGACACCGAAGCTAAATGTCGCTTTGCCTCGTAGGCGACAATAAAACTGCATCCTGCAATGAAATATTAGATAAAAAGAAATGTATCAGTTTCGTGAATCTTCCGTAAAAATATCTGAAGGAAAAATATAAAGAAAGGTAGAAATAAAGAAAACTAATCCCGAACACCAACGCTGGGCATTAGCACTCAGTTAGAACGCTATCCCGTTCTCTTACACAACATTACCACGTTATAGCATTTCTTCACTTCTCACATAATTTGTGGATGTCACGCAAATCCCGGCAATACCCCAGTGATGGAGGGAACTTCATACAAAACCAGGGGCGGATCTAGCTAATGTATTCTTGGAAACTTGAAGAAGGGTGTGTGTGTGTTAGTCTTTATTTCAGAGAGATCAAGAATTTATTTGCAGTCTTTACATGAAATAACGTCTGGCACACCCAGATTGACTTCATTTATGTGTTGGATAGAAAAAGCTAAGTAAGACCAGAGGATTTTGACATCGGCCCCCACCATTTACACCCGCACTCGCTTACCGTGACGATGACAGGGATCTAAGGTCTCCTACACTAAATGAACGGACCATTACGGGAGAACAGACCGTCAAATCAAGCGTGAAATTTTCTCGATATCAGGGGATGTAAAGGGCAAATTATCACCCAAATGGTCTTTTAATTCCATCCTAATGACTCTGGATTTCTTTAACTAAATATCCGTCTTTTTGCCCAATGGGAATTCTGAAATGACACATTTAAATCACATATATTACAATCGAAAATAATTTACGCGTATGTGTTTATTTTTGCGAAAGATAACATTTTGTGCTTTAGTCTTGGGTTTTACTTGAGAATGTGTCGCACAAAAGTTAAGCTACAACAATTACATTTAACTTTAGCTCCTCTATCAATAATCAATCAATCAATCAATCAATCAATCAAAGGATACTCAAATTATAAGATTTTTTTGTAAAAATATTATTTCCGGCTCAATTGCACGAAGCAAAGCGTGATATTCCACTAATGATTTTAGGCACGGTCCATTTGATATTCGGGGGGGGGGGGGGCGCTTGGTTTTTGCTCTCAATTTTGATGAAAAAAATAAATTTGCTTATGGTGTGACAGAAAAAAATAATCTTGCTCTTACAAATAATATGAATTTGAAGAATTACCATAAAATTTCGCTAAGATTCTTAAAAATTTTCCGGCTCGCTTCGCTCGCCATAATTTTCTATCCAAAACATTATTCACTAATGCCGAAGTGCATATATTTCAAATCAATATATCAAATCTTTTATCTCTCTGTTTAAAAGTAAATTGAGTTCTTGCATGAAAATAAACTAACATATTTATATATAGAGTTTTGAGTAAATATATATATAATTTCTACTGATAAAACACAAACATTCTTAAAAGGCGCATCACATTGTTAAAAAAAATTCCTTGCTCCAACTTTGCAAGAAAAAAATAATTTTGCCCCGGTCCGGAGCGAAAAAAATAATCTTGCTCCGACAAAAAACCAAGCCCCCCCCCCCCCCCCCCCCCCCCCGGAATATCAAATGGACCGTGCCTAAAATCATTTCTACAGGCAATGAAACGAAATTAAAATTGAAAAGAAACATTCCCCCGGAATATATTTCGTTGTCACATTTTCTTTTGGTGAAAAATTATACAGCGTATCTTTCATGGGTCCAGAGGTATCAGTTACCAAAAAACCCATTTCCCTCAACGATACAGACAAATGATATTATATCTATAATTCGAATTTCCCGCCTTCAGAAATGTATAATTCTGATTGGTCATGACAATCACTAATTTTTTTCAATGACAAAGAGAAAAAAAACCCGAAGTAACCAGATTTTCTATCATTTATAAGGAACGGCAACAATTGTTCAAACTTTCATACCGTTTTTTTGGAAAGGCCTTACAATCGGCTAAAATCACTGCGACTTTGCCACAGCATAATGTCATGGAGCTACAATGACGATAAATAGTGCAACAGAGAAGATCAACTCAATCCAAAGTCAAAGTCTAAGGTCAAATCTATTGAATGTTGATACCCTACCGTATCACTTTCACTTTCCCGTGCAGGAAATTTTGAGCAGCGCAGTTACACAAAATTCAGAAATCAAACTAGAGGGCGCTACTGAAAAGCACTTTGGCTTGAAGGGCCACTGATGAAGATTTAATGTCTAGTACATTAAAATTGGTTTGAAATGTCGTTCGGGAAGGGTACAATGTTATGAGTGGGATATCTTCAATTAAAGTTATGCAGGAGGTGGTAGATTCAGTGTCTGACACAAATTATAACATCAAACTTGGCTGCTCTATCAAGTTATTGAATGCCTGAAGAAATTTTAAAAGACTTTCCAAAAATATACTGCAAGTTGTGAAAACTTGTCGACAAATTAATTCCAGAAATTTGTTAAAATTTTATCAATGAACTTGTACTAAAAGTTGTACATGATTCACCATGCATTCTTTTATTGTTATATATACAATAAACTGTGAATGCCTTTAACATTAATTTCCATGTGAAATTTGATAATTATACTTTTCTGAATGAAAAATCTGAAATAATGAATTGTCTCAAGGTTAATGGAAATTCAAATTAAATAATTTTAACATGATATAACTCTAAATAAAGTTCAAGGTTTGGGAAACAATTAGATAAAGGAATTTTATTATACTTCTTTCTACATGTATACATATCTAATTATTATAACGATATGTTTAGTAATGAATTATATGTCTGCTACTTATCAAGCATTATTTCTGAAAGACTTGTTTTGATATGAAAGGTATCCATGTTTTGTTCAATAATTTCATATATTATGTATGAAAGGAGAATACATTTAATTAAGTTCCGAAAGTTCGTATCAGGATTTAGAACAGAAATATATAATTCTATTCAGAAAGAGTTCCTCTCATGAAAGTTTTTTTTTCATAATCCATACACACATATTTGCACTCTTGCGTAAGAAAAATTATTGTATATATATAATAATTACCTGCATTATAGAATAATAATATTAAAGTAGTTTATGATAAAAATTTGCCCATGAATTTTTCTACTTATTTGACAATATTAAATCATTTAGAGGATTTAATTCTATGGACACAATTATCTATTTATTTTTAAAATTCAATTTCTAATTCCTAAAACACTAAAATGTCAAATGCCTGGGGTCATTCACATTCCTTGTTAAATACCTTCAATTTGCATAGAGGCAGACTGCTATTGAATTTTAATTATTATCACTCCCGTTTTTCTGTTTTGTCCTGTTCATTTTTACCTACATTTTTGGATCACTCATTTTTCTTGATTCAACTCTCATTCTGTATGCAGTGACCTTCGGACAACATCGTACCTTTAGAATTAATATGAATTTTACAAATTTTCCAATCTCAGTGAAAAAGAACCCCGACCGGTAACGTCATATAAGAATTGTTAAACTATTAAACTATAATTCAAGTGACATCAGATAGCAAGGCCTGTTTGCTATCAGCACTCATCTATTGGGCATTTCTCTTTAAGAATTATATAATCCTAATTCCATTATCAACAACTACCGATATTTTAATGATCGAGATGATCTAGTCAAGATTCAGGAGCACAATCTGGCACTCTGGACAATTAAATGGATTAAAGATAATTAAATGAAATTTTCATTAAACTATGGAGTATCTCCCCGATGGAATAACACTATCCTTGACAGGTTCTTTGGCAAAAAAAATTAATGAAAATCTTCTAAAACAAATAAACATCATAGAAGTACCCATCAGTTATTAAAAGTCGAGAAGGTAAGGCAAAATTCTTAGAAGTATTATTGTTTCACGATGTTTTGGCACTTGACTTGAATTATATTTGTAAATTCTCTGCTACAAAATGTTCATGAACATTTCCTAAAACTAAGGGGTATCTACCTGATGGTACAGCTCTGTCCTTAGTAGACTCTTTGGCAGAATTGTTAGGTCAAGTTTAGACTTTTGCTCTTCATAATTTCATATTACTATATTATATGGATTTACTCTTGTTCGGCTTCTAGCATCACTGATGAGACATCACTTGTTGAAGTGCGCATATGGTGCATGGGAATTTTACAATAGAACATGTATTTCATTTATTGGTATCTCAGCTGGTGGAGTGTTTAGGAGTCGCGAAACTCGTTCGCCTCGTTTCAAAGTGTTTTGGCACTTGACTTAGAATGCGTTTTGTAATTCTCCGCCACAAAAAAAAAAAAAAAAGAAAGAAAGAAAGAAAGAAAATATTCTAAAACTATGGGTTATCTCCCTGATGACATAGCTCTGTCCTTAGGTTCTTTGCCAGAATTTTTAGGTCAAATATAGACTTTTCTTCTTCATAGTTTCACTTCATTCTGATGTTCTCTTTTTCGGCCTCCAGCATCACTAATGAGACATAGCTTGTCAATTTAGGATTTGGTCATTGTTGACAAAATTTTCGAGTATTCATTTCTCTGGAATTCCTTGTAGATATTATTACAATGTTGGTATGTGAATACATCTTAATGTTAAACAAATCAAAGTTGGAGTTTTGTTTCAGTTGACCAATTTCTACGAGAGTTATTGCCCTTGGACTCAGAAAATTTCATGATATTTTCAGCTTTTCGGATTTTCGTTCGTTGTTACTGCTGAATATGAATGATTGTTTTGTTATGTGAGTACATCTTGGTGTAAAAATGGCTCAAAATGATATAAAATTCATACCAGAGATTCTGCTAAGGACAGAGGTATGCTTTCAAGAATTTACCCCTCATGCAGCTTTTGAACTATTTATCAAATTGGTGACTGATCATTTAGAATAATTTATTAATTTTATTTCGAATGATTTCTTAGTTTCTTTTTATTATGTAATACTATTTATTCTATTTTCATACTCTTTAACAAATACTGAACTGATTGTTTTATATGGGCATGCACAGTAAGGTATATAATAAGGATCAAGCTTGAGGTCAATTCTGATTGAAGCGCTCGAGGCATTGTTACAGGACTTAGATTTATGCCAAAAGGAGACTAAAATCGCTCAGCGATCATAACCTCTTTCAGTTTTGTATCTCTCCGGGTTTTGTATGCCAGCTGATCATGATTGTTGGGATCAGATTTTGGCTTAGTGATTGCCTTTCACTCACGGATTTTCCCCCCAAATTTCCTGGAATAGCTCTCTCAATTGCAGTGATGCATTAAAATATTCTAAATCTTGAATAGTATCACTGTTAGAATGATGTATGTATTGCTTGTGGAAAAAGGGTTTTCCCCTGAAAATACCTCATGTCACATACATGTCAATTGTGCTGTCTTTCATTTCATCAACACTTTTACTTTGGGACATATCAAGTCTTCTAGAAATAAAATAATTTTTAACCTTAGTTTGTAGCCAATATTACCCTCTAAAATGTTTGCAAATGTTCGGGACGCCTCTTACAAACATAGTGCCTAAAGTACTCGTACGATCAAAAGTACAGATTAAACATCTTAGCAAGGAGCTACGCTTCACAAGAAGGGTGCGGGTCAGCAACATGACTCGGCTCTGCTCCGACAATAATATAAAAGAAATATCCAAATTCGAAAACATAGACTATAAAAGCAAAACAAGAAATACCAGAAGGACAAGGTAGGCCGAACATCATAGATGACATCAAAACATAAAAGACTACACGTGAACATTTGAGACCAATGGACAACCGATGCTAACCTATAGATCGGTCATCTGCCACGTTAGCAGCACAAGTGAAGGTAAAACTCAAAGCCCAAAACCTTAAGATTGTACGCCATTAGTCTCTTTTATTTATGTGTTTTTATATTTCTTATTTTTAATGCTTTAATATAACTTTTATTTTTGTTTGTTGGTTGTTGGTTGTCTTGGTAGGGATCAGGCTGTGGTCTTATTTGTGAATTTGTGTTTTGCAATGAATACAGGAGCAGACATAGAAGGTTTAAAGAGAAACTTTTTCTTAAAATTAAAAGCAGTTTTTGATATAAGGAGGTTAAACGTCTTCATATTAAAAAGCATCATTTAAAAACAGATAAATTTTCAGCATGGACCAGACATGCACGTTTCGGGTACTTGACCCTCGTCAGTTATTCTCAATCAAAACAATGTAATATGGCCAAAGAATGTGAAAGTTATAATGTCCAAAAATGTACCAAAAGACGTAGCAGGATGGATGGGATATGATGCTACAGGACCCATACTTATCATTGATGTTTGATGTTTCTGTACGTCTGTTTCGATTGTTTTGTATGATGCTCTAGCGATTATTGTCGTAAATTTTTTGTGGTTTGTAGTTTCGTCTTATGTCATTTACGTATCACTTTCTTGTGGGTTTGTTTCGCTGGGTGAGTGCAGGGTGGTCATGCTGGAGATCATCCCCTTTTCTTCAGAAATTTAAAGAAATTTTAATAACAGAAAGGATCCCGGACCTTAAGGAAAGGCTATAATAATCGGATTTTTGAATTTTCAAAATTTACTGAAATAGTCGTATAAATTGATTGATCTATGTCTTAGCAATAACTTTCATATTCCTTTCTGCTAAGATATAACCCTAAGCGCTTGCAAAATTAACTAAAACACACCCACCCTTCGTGAGCTTTGGTTGAACAGTACACAAAAAACCAAGGTTGTTATGATAAATTTCACTTTAATTAGGTATGGGCGCAAAATAGAATGGCTAATTCAGACAAACTAGTGAAAGATTGATATACGACAAATTCTCCTTGAAAAGGAATTAGCCATTCTTTTTTGTGCTCAAGTTGAAATTAGAGAAAATCAAAGAAAAAAATACACTGGACAAAGTACAAATTTGCATGTAAAACACCTTTTACATATATCGATCTATATATCTGCATTGATTTTTACATGAGCGGTTTATTCGGATATTTCGGTTACCCCTCTTAACAGTATAGACGTTACATAAATTGTGATGAGATTACAAACGAAATTTTCATAGTTATTCTTACTCATTAAATGTTAAATTTTCTTCTGGTGTAAAAAGGGACACTAAATCTTTATAATCAGTCGATATATAGATGATCCAAAAAGGGGCCTTAAGGTCCGGGATCCTTTTCGAATGCGTTGGCGAAACGATCAAACGAAGTGGGTCGAACTTGGCAATATGTGCCCTCAGAGAATACTTGTCCACCAGCAGTGACACTCACCAAGTGGTACAAATGTTAAACGTCTTCAAATTCAATAGCATCATTTAAGAACAGATAAATTTTCAGCATGGACCAGACATAAACGTTTCAGATACTAAACCATCGTCAGTGATATCCATGCCATAGTGATCATGGCTTATTGAAAAATAACCTTCATTAGCTGCTTACTTCTTTTTGTTATAATAACAAAAAAACAAATATGGATAATGACCATATCCCTGTATACAGCACAAAATCGATAATTCAGAAAGTCAGAAACAAATAAATCACAATGAAAGTGCTTACAAATTCTTGCCAAAAACAAAAAAACAAAAACAAAAAACCCCAGAACTTTCTCACGAATAAAGAAAAATAAGAATATCTAAAGAACGATTTCCAGATTCAATTGCTAGTGCAGAATGCGCCGTAAAGGCTCTGTTTAAACGCTCCGTGCTTATTTGCAAAGTTAAACATATTCAGATATCACATCAATCATGGTACATATTGTAAAATGTTCAGTGTAATCATTCAATGTTGAAAAAACAAAACTAATTTTTACGATAGTGTTAGTTGAAAATCTCGCAAAATAATTTCTTAGGGAGATAAGTAAGTGATTTATACTTGGAGATGATTTGAAAGAACCCAAGAATTTGATAGCATGACCGAATTTCAAAACATTTCAATATGGAAATATAATATGTTCTATTGTTTTGCCCACTTTTAGAAAAAGGAAATGATGCACCTGAAACCTACGATGATAGCAATGTGGCTTAAAACAAATCAGAGAAAAAGGAAATAATTCTGAGGATTACAGCGAATGGTTTCATGAAGTTTCCAAAGAAAATTCCATCTTCCACTTTATCACATATTAATTTTTTAGAATGAGGAAGATATCTCCAGGAAGAGCACCCTACATTGACGACAGCGGAGCACACCAACAGAACGCTACGAACATTATCCATCACCCCCACCCTGACAGGACTTATCGGGGAGTATCTGTAGTATGTAGCCAAGTTCGATCAACTTAGGTTGGCAATAAGTTCTTTGTAACCACCATATAATCTGAAGTCGTTCTTCCATATAATCTTGAGCAAACATTGTGAATTCCAATGAGAACCGACTGTGCTGCACTTCTTGCTTACATCTAGAACCGTTCCTTGCTCTCTCACGACATAAAATACTTAGCACTTCAATTTTAACTCAATAAATAAATCAAATATTGCTGATTACCTTAGCACAACATCTCTCTGTGAACTAAAGGTGAAAAAGACCACTTAAACAATAGCCCCCGTCATATTAAGATCTCATAGAAGAAAGAAGGGAATCTTCAACAAGACATTTGTTTTAAACTTCAAATTACAATTATCCTTATCTGAGTTGTAACTAACTTCCCTTTAATGAGTAGCAACATTCCGTCTTCTCCTGCTTTCTCAGCTGATACGGTACGCCAGGGCATATTCCAAATATGAAGATTTCATCATTAGAGCCAGACGGCTTGCATATAAGCTACTTGTTCAGGGTTAAAAAACACAACGGCTGAAATCATCGTTGCGAAAGTTCTTCGGTCGATACGGGGATATAATAAAAACATATCAGATCCCCCTATCCAGAATGATCAGTGACATTCTACATTGTGATTGAGTGACTGTCGTCATCACCAAACAAGACATACTTACCTGAACTGTACATCGAGACAATCACCGAATGTGACAGGTTTCCATGGAGCTGTTGCGACGGGTGTTGAATGCAATCAGGAGACGCTGACTCTCCCCGGGCACCTGGTCTCACTTCGGAATGTTGTTCATTCCGGGATTCGCAACCGTTTCGATGGGAATGTTCACGATTTTGCTTTGCCTTCTCGACTTTGAGACTGATTAATGGTTAGGTATTTCTTTGATGTTTACTGTAACATTCCTTTGTTTCCTGCCTATATTGACTCATTTAACAACTGAAACTCTTTTACAGGGCAAGTTCTAACTAAAACTACTTCGTTCTGAGGGCAAAGGACAATTGAGATTCTACTCAATCAAGGATACATTGGAGAGACTGGTTTTTGTCACTGCAAAATATTAGACGAAACAATGATGATATAAGAAAAACCGATTGATTGCAAAAACGGAGATAATATTAACGATTTCAGCCTTGTTAAAAGTTTTCAAAGTGAATAAATCGCGGATAATAGCTCGTTTTTTAAAACATGTATTTCTGGTGTACTAAATATGGCTTTTTACAGATCTGACAACAGCTTACCCAAAACCACCATTCAGGACGCTAATAATCGAGACTGAGATAATTTTGCTTTTCGAAATATCAAAAACATTATGAAAGTAAAAAGATATTGTCAATTTTTAAGGGTGATCTCAGGATATATTGGCTTACCATCGTAAAACCAGGATGTGCTTATTGAAATATTACAGGAAGGATTATTTATATGAATATAACTCATGCTTAGAACATATTTGATCTAAGTTTCATAATAAATTTAGACAAAGAGGTCAGTAGTGTGGAAAGGAAACAGAAGGAAGAATTACAACAAGACTATATAAGATCAATAGAGTTAGGGATTTCATGACGTCATTGTTTCACGTATAGGAAGAGAAAAATGAAAAAAAAAAAAGAAAAAGAAATTTGCTATGTATCCTTCTGTCCTTTCATCTCACAATATGATTAATCTTAACTTTAAGAGCATGTAGTATGTTTCCGGAATTTTCATTTTTCGCACGTTCCGTTAAAAATAGTAATATCAATCGTCAGTCTTTTTTGTGGTTTGTAGTTTTATCTGATGTCATTTACATATCACTTTCACTGGGTGGGTGCAGGGTGGTCATGCTGGAGATCATCCCCTTTTCCTATTATCAAATTTTCAGAGAATCGAAGACAATTTTAACAGCAATTCTCTGTAAGAACCAAAGAATTTCAATGACATGTTGGCACGGCATGGCATGGATTTTAGAGATTTTTGGTATGGAAGTGACAAATATGGATAATGACAATATCCCTGTATACAGCACAAAATCGATAATTCAGAAAATCAGAAACCGAAGGCATACAATATCAGGATAAAACAGGAACCAAAGCAAACAAACAAAAACCTCCACCACATGAAAAGAAGCGAACTCCCGATATGAGAGTGAGACCAGGTGCCCAGGAAGCTTAAGCATCTCCTGCTACAGGACCCACTTTTTAGGCATTTCATGATTTTTTGATAACATAAATTTTCGAATGCGTTGAATAGACAGACGATCAACCGAAGTTGATCGAACTTGACTATATGTGGTGTGAGATATGGGAGTGAGACCAGGAGAAGTTCACTATAAAGTACTTGTATGTAAATCAACCCCAGTATTTTCAAAAATGTTGTCGTTGCCATGATAACCGTATCTGAAGTTTCAAAAATCGGGAAAATTTATACGACGAGGCATATTTGTAGGCTTCGTTACCATGGAAACATGTACTTTTTTATTTTCAATTACTTTGATTATTTTCTTTATATCCTTATTTTTATACATATTTGTAAAGTTTCTTTACATTCATCTCGGATGCCTTTTGTATACAAGATGAAAAATTATGTCAAAACAGGGTTTCAAAAGGCTCTGTTTTGGGCACCTATAGACCCTTTTTTCATGTTTTTACTGTTTTATAAGGCTGAAAATTTCATAAAAGCACCAGTTTTTGAAGTACAAATCCTTGTTATCAAATTAGTATCATCTTTGAACTAAACATTAATATAAAATTTGATTGGGCTAATTTGTCCTTTTATGTTTGATGTTTACATGTCGTGTGTCTCTGTTCCGTCTCGTGCTGTACTCATCTTTTGTGTTTCTGCATCGGGTGTTTAGGTGTTTTACTGTTGATACTCCAACGGGGTCTTGTTGGAGATCTCCTCCCTTCTTTTATATGCAAAGCAGCATCAAATTTAGTTGCTATGGAAACAATCTGCTAAAACTTTTCGATACGATGAATTTAAACACAATTTCGATCAAACTATCCGCGCATGATATTAGAACAGAAGTTCAAACATCCATATATCAGAGACATTTTAATATAAAGATGACCTTAAAAATATTTCAAGGTCATCCACTGCATTTCTAAGGTAATTAAACTTTAAGTGACCAGATTTGACAAAAAATCCTGATTTTTCATAAAATAAAAGTGCCTATATTTTAGATAACTTGAGATATTGAACTTAACAGTCATATGTCATAAAATGATTAATCTAACGCTATATTTGTTAGAACTATTGATAAAGTTTCTTCACATCTTTGAATATCAAAATTCTTTGTGAGTATTTTGATAAAAAAGGAACGAAATCTGTATTTTCTTTCTTTTTTTGACAATAATATATTTTCCTATTAAATTGCTACAGTTCAATAAGTTCTAAGATTTTTCTTTCTTATAATCATAAGCTTTCATAATCAATATGACCTATGAAAATATTCAAATAAAAAAATCCTTAAAATTGTTTACCAAAAATTAAAAAATTAAATATTTTTTGCAACATTTGAGTCTCAAAGAAGAAATGACCTTGAACATCAAGCCAATGACCTTGAACATTTTAATTGTTTTTATGTGAAAGAGTTAATTCATATCTATACATGCATACATTTTGACGATCTTATGTAACTCGAAAGGAGAATAAAATCAATTTCAAAGATAATATGAAACAAACAAAAAGGTCTAATGTTGCCATATCAACGGTGTTTGACGACAGGATTTAGGTAAAACTCTGAAATTACCTATTCAAATGTTTTGTTCATTTTATTTTTCAATAAACATCTATTTCTTGTGATGAAAATCAATGGTCTCCTTTTATTGCATTATGTTAAACTAATGTCGTCAATGGGTAATGAGAGGTAATAGGGGTACCCATTTATGGAATCCTGAGACCTAAAATCACAGCAAAGTTATGATGTAATAATTAATTGAATATTTTTGACCAATTTAGATATTGAAAAAAAAAATCGGTTACTTCGAGAGTTGCGGGCTCTTACAGTTTACATTGAATTCTATGGGAAAAAGTTGATATTTCCTAAAATTTCCAACAGAAGGATGGGGCATGAAATATCGATGGGTCAAAAATTTCTGAAAAAAATATATTTCATCAAATATCGCTGAAAAATCAAAAGTTCACCAATTAGTTGTTCTGCAATTCATTTTTTCTATATTTTTCAACAAGGGAAGATAACTCCTAAAATGACCCTTTTCAAAAAAATTCTTATTTTGATATCTACTAGAGTAGTACAAAAGTTGTATATTAAAATATAATATGACACAGAAAGATATTCAGTAATGAATAAACTAATTTCAATGTTTTTGGCATAATTTCCTTCATCATACCCATTAAATACATTAAGATTAAAAATGGCCAAAACAGACTGAATTGGCCCTTATTTTCACCTCTAATTTTCGCTTCATCTTAACTAAGTTTACTAAGTAAGAATGGAAGAAAGGAAGAATAGATTATGAAAAAAATGAAAGCTGTTACGGTAGTATCGATGGCAACGAACTATCCGAAACTGGCTTATTTCATGATCTCAAAAGTGCTATAAATAGAAGGACCTCGTTACCATGGCAACCAGAGTTCACATGGGCGGAAAAGTGTCATTTTCATAGTCAGTACTTTATGTATACCCATTATACCGAAAATCATCAAAATCCATGACATGCCGGGCCATTCGATTTTGGTCCTTACAGAGAATAACTATTTAATATATGTAAGTAAGAAGTTCAACATTCACGTATTAGACTGTTGCATGATTGGAAAAGGACAACCGAAATCGAAGCAGTCGCACACATCATCCCTTAAATGACCTCAGTTTTTGTTCGTTTTAAAATGCGGTTGTTCTTTCTGTTTGATGTTTCGATGTTGTGCGATGGTGTTCTTTTTCCTTTTGCGTCTCTTTCTGTGCGTGTCTGCTCTTTGTTTTTGCATTGGATGTTTTTTTGGAGTTTTGCTGTGGATGCTGCAGCCTAGTGTTGTTGGAGCTTTCGGTTTGTTTTAATTTGAAATTGCTTCTGATGTACCGAGGGAGAGTAAGCATCACCAGCGTCCTAGCAAGACCCTTCACTTCAACCGTTAAAAAAAACTTTTAAAAGGGTGAATATTTCAAATTCGATGTTTTGGGATGGTTTAAAGCTATATTATATTTCAACATTGTAGACAACAAGATGTTATAGCGTTTCTTTTTTTTTTTTTGTAGAAGTCGTGAACTTTTTCATGACCGTTTCCTATCTGGATGTTATACAGTTTTACAATACTAGTAACATATTCTGCTAGAAAATATTATGTTTGTCAGGCTTTGGGATCAATGGGATTGCATTTAGTGTGCATCTAATTTCTTCATTGAATTAATTCAACGTGGCTCCACTTACAATGCTTTAAGTCCAATACCAGAGCCGATGACCGAAAACCTCCTTATTTTAAGATAATACAGCGAGAAAAATTGTATAAGCTTTAAGCTTTTTTTTTTTTGGTCTTACTTACTTAAATACAGATTTTCCAATATATATGTAACATGATGCACGTGATATTTGAATATGTTTTAACTACACATGTACTAATTAGCAAACGCATTTTTAACAGTGACACAACCAATGTAATCCGTACTTGTACTAGATTCTAGATAGAGTTGTTTTTCGTGTTTCTATGGAGCTGTGTAATGGTCTCCGTCTGTTTGACCAATTTTCTTCTCACGTGAGAAAGTCTTGCTTTATATTTTTAAGAGTTTGTAAGCCTTTTGATTGTGATTTTGAGATATGATTTCGGGTTTTGTATACAACTTTCATTCTCTGATTGTGTTGTTAACAGAACAACTGCAGTTTCTCAAAAGACACACGATGTTCTAATTATTATAGGCATATGAATAACCGCTGTAAAGGAGTACCGTCGTCAAAGCTTGAAAAAATCTCTTACGGACAATCTTTGGTACAACGGGCCTTGTATGTTTTGATTGGGGATAAAATCCCTTGTTCAGTAGGGGACTGAAGGGATTCTTAATTTAGTTATTGGACATTTGGGCATTATGCTCTCCTTCGACACTGATGGTCACATGAATGCCTCACTTGACAAACGTGACGACTTCTATTTCAGCATCACAAACTTTCCTTTTCATAGCGTATCAACTGAGATATGAACACGCCATAAGCAGGCGATGACGGGATGTTGCATATCTCAATTCATACGTTATGCCAGAGCATGTACCGAATACACAGATTTTGGTGTGAGAGCTAGGTGTCTTTCAGATAAGCTTCTCAATCAGGGATACGTTTGTGACCGACTGACATCGTCAATCAGGAAGTTCGACGGTCGATACGGGGAACCCGCCATACACTATGATGTCCTATTGTCCAGAATGGTGGATGATATTTGTCTTAGACTATTTGAATCATTTAACCACAGTATATGCTTACATCTTCCAAAATGGAAGTAACCGAATTTGACTATTCTACCGAACTGAGGCGACGGGTGTTGCCTGCAAGCAGGAGATGCTGACTCCTCCTATTCACCTGATCTCTCACTCCCACATTGTGAGTTCGCTTCTTTTTATGTGGTGGAGGTTTTTGTTTGTTTGCTTTGGTTCCTATTTCATCCTGATTTTGTATGCTTTCGGTTTCTGATTTTCTGAATTATTGATTTTGTACTGTGTATGGAGATATGGTTATTATCCATATTTGTCATATCAACGAATTCTAAAAAGCTACGTATTGAAGGAAAAATAAAATCATACACGACAAAGAACATGTCCGTAATTATGTCAAATAAGCAAAAACCATCACATGTCCGGGAAATGACGGGTCATTATCATACCCCACACAAAAGGTGTTCATGATAAATATTCATAAGACAACCTAATCAGTTATGGTATCGTGATTATGTTGATTCTAGACCAGAATTTTCACAGAAATTACACCCTTAATAATCCGGTATTGGTTATAGTACCCATCACAGGTGCTCTAAACATGTGAATTACACAATATTACGTTAATCCTAATTTGTAGACGTAGGTGAAGTAATCATGACTACAGTGTACATTCAGCATCAATTCAGACGACCAAACACTCATACATAAAGTAATTCAGGACAAATAAGTCAATGATAATATGATTGCATCCAGGTTCAACAGAGTTAAAATTGCAACTAAGGTAAAGCATTTTCATATATTTTAGTATTTGCAGCAAACAATGTTCTGGCAAAACAATTCCAGCAAATGACAGAAGGGGAAGGGGGGGGGGGGGCAAGACACTCAGAAATGGGTGAACATATAATCAAAGGACGCACTGACACATAAATCCAGCAGTGTTGATACAATCTTTCAACAAATTTGCTAGGACTCAATGAGCATATGGCTCGTTCGACCATATCTGCGATTGAATATAAAATTGGGAAGATTGGAATTGGTAAATTTTTACAGACATGATTCACCTTGCTTGTATTGTCTCCTATAATTTTCTTTGTTTACATCGGGGTCATAATCCGTGAAAATTCATTTTTTCATCTATCTAAATAATCATTAGTTTTATCTTCCTTCATGGTTAGCACCATAGGTGGAAAAATCGCTTGGGTAAGCGTGTTTTTAGTAGTACGAACGCATACCCAAATGATCTTTCGACCTGTGGCTAGCACGTGCAATGTAAGTCATTGGTCTTCCTTCTTAGTTTACGCTGTCTTTATTGCGTCAAAGGTGGTTCAACTTTGTGGTTTGTCGTTTTTATTCATATAATTTTCCATTATATGTTTATCTAAAAGTTTGTATTGATGCTCGCTTTTCTGTTTCATGGTGTCATCTACAATTCATTCTGTTGTCATTGAAATCCCCCTTCTTGATATGTTGTCCTTCATGTTCACCTTTTTTTTTTATTTGTTTCTTGCTTATTCGTTTATGATTGTTCTCCTTACTTCTGTTTATTGTGTTCCGCTGTGATCACTGTTATGTAGTCTAATTTGGGATCATTTCCATTTTTCCTTATAGTTTGAGCATAGTGAACAAATATCTGAGAATCTTCTTTGAGCAAGGTAGTTATATTGAATGTTCCACGGAGTAAATTTTGAAACAAAATAGCTTGGAGAAATATCATTTTGAGGAGTTTGATACAATTAAAGCACTATCCATTTCAATGACCCTATTAAGTAATGTAAGATGTTAGTCATCTTTTTCTAAGACTGTGTTTCCGTGTTGCCTGTTGTTGTTGTTGTTGTTTTTGCACATTTTTGTGTATAATTCAATATAAATGAAGTATCAGTACATATAAATGTTTTACATAAAGAAGAACGTATAAATGTTTTACCCTATATGGACTAGGAAATAGTTTGATCGCAAGCCACTGAGGGTAAAAAGATTTAATAGGAAAAAATAAGGTGTTGTCAAGTTTGTGTAGAGTCTAAATCAGACTAAGTGTTATGTGACATCGATCATAAATTGCAATAGCATTAAAATAGATTGGAAAAAAAAAAGAAAATTCAATTCAAAAGTAATTTTGAAAATTGAAAACTTTTTTCTGATATTCTGTACTAGTAATTGTTTTGCTAGATCAAGTTTTGGACAATCTGGAAGGATGGGTTCAATGGGTAACCCCGACAGATTATTGTTCATTAAACACTTGTATATTTCAAATTTTCTTAGAAATTGATTAATATGCAGGATGCTTGCAGATGTAACATTAAGAAAAAAGTGTTCAGCTATCATCCTTTCAAATCCTACAAATTTTGGAAGAATTTATTTCTTTCGATTTTGGAAGCTTTTTTTAATCATTAGTCATTGTCTAAAATCTAGAGATATCCTGCTAGATGTGATGTATTAGAAGCCATTCATCACTCCTCTATGCTCACATTATAACAATAAATTCTTAGATTTTGAAATGACACCTGAAAGTTAACAAAGCGGTAAATCATACAAAAGTTGGTCCTCCTTCTCATAATTTGGTCCATACTTTGACGTAGCTTGTCAAAGTTTTGAAAACGTTATAGTCCTCAATTTGACGTATTGAATTATCACAAGCCCTCTCCTAGACACGCAGGGTTCCCAGCTGGCTTAAGGTCGCGCTTGGGTAAGTTTATGTTTCATTTTTAATTATTTTGTCGTGATGTTCATTGTTTGTACTTTTTTCTTTCAATATTTTTTTATGATAAATACATTATCTCCTTTGTTAAGATTATGAGTACCTGATAACTTTTGTAACTGCTCTTGCGCAATATCAAGTGTCGTAACATATTTAAGGAAACGGAAGGTAATAAGGATTATTTTATTCAAACGAACAGAAAACTGATATATTTCTTTTTAGAATTTCATTTTATTTATTCATTTTTTTCTCTTTTTTTTATTTTTTGTTTTTGATATAGTTGTTTAAGCGTGTTTATTTTAATGATTACATTTTAAAAATAAATATCCAATTCCTGCACATCGCTACGGCAAATTTAATGAATCAAAGAAAAAGAGAAAATGAACTAAAGAAGAAAAAAAAAAAGCAAATTACAACAATATCTTAATATTCTTATTAACGACACGCACCAATTGATAATTACTTAATGTTGTATAATAGATACTGTTTATCCAAAGTTCATTGTAATATTAAAGTAACATGACTTTTTGCTGTGAAAAATGACCATTTTAAGTTTACCGTACGAAATGAAGAATTTTAATGAAGACTTTTCGCCGCAAATTAGAGAAAACCAATACTTGACTCTTTTGGTACGTTCTGTGGATGATTTGCTCACTGATTCTTTTTATATGCATATCATATGCCATTTGAAGCATTACTGTTAAAGAATGACAATAGTTTTGTTTGGTTCCAATGGTTTTACTTTATATATAAATATATGCAACGTTTGCTGCAAAATTACAGTAGACTCTCTTTAAACTGCCTCCTCAAAGCTGGAATAATAAACATAGTACGTACCTGGTCACATGTCACATGACGTAAACGCATCTGTGAAGACGAATATTAATTCATCAAGAGTTAATGTAGTCCACTTTGTTCATCTTTTCATTAATGCTTCCATCTTCACATCGGTTCGTATTTTTAAAACATCCGAAATGTGTATGTTCGCCCTCTTCATTGCCTAAAATCAAAGTCCTACAAACAAAACGCTTGCTTCTTCTTTTTCAATTGTAGAGTAGAATCCCAAATTTTGTAATTCCTAACTTTTCAAATACCAGTCTTTTATCTACCTTTGAATTTTTGTCCTCAACTTGTAACACTGTATCCGAACACTTCAGACAAAAAGATGTCGGTTTCACGTCCTGTGTGCTGATATAGCATCTGGTCAAAGTAAATACATTCATTTAATCCATCCAGACTTGTAGAGGTGCAATCTGTTTACCGAATTATAAAGTAAAATGTAATAAACAATAAATTTAAAACGACACTATAGCTTGTTAACACGGTCCTAATGAATACAAACAATGTCGTTATGGAAATAGAATGTAGAGAAATTCAAATCTAGTCAATATCTTTACCATATTATTCAGGCCGTCTTGTAACGATTGAGTTCAAACAAAATTATTTATTAAGTGAAAAGCAAACGACTTTTAATCGTGGTTTCATTATCAGACCGAATTACATAAATATTATTCGAGATTACACCTTAAATGAATAAATATAGTATTTTTATCCTATTTTCCTCTCATTATTTTGAGATACGAATACTGAGAAATATACAAATCTCATACTTCACACAGCGACTAATCTACATGTCATTTTCCGCTTAAATAGACAAGCAATTTTGCCGTAAAATATGCATTTTAAATGTATTACATGTAATAAATGAACATGAACGTGTTATTTAAGAATCATGTTACAAGGTGTATAATTATTTGAATATCATTTCTTGCTGAAAAGTTTTTGAGTCCTTCAATAAACTTTTTCTATCCATTTTGTTTTCTTATTTACAAATACATTTTTTGTAAATGTCTGTGATTGAAAATTAGATACTCAAGGTCTCTAGTCAAAAATGATGACGTCAAAATGATATTTTCTTTTCTTTTTTTTTCTTTTTGTTTTTTAGTTATTTACTGTTGTTGTTTGAAGTCATGAAGTTTCATTTATAAAAATTGAGTTTTTTTTTATTTAAAGCATTGAAAATACTGTTATATATATGAATTAAATTGAAGAAAGAATTTGAGCTTTTTACGATGTCATTTGCTATTCAATTGCAAAATCCTCAGCTGATAAAGATTATCAAAAATATGCCTTAAATTATAGAAGATATTTCATTAAAATAAGTATAATTCAAAACTCCAACAATAACTCACTGTTAAATTCCAAATTTAAAGATACTGATTTTTGGAAGTCTGTAACTTTAGGAATCCGGATTGATTCAAATTATTTGAATAATCTACGTCTCTGAAACACTGAATCTGGCATTTTATGTCCACCGCTTTTGCAAAATTCTTTCCTATTGTGTGTCTGTCCGTCCGTCTCAAAAATTAGCCTTTATCTTTGGCATGACTTTCTAATTGTGACATGACTTTCATGTTTCTCTGGCATGACCTTTATGTGATGCCTCTTTTTTCTTGACCATGTAGTTTGACCTTTTGTGGTAAGGCCATTTCTTTGTTATTTTCTGATTTGTGTCCTCGTGCTGGTAGGTTTTCAGCCCAAAGTCATAAAACAAAACAAAATTAAAACAACACAATCTTTTGCACATTGATTGTGTTTTCTACAAAAATTAAAAGAGAACTAGTTTAATTTCATTTTTTTTGTCTAAAATATAAAAGAACTGCAGTAAATCAAGACATTGCATTATCCATCATTCTTTTGCTGACTTAATTCTGTTGACAATGAAATGAAACAAATTTCTGTCAAATTTCACATAGTCACATGATTTGAAAATGCAACTTTGTTTTATATGCTCGTTTGTTTTTCGCCCTAGCTGGCTGGTAGCTTTTTCAATTTCAAAAGGACGCAAAACAGATTATAAACAAGAAATGGCCTAAACACCAAAAACAAAACAAAATAAAACAAAAACAAAACAAAACAAAAACAAAACAAAACAAAAATAAACAAACAAACAAACCTGGGAAAACATTTTGTGTGTTTGCTTTTTCTGTGATAAGATTTGTTCTCTCTGTCAGAAGAATTGGCAGAGTTAGGTTCCTTTCGAAGCTTCAGTGGCGGCAACAGTGAACAATGTATTTTGTGTTACACGAATTCAATAATGGAATTTATTTCTCACATTTTTCAATATATTTTGTGCGTGTTTGACTCTTACATCTAATTCCTTTGTGTTTCGTATCTTCTGTACCGTCTGTTCGTTTGTCAGTCACAGGAATTTTTTACTTTGAATAGTTTGTGCTATGGTTCTTATATTGTATTTCGATTTATAACATATACAAATTGTAAATGTTACAATTCGAAATAGTTTCGCATCTCTTCTGCGAAAGTTCATGTCGTCAATAATTTGTTTATGCTTCCATAGAATTTGACCTCGTTACTTGATCGTTTGCTTTAACCTAACTTTACTGAAACAAACACACATATTCTTCGAACTTGCTTTTTGTGCATTGATTTGTGATTTCTTAATATGATATCAAACTCTCATTGAGATTTAAATATGATAGATAAACACATAAATTTTATGACAGACACATCAAAGGACTCATTAATTATGTCAAAAATAAATGTACAATGGATGAAATTTACATTAAAATATACAACATCAGTAGAAAATTCAATGACAGAAAGTTTAACTCAGATCTTTATTCGTCTGACGATGCGTCGAAAAAAAGAAATTCAAAAATTCAAAGAAAACTCGACAATGTTTTACGTGATTTACTTTTTCTTGAGAGGACAGTCTAATTTAATTTTTCATAGAAGTGTTTTCTTTCTGTTATTATTCATATGTTAGACTTAAGGAGGGTTTGAACACCAAAATGGCGACGGCATTATTTGTTTTCTCGCTTCCTAGTAAAAGTACAGTCTTAACTCCCTTAAAACATTTAATACTCTGATTGATATACGCATTTGAGTATCCTGATGAAGTTTGAATGATTTCCGGCGTCATTTGAAGAAATTATGGTGATTTTCGAAATTTGGGACTTTGGGAGCTTTATCCATGAGCAAACCACGACGTTATCGGGGGAAAATGGCGTCACAAACCTCCGCATTCAAAATGCAATAAAAAATTATTATTACACGTATTGCATTGAAACTTAGCATGTATAAAAGAGGAAATTAAACATTCATCACAGTGTATTCGTTGACAAATTTACGTTACAGGAAAGTGGATGTCACTTCATTGAAAATGGACGATTTGGAAGAAAAAATTGGAAAATATAAAGCCTTGTAATGTTTTAATCCTAAATTCAATTTTTCCCATTTAATCATGAAATCATCTCTGGACGTTCTTGATAATTTTGATAGTTTTTGACAAAGATTCATCCACAGGATTCCTAATAATTCACTAGCAACTACAGTAAACTGGCTCGAAATTGCAATTTTTTAGCGACAGTGTCATCTTTTATTCAAGTATCCTCTCTGTGTTTAAAACACAATTCATTTTATCTTTTCCATATATAAGTGCAATATATTTATGGATAATTTGGAATTAAATCAAAATTAATTTCCAATATCTTTACGAGAACTGGAATGACACTTTCAATATTATGACGTCATCAAGAAATTCACGAAAACGTCGATTAATGCATATATATTACAAAGTCTTGTAGAAAATTTCCCTGTGGATAGAATCAAATGTAAGTTTGTAAAATCAAGGACAGACAAGAAATATATAATTTCAGAAATTAAAAAAAAAATTGAATTTGGCGACCAAGTGTTCAATACCTCCTTAAGCTAACAATGATCAAATATATAAACAGTATTGAACACGTTAAACAATGCTGCTTTACCACTACTACAAGATTACATGCCGACATTCTAACTGAAATACTTAACAACTTCAATAGCTGTCAAAATTTGTAAATTTTCATAAAAATCGTGTTCGTATAAAGAATGTTAATGAAAATCTGTTCAGTAAAATTTGCAATAGAAAATCTGCGTCTTGATTAAGACTATGAAATAAGATAGCCTTTCAGAATGAACTTATCTATTTGATGTTTTTTTTCTGATTATGAAAGCGGAAACAGAAATGCACTGTCAAGCGAATAATCAAACCTTCTCTTTACAAAAAACCATATTGAAAATACAGCTAAAAAGTTTTCAAAGTCAGTTCAAAATACAGTAAGAATAGATAAAAAAAACTTATGTTTGCCACCTGAAGTCAAGTTAGGCTTTATTTTGAATTGGTGAAAATATCATATTGAAATATATGTTATATCGTATTAATATAGTGCACCATTCAACAAACAATGTATCATTGGTGATGCTAGAGGCCCAAAGAGAGGAAGTCCAAAAAGTATATATTTATGAAGGACGAGAATCTATAGAAATGAGCTAAGAACAAAGCTAACCCAAGCCATGAAGGAGGTACTCCTTAGCTTCAGAATAATATATCAAATATTGTAGAAGAAAATTAGCAAATATAAAATGATATTTATCATAAAAAATAATTTCAACTTTTTCTTTCAATGTTTTTTTTAATTCATGTGTAATTTAAGTTTGAAGTAATTTCTGCAAAAAAATGACGAAAATCAAACTTCATCGTGACATTAAGAAGCAAATTTTAAAGATTCAAGGAAAAAAATACCATGATTAACATTTATACAAATTCCAAACAGATCGACGGGTTAGCAAGGGTTGGAGGGGAATGCTTATATTTAACAGGGACAAGTTTTCTTATTTATGATTATTTTCCACTGTTTGATACGGGACGGCACCATTAGTCTTGCAATATCCTCTCCTTACAATAAATGATATCAAATTTGTTAGAAGTCATATTACTTGAATTGTAATCCATCTATTTTCACATGCCTTTTGCTACATTAGCAGATTTAAAGTGTCCAAGTCGCTGTTCAGAGGTCTAAGGTTGATATTTTGCATATATAATGAAGTACGATGTAAAATCCAAACGTAATAAATCCTCAGTGATATTAAACCGGCAAGGTGAACGCGAGACACAATGCCTTTGAGAAACAGGAAACAAGAAACGCAAAGAAAATTAAAATGGAAATCCAAAGATTATTACAATGAAGACGGTTACGAGTTTCATTAAGTTACATTATTATTCTTTTGATGTGGGGGAGAAAATCTGACCAATACTTGAAAAAAACTTCCTCAAAATTGTTTTTTATATCCAGGTCCTACATAACACCGTGTAAACTTTAAATCGTGACTTTATTATTGGCATGTTCGGACGATTTCCCAATCGATCTTGGGACACTTCTTTGAAGATTTTCTTTTTAGTCTGAATTGTAACAGCATCTTATTGAGGTTTCTGCTTTTAATTTATTTTTCTAGCACACCAAATGACTCGAGAAAAAAAGACGCGGATCCAGAACGAAGAGTTGGGGATGAGAGTGGATATCTTCAAAATGTCCATTCCTGATTGAGTGAGGCAAAATTGTTGGTTAATAAAGAATGCCCCCGCCACCCCAAAAAGAGAACCCTGGTAAATCTCAGAGTGCTGTGATGCCCCCTGCCCCCACCTCTGGATCTGCGCATAAAACGAAATACATGTAACACAGAAAAGGTGAAACAACTGAAAAAAGATCCAATTTAAGTATTTATGCATCATAACGCATTCCATGAACAAATACAAATCTTCAAGTAAATAATAAAAAAGTATACCATAATTCTACTTGAGAAGTATTTAGTTTTTAACTTTCAGTATATTGTACATAAATCTCATTTGTATTCCATTTGTTTTCATGAATACTAATATTACATTTTTATATGATCCTACCTGATTTTTATAGAACAACTGATGTTGGAAAAATTAAAAAAAGAAATATTTATTCAAATATTTTCTTTTGAATTAGACAATTAAACATTTTCATAGCTTGTATAACATATTGTTTAGAATACAAAATAACATTACTATAGAAATGATAATTATCCAAAGATTAGGTAAACCTGAAACCTAAACTGACTAGGATGTATTCAAGAAAAAATGAATGAATTCAAATAATGACTTTCGATTTGTTTTTATAATGCGCATTTAGAGAAGAGAATGTACAAATGTACATGTGGTCAAAACATATATCATTGTGTGTGGTTAGAATTATTTTTTTTTATAATCTATTATACAACTTGTGAGAACAAATACATAAGCTAATTAAATGAGTGTAAATTATGATTCAATTTGAAATAAAACCATGTTTCATCATACTAATTTATTTACACTGATGTCAAATAAGTAGCAAATCAAATCCATATTACAGTTTTTACCGACATTTAGTGTTATCTGTCCATTCCCGGACCAAGCGATAATATATATTGACGAAACGGTACCATCACCCACTCATACCAGATCCACGTAGTATCATGACCCTGACGACTTGTACCATGGAAGACTAACATTTCGAAACAAACACATTTTTTTTAAATCAAACAAAATAGAAAACAAGATAAATCAATCAAAGAAGTTCATTTCAAATTTTCCAAAAAATCTCTTGTCATTTTGCATGAGCAATGTGCACTCCATTTCATTATGGATACTCGAAACAAAAACAAAATAAAATAAAACGAATACACAAATGAATAAAACACAGTAAAAAATAAATAGCAAATTACCCCCCCCCCCCCCCCAAAAAAAAAAACAAACAAAAAACAAAAAGAAAAAAAAGCCCAGACCGTCTTCGATTTGTTTATCTAAAATCACTTAATCGCAGTAGCTAATATTAACAGTATCATTGTTTCTGCCATGATAATATATGTACATGACCGTATTTGGAATAAAACCATCGTGGTTCGAGCAAAGTACCCGTACATGTCACACTTCTCACTACCAGTTTTTGTTGTTTCAATAACTTCTCAACTTGGAGTCTTTCTGATATAACTAGATGCCCAGTTGTTTTTCATCAACATAATACAAGCGAAACTCTTTTGGATACTGTACTTGTATTAGATAAAGTTTCAGATATTCTTAGCAAATTAGTATGGCACGTTTTATCAACGTCACCTACAGCGCATTAAGTACGAAGAGAGAAATTTAAAGAAGCTATAAGCTTCCTTTTTGGTCCTACAATGTGTGAAAACTGAACTCATCATCACAGCACTGCGTTTAAACGCCACCTACAATGTATTCCGTATTTACACTAGACTCCAATAATTGTTTATTAGAACAAGTTTTCCTTCGTGTTTCTGAGATGCTGTGTTATTGTCTCTGTCCGTTTGTCCTATTTTCTTTTCTTGTGATAAAGTTTTGATATATATTTTTGAAGAACTTGTTAGCCTTTTGTTTGTACTTTTTTGAAATCTGGTTTCGGCTTTTGTGTTTGACTTTCATTCACTAATTCCGAGTATCCGTAAAAAAATATTTAAGCCATTTGAATAAATTTTGTGCAGCGCCGCAATAATTATATTCAGTGTCGCCACCTATAATTAATTTCGTTTTTACACAGATTACTCATATCTTAATGTTGTACTTAATGTTTTGATGTTATCGTTATCTCCGTTTATTTGTCCCCTTTTTCTTCATCTGTGTGTGTTCCGCTGTGATTATTTTAACGTTAACATACCAACTAACCCAAACAAAAAGAAAATAACCCCAAAACCCAGTTGGTATTGAGATGAATTTATCTGTGGTAAATTTATTATTTCCAAAACTATATGCTCCATAAGACAAATTACCGTTTTGGAAATAAAAACAAAATGTATGTGAATTAGTAATTCCATCGATTGATAAGTACGATTTAATTAGATTCATTTTATATTTATATCATGAAATGAATTGTCTGACTTCCCATTCCTTAATGATTATCCCATTTTTCTTGAATAATTAAAAGAAAACCATAATTGATATATAACTGCCATATAGAGATGAGCATGTCCTTATTTCTTGAAAAAATGTATGACATGTAGTAATAATAAAGAGGACATTGAACCACAAAGAAATATGCAACATAAATGATAGAATTATTGCCTCTTGCTTCAATGTCTTGTATATCATTATCACTACGAAAAAGGAGACAATCTATTCATCTTCAATGCCAAGAAAATGAAATTTGGGAGATTTAAAGCACCCACATAGCTTAATTTAACAATAATACGGAAGTGTTCCAACTCTCAAACCAATTTTAATAATGCACCAGACATGTGTTTTGGATATTAAATCCTTATCAGTGATGCTTCCAGCAAAAGTGTTTTTCATAAGCAACCAAATTTCATTTTAGTAGCGCCCTCTGACAAGTTTACGAAATAGCAAAATAATATATATTATGTCAAATTGAAAACGGACCAAAACAAAGCTTCTTTCAGGCGACAATGCTTGAAAGAATTAATTAATGCACTTAACATACATCAAGTCACGGGGAACGATTTTAACTGCTCCACACTGCAACAAGAAATAAGTGTTATAATAATGATACGGAAGTGTTCCAACTCTTTACCTTTTTGAAGAAAAATTCAAACCAATTTTAATGCACCAGAACTTTCTCACGAGAAGAGAATAAGGGGGAGACAAGATCACAGCACCATAGGAACATTCATGAAGGCAACACTATCTAATGTACAATCTCCAGAGTCCATTGCAAGTACGGAATTTATAGTAGGTGGCGCGGGTAAATGCACGCGCTGTATATAGATTACATTAAGTTTATTGTCAGTAATGTTTGATGTTTCTGCAGTCTGTTTTGACTATCTTTGTCAGTTTTGTAAGATGTTCTAGTGTATATTGTTGTGTCTTGTGACGGGTTGTTGTTTTGTCTGATGTCATTTATATGTCGCTTTATTGTGGGTCTGTTCTGCTGGGTCAGTGGTCATGCAGGAGATCATTCCCTCTTTCGAGCTTAACATCTTTACTCTAATCTTACATGAATCACATGAATCATGTCACATACTAATGTAGCAAACAGCAAGTAAGGTACTCGTATAGGGTTATATTATACGGCTGAAATCATCATTGAGGAAATGCTTTGCTTTCCAGAACGACCAGTTACCTGATATGTACATCAATATCGAGACAACTACAGAATTTGACAAGTTTTCATGGAACTGTTATGACGGGTGTTTTGAAGTTTTGCTGTGAGTGCTGCAACCGAGTATTGTTGGAGATCCCTTCCTTTCTTGCAAACAGCAAACACTGAGTCTCCCAAGGCACCTGGTCTCACTTCGGAATATTGTTTACTTCGGGGTTAACCACTGTTGCAATGGAAATTCTGATGGTTTTGCCTACCTTCCCGACTTTGAGTCTGAATAACTGATGGGTACTTCTTTGATGTTTATTTTGCCTACCTTCCCGACTTTGAATCTGAATTACTGATGGGTACTTCTTAGATCTTTATATACATTTAATATAGAATGCAAGTAATAGTATCCAATTCAGTGGGATTGAAAAAGAAGCTTTTCTCTCACTGTATTTATTAAAACCAAGTGAAGGGATATCGTATCTGTCGTTAGATCAGATAAACATCGAAGATTACAGATATTCAGTATTAAGAATAAGAATATTGCCAAAGTTCATTGTAAGTCGCGTTACTTTAAGTGAATGAAATGAGTTAATAAATAGGAAAAATGATCTGATTTTGCCTCACTTAAACGGCAGTTGTACATTTTCATTGTCCTTCACTGTTTTTATATGGTTGCTGTTTGGCCAATCCCCGACCAGACCTGGCTGCAGCACCAACTGCAAAACACCAGAACCCCAGATGCGAAAACACAAAAGCAAGAGACGAAAAAGAGACACACGACATATAAACATCAAACACAAAAAACTACACATAAACGAGACCATTGTGTAAGACGGCCACTCGCTACGCAAGCAGCAAATGGTGTGGTTATCAGGATTACGTAAGTACAACCCTCCCACTTGTCCAGTTACCAAAAGGTCTCGAAGAAAGCACAATGAAAGTGTAAAACAAACTCCTCACTGTTAAATGACCATGCAACCAAGACAGCAAAACACAGGGGCCCAAGCAACACAGATAAATAAATGGATATAAAAAAAGGGCGCACGTAATACAGTTTCTGCTCTGTAGAGAGCTCATGCATTTTATTATCACCCGATGAGTCCGATTGACATTCAGAGAGGAAAGGTGGTCGAGGCCCTGTCTTCTCTAAAGAAACAGGGTCCGTCATGGAGTCACGTTGTCACAGCCGGTCAGAGTACTAGTCGTAAAATTGCACTGGTACAAGACTGTAGATAGGTCAAGTACCAAGCCTAGTGTCTGCCTAGTGACATTAGGATCATATCCACGGTATAAAAGACGTTTGATGATTCTGACGCATGTTCGATGGTTACACTGTCTACCTTTGATCCTTGTAATTTTGTTTATCATATCACCAGAAAAGGCAGGTTGTGTAATACCCAAAGTAATATACTTTGTTTCTTGTATAGATCCGAATTTTAAAACAAGCTGATTGTATATTTTGTCCAATTTCAAAGTCATAAGTAGTTTATGAAAACGGAGTCCTTTACCTAAAAGTTTCTTGGCATGTATTTTATATATTCTTTTCATTTTCGTGCATGAACATCGACGGCGGGTGCGGCATGCCAACAGGGGATGCTTACTCCTCCCGGGCACCTGATCCCACCTCTGGCTTGCTGGGGGTCCGTCGATGTTCAATTTGGTGCTCTATTGTGAGTGCTGTTGAGATTATCGTCAGGATCTTCTTTAACTCATTGGTAATTTGTAAATTTCATATCCCGGATGAGCTGTGAAATGTAGATACCGTATGACGTTAATCTAGGAACATCATCGTCACGCTAGGGAAACTTACTGTGTTATATGACTATGCTAACTTGTTTGGCTGTTTCGGTGTTTTGCTTTAGATGTTGCAACCAAGTCCAGTTGGAAATTTTTACACTGTACGAACTGGATCTACATGAGAATTTCGATATCGTTTGATTGTCTTTTGGTCAAAAAAGATTGTCTTTTATCTTATTCAACCCAGAGTGAATAGTGTCAGTCGTAAGATTTGATATAAAAACAAATTAAAAGTAGAGTCTTCTGTACTATCATTTACACATTCTTAGGTCATACTGAGTATTCTTATTAATGTATTTGTTTGATTAGTTCTTTGTCATTATCACCAAACAAGACATACTTACCTGATATGTACATCAAAATGTACATCGAGACAATCACCGAATTTGACAGGTTTCCATGGAGCTGTTGCGACGGGTGTTGCATGCAATCTGGAGACGCTGACTCTCCCCGGGCACCTGGTCTCACTTCGGAACTTTGTTCAGTCCGAGGTTCGCAACCGTTCCTGTGGAAAATCTAATGATTTTGCCTTGCCTTCTCGACTATGAGACTGGATAACTGATGGGTACTTCTGTAATGTTAAATTAAGTGTTAATTTACGTATCTAAACGAATTCGGAATTCGACAGAAATTGTTATTTTTCCAATTTTTGTATACTTTTTTGAAAAACGTAGCCATCCCATGTCCATGTACAAATTTCCTCAGCGTGTTTTGAAAAAGAAGATACATATACTGGTCGGGTACATATTATTGCCGGGCACATATTATCGCCACTTCATTACTATCTCCGCATATGGTTAATGTAGGAATTTACTTTTTTTTACCATGATAACATCTTTTTAACATGACAGGGTATACGAAATTTCAAATAATTCCATAACCTGCAAATACTGAATTTTAAGATAGAAAGTTGGTAAATCTGATTGTATTTCCCCCGCCTCCACGGGGAAAGGGTAGGTCAATAAATCTTCCAAAAACTCTTTTGTTTTTGAATTTTTTTGCATCAATTTTTCACAGACAAAAAGGAGAAAGTTCAAAGTTTCAAATAATGTGAATTTTGTTGAAAAAGTTAAAAATTTTCACTAAGAACAGGTGGAGGTGGCGATAATATGTACCCTCCATTCTTTCAAACATGGCCTAATTTTAACGTTCATGAATCACTGGTTAACAAGAACCGAGCATCAGATTTTCATGAAAATTGGAAGAAATGTGTATCAAGGGTTCATCTTTGTTCTGTGCAAATTTTATTTAATTTCATGAAGAATTAGATATTTTAGAGCAAAAAACGTTGAAAAAATTGGCGATAATATGTGCCCGACCAGTAATGGTTATCTGGTACATTATACCATAAAATTGTAAAATGAGTTATTTTCTTTATGCTTCCTGTAGTTTGTTTCAGAAATATCTATAGGTTTCAAATTTGACTACCGATTTGCATAAGGTTTTAATGCTACAGATATTAAATTTTATCCATTAAAATGATATTAATAGAGGAAAACTATTAAGAGAAGAAAGAAAAAATAAATATTAAATAAATATCATCTCCATATGAATAATTATTATTGATTTTTTATCAAGGTGACAAACTCTAGTGCACACTTGTTGTCCACAGAATCCTTTTTACCAAGAAATTAGAAATAATGTTCTGATATACATTTTCATTCTGACCCAGTCTACAGAATAATCTAACCTGTCTTTATTACTTTTATTCGGATTTCCATTACAATACGTGATAATTTTTTTTACCACAACTTAAAATTCAGCCCCATCCCCACCTCAGATCAGGATGCGAAATAACGAAAGTGGAAATGTATAAGCCATTAGACAGTACACATCTGTCCTGAATCATCTATTTGTATACGAAAATGGACATGCTCATGCCTAAGACCCGTTTGGCATTTGAGTAAATCACCAAAGATGTTATTCAGGAATAAACCAGGAAAATTGAGTTTAAAGTATGTAGAGCTTCTTGCTCATCAACGTGGAAGATTCAGAGTCTTAACTTGATGGAAAGGACCATGCAATTACATTTGTAAATCCATGACTACTCTATTTCCATCATCTAATTGCCTACGTCAGTACACAACGGTGTCATGGGAGGGGTTTATAGGAAGACATTTGTTTGTTTACAGACATCTATATATCGATTTACGTTTGTAACAATTAAAACATTTGATGTTTCAGTTTTAGGTCTGCACGTCAATGATTGTACTAAGGAAAAGGGAAGGATCTCCAGCATGACCACCCTGCACTAAGGACAGAGATCACAACTTTGACGACAGATTTCTGAATGAAAGATCAACATATTTTCATTTTGTTTTTAGAATTTTGGAACATTGTATCTTAAATATGCAGTTGAACGGTGTATATTTGATCACCAATCGGTGAATGAAAGCACAAAACCAGAAATTAGATTTAAAAAATTCACTCAAGAGGCTTACAAATTTCTGAAAAAAATAAAAAACAGAACTCGCTCACCACAAAATAACAAACAAGATACTCTAAACGTGGTTATTGACCATCGCATCAGTACATGTGGGGGTAATTTGGGCGAAATCGGTGGTATTCCCTTTAGTCTTTTATACTGGTTGTAATTTTCGGGTTATTTTAGCGAAAATTATTCAAACGCGAAAGTGCGAAAAATACCCCCACGCAAAAATGTTCACGTTAAACATTACAGTTATAAAACCGATAAAAATCTTTAAAAAGTTAATAATATTAATGAACAATATAAGTAATCTAAAATGTAAAATAATGAAAAACAAAAAACAAAACTAAAACAAAAACAAAAACTCAAATTAATGAACTTATCAAAACAACAAAATTTTGAAAAGGAGTAGCAAAGAATTCCCCATCTGAATAGCCATGGAAAAAGTAGCAACAGTCACCCAAGGAAGGAACCATTATATCATCAGCTAAGACAAAACTAGAGTCAACATATACTCGAAACAACAAAAATAAATAATAAGGGATGTAAATCAGAAAGATTTAAACGAATGACTATCGCTGAATTTTTTGTAACTTAAATGTACAACTATTTGAAATTAAGACGGGAAATATTTTTAAACATAAAGCACGTCTGATTTTAGCAATGTTGAAAGTTAAAAAATAACGAAAATTGAGATGAGAAAGGGAAATTCGAATTTTCAATGGATAGAAATAGTCGAAATGATTGCAAGGTCACAATGGAAGAAATTGATAAGTGATTATAAATGTAGTTTAACGTGATTATGCAGTGAAACGTGAATCTTGAATAAAAACAATATTTCCGCTATTATTAACATCCTAGTAACCGAATGATTTCCTTAAAGAAATGTGAACACAAGGAACATAATGTGTTACATTTATTGTTGATATGCTAATTAGGTATCTTTGTTTTGAATATATTAAAACATAATCTTGAATTTCCATTAGCCCCTCTGTATCGCATTTTATTCATACATCACACTCAATTCAATTCAATTCAATTTATTCAAAAGCCATACAGCTTATAGATACAACACACATATTATGACGGTTATACTATACATGACATAATCAAACATTGTTTCATTACCAAAAAAAAAAAACGTACAAGAGATACATGAAAAGGACATAACTTATACAAGCGCATAATAATGTATAGAGCACAATCCACTAAGCTACCCCAAGTGCATGATACGTATTTATAAACTATTCTTTTTAATGTTTGAAATAATGAATTTGAGGCATACACAAGGAAATAATATAATGTGGCATACCACCCCCTCCCCCCTTCTATTCGATGTAATTCATAATAACAGATACAAGGAGAGTGGACCGCTAAGCTACCCCATTGTTTCGGATCTTAATCTACCAGCAAACCTTAAAAAATGTCCTAAATTACACAATTCCCGAACATTCTGGACACTCAATAATTGTACCAATTTAAAAACACTCGGCTTTCTATAGTAATAAGGTTTTACATATTTTCTACGTAGTTGATCGTATAATGGGCATTTTAATACAAAATGGAACTCATCTTCAATGTCTTGGAGACTGCACAATGTACATAACCTAGTATTTCTGTTTTCATTTCTATATCTCCCCCTTTCAATGTTCAAATTATGAGATGACAGTCTCAAACGTGCTATATTCTTCTTACATATATAACTTAATGGTTTTGTAAGGTAATATTGTAAAGTAAAATTATCTACGAGATGTTGATAAAGTCTTCCTTTACTTGAATTTCGTATATCTTCTGCCAGTGATTGACTATATACATCCAATACTCGTTTTTCAATAACACGGTAATAATTTATTTCTCTAATGTTTTCAGCTTCCCAGATAAAGCCTAATCCTAAATTGTTAAGTTCTTGTTTTATCTTCATTACCCAGCTATCATTATTTGCAATCATTTCGTCATAGCATTTCATTAGAATACAATTATCACTTTTTCTCAATTTTAGCCAGTATTTAAAAATTCTCAATTTTCTGCGTTCTTGCAACGGGAGCCTACCGAGTTCGTAGTAAACTAAATTGTTACTCGTGTTTCTGCTTACGCCTAATAAATTTTTACAGAAAGAGGTATGAACTTTTTCAACGTCTGCTGCTTTGTGAAATCCCCAAATCTCTGAACCATAGCACAAAATAGAATTAACATAAGTATCAAAAATTGAACATTTAGTCTCAATATTGAATGAAAAGTCTTTAATGGAGTTGGATATTGCAAATGAAGCTTTTCTTCCTTGGTCAGCTATATGCTTCTGAGTCAAGTTAAATTTCCCATTGTAGTTCAATAACAATCCAAGATAACTAAAATTGTCAACTACCTCCAGTTGGTTAGAATCATAAGTCCATTTTTCAAATGATTTCAAATTTCCCCCATTTCTGAAAACAACAATTTTAGACTTATTTGTATTTACCTTTAGGTGCCAATCATCAGTATACTTCTTGAGAGAATCCAACATTTTCTGTAACCCCTCAGCCGTCTGAGAAATCAAAACCGTGTCATCTGCATACATTAGTAGAAACAAATTGATATCTTGTATTTCGATAGAGGGACAAGAGTCTTTCAGAAAATGCATCTCAAAATCATTAACGTATAAAGACCATAGAATCGGGGACATGACTTCTCCCTGTAAGAGCCCGGTTTCACTTCTAAAGTATTCAGTGAAACGATCATTGAATTTAACACAAGTTTTCACTGAGGTATATAATGCTCTAATAATAGTCAACATTTTTCCGGTTATACCTAGTTTTATCAATTTTGTCCAGAGAGCAGATCTATGTATCGAGTCGAAAGCTTTTTGATAGTCTATAAAACAACAGTAAAGTCTTTTTTTCTGTTTGAGATACTTGTTTACAAGAGATTGCAGTACAAATATTGCATCTACAGTACTAGATCCCGGACGAAATCCAAATTGTGCATCAGTGATGACACTATTTCTTTTATCCCAATCATGTAATCTAGAATTCAGAACTGAAGTAAAAATTTTTCCTAAGCAGCTCATAATTGTAATGCCTCTGTAATTGTTAACGTCATTTATATCACCTTTTTTGAAAATAGGAACTACAAAGCCTGTAGACCACGATTCTGGGTAGAAACCGGAAGTGAATATTGAATTAAAGAGCTTGTGTAGATACGGAACGATAAGATCCTTTGTATTGACAAATAACTCATTTATAAGGTTATCTTCTGCGCAGCTTTTACCAGTATTGAGGCGTTCAATTGCCTTGGTGATTTCGAATTCAGTGATGGGCTCATCAAGCTCAGAGTACACTGCCGCAAGATCAATGTCGGAGATTTCAGAACTATCAATTTCAGAGTCCAAATTCGTCGATGAGCTTAGTTCTTTAAAATGTTCAAGGAATTGTTCCCCTGTGATATTAGACCTAATAAATTTCTTTTTGTTGTTATTGAACTTTTTATAAAACAACTTAGGATTATGTTTACGTAAATAGTCAAGATTATTACCCTCATGTCTACAGTATTCACGCTTAAGTTTACATGCTAACTTTTTGTACATCCCTTTCCTCTGTATCAAAGCACGTCTATTTTCCTCTGATTTATTACTATTAAAGAGACGGAGAGCTTCTTCTCCAGTATTTTGAAAACCTTGCACTCAATCGATATTCTATTTTAACAATGTAAAATATCCTCTGGAGGGTATGATGTAAGAGGTGCAAAACTTTAGTCTTGGCCAAGTGTCGTCCTTTTCTTTTGCACATACCATTTGGTTATGTACCTATTTTGAATAATTGCAAAAAATAATAATAATGGTAACGCATATTAAAAGAAATGACCGTTATAGACGCCGTTACCATGTCTTTAAATCTGAGCATAAAGAACCATTCATGGAAATTCAGTATTCGAAGATGTGTGTTTAGGACAACAATCATCTGTGTAAAATGTCATAGGTTAGTTTTATGCTCTCTGTATTCTTTCTCTTTCATCTATACCCAATATACTATTTTCTCTAACGCTAAAACAAAATACGTATGGTATAGACACCAAGTTTACTAGACAAGACAAAACACGATAGATTTCATAGATTTCACATAACTATGCTACTGAATCGACCCAACACAAAATTTGGTGCCGCGCACTCTCTGCAAAGTAATGCACAGATTTGAATTCAAAATATAAACCAGACGGCGCATCAGAAATACATTTGGTTGTTTGAGAATATCATTTCGGCATTTAATAAGTACCACTGATGAGGATTCACTGTCCGAAACACGTGTCTGGTACATTAAAATTGGTTTGCATTTTTTTTTTTTCAAGAATGTAAAGAGTTGGAAAACTTCAGTTTTATTAAATGAATGAGAAGTAGAATTGAATCATAAATTGAAGAATACGTTAGAAAGAAATGGTTTGAGTCTTTGTTTCCTTTTTTTATTCTTCAGTTTAACTTTATTTCGGTTATTTTGCTGTTAAAAACATGTTCATACAAAAACATTTTTCTTGTAGTAAAGAGTAAGATTTCATACAGGGCTAAGTTGCACAGCAAAATTAGTGAAACCAATGGCTTATAAACTCCGTGTAGTATCGAACACATGTGTAACCAGTATTGAAAAGAAAATGAAAAAGCAATTTCCATGTCACAACAGCCCGATTTAGTGTACCAGGTATGAACGTTTCTTGATGTCGTGTTTGCTGTTCCTCGTCCCTATCGTGTCTCTTGCTGTGTGTGTCTTCTCTGTGTTTTCACTTGGGGTGTTTTGGTGTATTGCTGTTGGTGCTGCAACCGAGTCTTGTTGGAGACCCCCTCCTTTCTTGGACATGAGTGTCTTGTGCTCCACATTTAGGCATTTTTGTACAGTAGATTGTCTACAGACATCAGAGTTGGAAACTTCGTTAAGTTTGAAAACATATGTTCATATACTACCTGAAATAAACAGAAAATGAAAATGGTATATCTAGTACAAAAATTGTTATTGGGAGGTATATACGCAAAACTATTAAAGATAAGCGTGACCTTTTTACCTTAAGATCTAGTTTTTTATGTACTCAAGATAGAGATTCCGCTATTACCACGATGTAATAGATAGAATTAAAATAAAAAGCAAACAAACAAACGAGATAAATCTTTATATTCGCCATATTACACGTATTTCAATGGCTGAGGATAAATGTGAAGATGCGGGTAAACTAAAATTTGATTAGTGTCACTAGGTATGAAATCATAAAAGTGAAAGGACAACGCTTAATTACCTGGGACAAAAAAGTAAGAAAAGAGAATATTTACCTTTCTTGCCACATAAAATATCACTTCTCACCCTCATAAACAATAAAATGACGGTCGTAAAGACTTAAAAAATGGTTAAGCAATAAACAAGACACGCGCATTTTGAAACTACAAATATTATTTGTCAACAAAAAATATCAAATCAATTCGTCTATTGTAGCTCCAAAATTGTATCGTTCAATCAAGCATCGATTTCTATTGTTCGGGTTTATGTGTTCTTGTCACTTTATGATCAAATCAAATTTTCAGCATCGTGGTAGATGCCTCTAGTTTTCACGGAGCCATGTGGGAAAATTTAAGTTTACGCTATAATCTTAAAGAATATACGGGGCCACTCAATCTTTTTTAGATATGCTGGAAGTAGTTAGATGCATACAGTGCATAGATGTTCTGACACAACTAATCTTTTGGAAGGACTATTCTATGTATTTTGTAAAAAAAAAAAAATTAATTATAAGATTGAAAATGAAAATTTGACAGACGAAATAAAATTCAAAGGTGAATTTTTCTCTTCCATGAAATAGCAGGATGTGCATACAACAAAACAAAATAATGAGAAACCATTACAAAGCTAAGCAAACAGATCAAAATCGCGAGTGCGAATAAAAAAATCAATATGGTAACCATGCAAATACACAACAACATATACAACGTAAAAACAACACTGAAAACAACAGTTTGTCGACATCTGCACCAAGTTGATCAACCAAAAACATTCATTTTAAACAAGGCAATGCTAAACACAAATATTTTCGGCGCTTTGGCCAAAGTAAAAATATCAAGAATTGATGCCCAAGCGATATACTGAAAAGGCTGATCTGTGTATTAAAGATAACAGAAAAATTATCATTTGGCACGTTAAACAAAAAATAAAAATGAAAAAGAAAAAAACGGTCAAGATTACATAAATATCGTTCATATTTCATCGGCTTAAATTTTTAGTCTTTTTTTATTAGACCTGCGAACATCATGAATTTGTTTTATTTACAATTTTTGAAACTACTTTAATCAACACTTGATTAAGCTTACATAACTAAGTCAGCATCGGTTGCCCATTGGTCTCGTATGTGTGGTCTTTTGTGTTTCATGTTTCTATGGCATGAGTTGGTCTCTTTGGTTTGTGTGGTTTTTTTTTTTTGTTTCTATGGTATGAGTTGGTGTTCCTTGTCCCTTTTGCGTCACTTTCTGTGGGTGTCTGCTCTTTATTTTTGGAGTTTTGCTGTGGTCACTGCATCCGAGTGTTGTTGGAGATCCCCGCCTTTCTTTTTTATTCCATTTTTAGAGAAAAAGAAACATATTTTATCACATATCGATATCTTTTGCAAATATTAGCCTGCTGTTGCGGAACAATAAGTTATTGTTTGTTTCATCGTTGACATGATTTTTATCTACCTATGTGATACCAGTATCCTGTTCACTGTAAATCAGCATGATCAACCTTAATGATGCAAGACATTTCAAATTTGAGAGGAGGATGTCAGAGAAGTAGTCCGCCCTTGATCATTGGCCTGAATGATACAGAGGTGTCATTATATCGACCTAGTTGAATATCTTCCTATGACAATTATGTGATTGATATATTTTTGAAACGAGGATAAAGAGACCCTATCCATCTTGTAGTGTGGAGATGACAAGTCGTCATGTCCTTTCGTTTTATCACCTTTACCAAATGTCAAAAGAAAATAGATTGTTTGTGCAACATAACTCAATAGAAATGCCCAATCATCCCATTGATGAATTCAACACTCAATAACAGTAACATATGCACGTACACATATTTTTATGATATTGAAAATTTAATCAAATACATCTTTCATTCTTTCGGTCTGTATTGTATGAATGTAACAATACGGTAATTAAGGCTTGACAATAAGATAATTTTCTATTTTATTATTTCTTATAAATAAATATTAATGTCCTTAGATGGGTCCTTTGCATCAATTTTAGAAAAGAGGGGATCTGCAACAAAACTCGGTTGCAGCACCAACAGCAACACACCAAACACCCCAAGTGAAAACACAGAGAAGACACATACAGCAAGAGACAAGGAACAGCAAACGAGACATCAAACATAAAAGACAACACATACACCAACGAGACCCATGGGCAATCAGTGCCGACTTAGGACGGCCATCAGCCACGTTAGTAACAGATGGTCATGTTCAGGATTTTGCTCTTTATATATATTAATGTCTTTAGATGGGTCCTTGGCATCAATTTTAGGTCATGTTAAGTATTTTGCTCTTTATATATTCACTTGTTTTCCTCTATTCTGACCTCCAACGTCACTTTTTTCTAAATATTCATAAATTCACCAGTCTGATATTATTATCAACAGTGAAACACAGATACGTACAAGACAGAATATACAATGAACATAGCGCAAAAACACAGATGCGTACAAGACAGAATAAACAATGAACATAGCGCAAAAACACAGATACGTACAAGACAGAATAAACAATGAACATAGCGCAAAAACACAGACACACACAAGACAGAATATACAATGAACATAGCACACAGATACGTACAAGACAGAATATACAATGAACATAGCGCACAGATACGTACAAGACAGAATATACAATGAACATAGCACAAAAGCACAGATACGTACAAGACAGTATATACAATGAACACAGCACAAAAACACAGATACGTACAAGACAGAATATACAATGAACATAGCACAAAAACACAGATACGTACAAGACAGAATATACAATGAACATAGCGCAAAAACACAGATGCGTACAAGACAGAATATACAATGAACATAGCGCAAAAACACAGATACGTACAAGACAGAATAAACAATGAACATAGCGCAAAAACACAGATACGTACAAGACAGAATATACAATGAACATAGCGCAAAAACACAGATACGTACAAGATAGAATAAACAATGAACATAGCGCAAGAACACAGATACGTACAAGACAGAATATACAATGAACATAGCGCAAAAACACAGATACGTACAAGACAGAATATACAATGAACATAGCGCAAAAACACAGATACGTACAAGACAGAATATACAATGAACATAGCGCAAAAACACAGATGCGTACAAGACAGAATATACAATGAACATAGCGCAAAAACACAGATACGTACAAGACAGAATATACAATGAACATAGCGCAAAAACACAGATACGTACAAGACAGAATATACAATGAACATAGCGCAAAAACACAGATACGTACAAGACAGAATATACAATGAACATAGCGCAAAAACACAGATACGTACAAGACAGAATATACAATGAACATAGCGCAAAAACACAGATACGTACAAGACAGAATATACAATGAACATAGCGCAAAAACACAGATACGTACAAGACAGAATATACAATGAACATAGCGCAAAAACACAGATACGTACAAGACAGAATATACAATGAACATAGCGCAAAAACACAGATACGTACAAGATAGAATATACAATGAACATAGCGCAAAAACAACCACATCAAGAAAAAAAACCGAAATGGCCTATTCTGCTGCCAGGGAGGAGATGCGATGCACCAGACATATGTGTTTTTGATAATGAATCCTCATCGGTCTTCCCCTTTACATTTTTGCCTTCATGCTTCAGTGGTGAGTTTTTATTTTATCATTATTATTATTTTTTTTTTTTTTTTTTTGCTTTGTTCCATGGTCATCTTGGCGCGAGTATTAGTGAATGAAAATAAGAAATTACCCTCAAAATCAGACTTCAAAATTCATAATCATTACCCGGTAGGCATACCGTAGGCATAATTGTTTAAAAAAAAGAACAGAACAAAGATAAGGTTGGATATCCCTAACAGTGAAAACAGAGGAACGTATTCTCACCAGAAAAGGAAAAGCGGAAGAAGAGACGGAGATATTAACATAGTACCTTAGAAACACTAAGGACAACACTCTCTAATGACCAGTCTCCAGAGTTCTGGACAAGAATGGAAGTTATTGAAGATGGCGAAGTTAAATGCACGCGCTGTATCAATAAGTTAGTTTAAACATAGTTATTCGAATATCACATAAAATTATGATACAGATACAATGCAGGTCATAGTACCTAATTAAGTAGGATTGAAATGTATATTATATTGTTTTGTCTAATTGTCCCTGATTGTTTCGTTAATGTGTTTGTATTACTTAATATCCGTTGTTTCTATGTATATCCATTGTCTTCTCTAGGTCTCACGTAAGTGTGTTCCACTGTGGAGACTTTTACGTGGTTTTGTTGAAGTTCTCCTTAGTCTTTATTCTATTCTATAAAAATACCTTATCAAAATCGTTTTCCAATGCATTGTCATCAATATTTTCTTGATCAACTGTTCATATGTTTTTAAATGCACGCGCTGTATCAATAAGTTAGTTTAAACATAGTTATTCGAATATCACATAAAATTATGATACAGATACAATGCAGGTCATAGTACCTAATTAAGTAGGATTGAAATGTATATTATATTGTTTTGTCTAATTGTCCCTGATTGTTTCGTTAATGTGTTTGTATTACTTAATATCCGTTGTTTCTATGTATATCCATTGTCTTCTCTAGGTCTCACGTAAGTGTGTTCCACTGTGGAGACTTTTACGTGGTTTTGTTGAAGTTCTCCTTAGTCTTTATTCTATTCTATAAAAATACCTTATCAAAATCGCTTCATTATGCATTGTCATCAATATTTTCTTGATCAACTGTTCATATGTTCAGCTTCCTTATGAGATTGAAATATCCAAATACAATCGAATGATCTATAGATTTTATTCCATTCTTTCCTTTCTACAAAACAACATTAAAATGAATGATCGTAAGGACGTATAAAATGTGCTCCATTTCTTTCCATCATATCACATTTCAAATGTCAAAAAACTTTGATTGAAAATAGATTCATCATTTCCACTTCAGCATCTGAGAAAATTATGGCACAATCATAAATCATTCGATATGGGAATTATTTTCAACTCAATTGTTACATGGCGGATGATGTTCTTAGTATCGCCTTATCGGAATCATTTATCATTCATTCCTATTATCATATTTGAAAAAGGCGGCATAAATTTTCAAGATTTGTTTGGATTTTCTCTCATCATTTACCACTGCGATTCATATTTATTTATCTATTTATTATTTTATTCATCCATTTATTTAACAATTTATTTATCTGTTTATTCATTTATTTCAGGTACCGTTGTTTCTATCTATTTTTATACATTATCTATTAAGTAAGTAATCTTCATATATATTTTGAGGAATAAAAAAAGAAAAAATACTGAGTAAAGAAGTTCAATTTCTTTCTGTTTTTGTGTCATTTATGAATAAGAAAATTAGTTAGGTAATAGATAAGATCATTCCTCAAGTTAAATCAATGTAGTTTTCCGCGTCTCGGAAAACTAAGTTCATTACCAGAGATAATAAAATTTTGGCTTCACAAAAAACACCATTATTTTATAAAATATTTATCTTCATCGGTCACATGATATCTATACTATTCATCAAAGAGTGAATAAAACACGGTGGGTAATCTCGCTAAGCAGAACAATCGGGGTTTTTTTTTCTATATTTTTGTGCAATAAAGATGACAAATATGGATAATGACCATATCCTTGTATACAGCACAAAATCGATAATTCAGAAAATCAGAAACCGAAGGCATACAAAATCAGGATAAAAGAGGAAACAAAGCAAACGAAACAATAAAAAAAACACCATATGAAAAGAAGCAAACTCCCGATATGGGAGTGAGACCAGGTGCCCAGGAAGAATAAGCATCTCCTGCTTGCATGCAACACCCGCCGCTTCAATTCAGTAGAACTGTCACATCCGGTTACTTTCATTTCGGAAGACATACAGTACAATCTTTGGTTGGATGATTCAAATTGTCTGTGACAGAATATCATACACCATTCTGGAGAGTGGGGCATCATAGTGTATAACGAGTGCCCCATATCGACCGTAGAACTTCCTCAGTGACGATGTTAGTCGGTCACAAACATATCCCTGACTGAGAAGCTTATCTGAAAGACGCCTAGCTCTCAGAACAAAATCCGTATATTTGGTACTTGCTCTGGCATAGCATATCAACTGAGATATGAACACGCCATAAGCAGGCGATGAAGGGATGTTGCTACTCAGAAAAGGAAAGCTGAAATTGAAGTCGTCACGTTTGTCATAGAGTGAGGTGTTCATGTGACCATCAGTGTCATTGGACAACATAATGCCCAAATATGATGCTGAATTATTTGTCTCTGTAGTTTCTTTGACTTCAAGCTCCGAAGGATAGATACTGCTCAGGTAATCCGCGAATAATGGATGATGATGGACAACACATCGTCTATGTATCTGTAAGTGAAGTTAAAGTCAGAAGCTAAGTAATTTTTCCCTTCAGAGACCAAAGATTGAATGGATTCAGCTTCGTACGAGTAAAGGAAAATGTCGGCAAGGAGTGGGGCACAATTGGTCCCCATCGGAATTCCATCAATTTGCTGGAAGACCTTTCCTCCAAACAACGTATGGTCATTATGTTATATATTATATTATACTATTATTATGAGTATATTACTTTGGGTTTTTCACAACCTGCATTTTATGGTGACATGGTTAACAAAATAAGAAGGATCAAAGGTGGACGGCATAACTATCGAAAATGCGTCAGAATAATCAAACGCCTTTTATACCGTGGATATGATCCTAATGTCACCAGACGGACACTAAGCTTGGTACTTGGCTAATCTACAGTCTTGTACGAGCGCATTCTTAAGACTAGCACTCTGACTGACTGTGACGACGGGACTCCATGACGGGCCCTGTCCAAACCTCTTTAGAGAAGACAGTGCCTCGACCACCTGTCCTCTATGAATGTTAAACGAACTCCTCGGGTGATAAAATATATGAGCTCGCTACAGCCGGCAGAACACGGACTGTATTACGCACGTCCTCTTTTTATATCCATTTACATATTCAATATTCTGTGTTGCTTGGACCCCTGTGTTTTGCGGTCTTTGCGTGTGGTCATCTAACAGTGAGGAGGTTGTTTTACACCAAAATTGTGCGTTCTTCGAGACCTTTGGGAAATCGGAATAGTGGGAGGGTTGTGCGCACGTAATCCAGGATAACCACACCGTCTGCTATTAACGTGGCATATGGCCGTCCTAAGTCGGCACCGGTTGCCCATTGGTCTCGTTGGTTTATGTGTGGTCTTTTATGTTTAATGTTTCTGTGGTGTGAGTTGATGTTCCTTGTCCCTTTTGTGTCTCTTTCTGTGGGTGTCTGTTCTGTGTTTTTGTATTGGGGTTTTGCTGTGGGTTCTGCAACCTAGCGTTGTTGGAGATCCCCTCCCCTCTTGGTAATTTGTTAATTTCTACTATGTAAATCCAAAACATCAGTACATTTTCTAGCATACCGGATGAGCTGTGAAATATAGATACCATAGGACGGTAATCTAGGAATATCACCGTCAAGCCAGGGGAAATTAACTATGTTAAATCCAAAATCATCATTTTTGTCATACACACTTTTATGGATCTCTCCATTAACAATTTTGATATTTAGGTCCAAAAATGGTGTTTCTGTATTTGAAACGTTTGCCCTGTTTAGAATAAATTCTTGTGGATAAATGACATTTTTATACTTTTCAAAAACAGGATTGTCGATAGTAAGAATATGATCCAGGCACCTAGAAGTACCAATGAAACATTTCACATTATCATTTTTTCTTTGCTTTTGAAGATTTTGGATAAATTTCTTTTCATACGTGTATAAAAATAAATCTGCAACAAGAGGCGCACAATTAGTACCCATAGGAATCCCTACAACCTGCTTGTAGAGTTTCTCACCAGATCTTACATAAATATTGTCAAAAGGAAGAACAAGGCAATACATAGGTCACCACATGTCCATGATTTGTATATATTTGTAATCTGTGTATAGACAGGAGGCTGAATTGTTGCTCTGAGTTGTGTCTCAGTAACTCTCAGTTGCAGTGTACCAGATTATATGTTTCACATTACTACATGCAGTGTACCAGATATATATGTTTCACATTATTACACGCAGAGTACCATATATATTTTTTTCACATTATTACATGCAGTGAACCAGATATATATGATTCACATTATTACATGCAGTGTACCAGATATATATGTTTCACATTATTACATGCAGTGTACCTGATATATATGTTTCACATTATTAAATGCAGTGTACCAGATATATATGTTTCACATTATTACATACAGTGTACCAGATACATATGTTTCGCATTATTACATGCAGTGTACCAGATATATATGTTTCACATTATTACATACATTGTACTAGATATATATATATGTTTCACATTATTACTTGCAGTGTACCAGATATATATGTTTCACATTATTACATGCAGTGTACCAGATATATATGTTTCACATTATTACATACAGTGTACCAGATACATATGTTTCACATTATTACATACAGTGTACCAGATACATATGTTTCACATTATTACATGCATTGTACTAGATATATATATGTTTCACATTATTACTTGCAGTGTACCAGATATATATGTTTCATATTATTACATGCAGTGTACCTGATATATGTTTCACATTATTACTTGCAATGTACCAGATATATATGTTTCACATTAATACATGCATTAATAATGTCTGGTCCATGCTGTTAATTTATCTGGTCTTAAATGTTGCTATTGAATTAGAAGACATTTAACTTTTGAACTACCATGTGAGTGTCACTGCTGTTGGACCAAGAGTCCCCGAGGGCACATGTAGCCAAGTTCGGTTGATCGTCTGTCTCTTCAACGCATTTGAAATTTTCTGTTACAAAAGTTCTTGAAATTTCTAAAACGTAGGTCCTGTAGCATCATATCCCACCCATTCTGCTACGTCTTTTGGTACATTTTTGGACAAAACAATTTTCACACTTTTTGGCCATATTACATTGTTTAGACTGAGGATCACTGACGAGGGTTAAGTACCCGATACGTGCATGTCTGGTCCATACTGTTAACTTATCTGGTCTTAAATGATGCTATTGAATTAGAAGACGTTTAACTATTGTACCAGATATACATTTCGGGTAATAAATCCTAATCAGTAGCGCTTTTGTAACTTAGAATGTGTAATATACACTTGGCTATTTTTATCATAGAAGTTTTCTATTTTGTAGCAGAACTTTTCATATCTATGAGAGATGGGACATGAAAATTGGGAAATGTTTCAAACCAACTAAGAACAAAATAGTCTTGTCACCACAAAAGAGAGTAGATCGAGTTTAAAACAAACTCATCAGAAATTGCTGTCAGGATATTTAGCATTTCTGGTCGAACGAGTACATTACTCTACAAGACGAAATTCCATCTAGTTTCCTCCAGTTTTTATCCTAGCATCCCTTTGTAGTCGTTCCATCATCCCCTATGATGGTCTACACCTTCTAATCAACTTGTCGGGAAATTAGCTTTACCCACATACATCACAGAATGGGGTGAAAATGTGCACGACACTCCATCTTAGGTCCCTTATCAAGTCTTTATATCTTGTACATCGGAGATATCTTGATACACATCTGGTTAAAAGGGGTGGATGGATAATTACTTTGAATAAGTTTTGTATTACATAGCGTCAGAAAATGAAACCGGCCTTTTGAACAGGTGTGTATCATCGTCAACTATACCCACAAACACTCAATGATGGATTTTAATGAAACTTGATAGTGTTGGTATGACATGCTTTTCTACCTAGTACAAACTAATGCAGCATATTTGTAATGTATGAACTTTTGCAAGCAGTATTTATCATTCTATACGTGAAGGAAGTGTTCATTGCCCAAATATAGACACCACAAATTGCAGCCAAGGACGCCTGGTTTAAGTTATCAATAATATGACCTGCCTATGAGAGCGTTATCTAATGCAGGGAAGCTATTTCCTCGGGTAACAAATGTTGCGCTCAACTTAATGGGCGGGTTTGAATTTCTATTATTTCGCAAAAGGATATTCTGTTCATATTTCTAAAATTATTTTTTATATAAATGATCCTACTTAGGTATCCATACATGGGCTGCAGACAAGGGACAAAGAAAACATCTTACACTTAGACACTTTATTAAGACAATAAAAGTATCTGTCTCATATGAAATATCAAATTTACCAACATGATACGAATTTTTCTGGTCAGTGCAGAGTTATATGGCACAGTCTCTAATACCTTTTCTCCTAACTCTGTGAGTTTTTGGAGAGACAGAGGTGTCGTGCACTCTCCCTTGATCAATTGATCATCACAAAACATCAGATTTAATTTCTTTCTTCTTTCATTATTCACTTAGTGGTAATTATAATTTTATATATAAGCTCATTATTGTACATTATTTCAAAATTAAACAAGATACCAAGTTTCAATGAATATTGATCAATTATTATTCGTATAGCCACTTCGTACTTTGCTATAACAGTCTCAATCATATCCAATAAGGAAGGGTTCCAACTCTATACCTTCTAAAAGAAATAATTATGCACCATGTTTCGGATATTATAAAATCCTCATCAGTGATGCCTCCAGCCAAAGTGCTTTTCATAAGCCACCAAAATTCATTTCAGTAGCACCCTCTGGTTTTTATTTTTAGAATTTAAATATGTGCGTTTACTTTACAAAGAGTGCGCGGTTCCAAATTTCAAGCATTATATTATAACTCATTCAAATCTGATAAGAAGCAGGTGTAGCGCATAGTTAAAAAACCTAAATAGATCAGCCGCCAAAAAGATGAAAAGAAGACCCATGGTATGACGACATTGCAGTGTTCACAGCGGAACACACACGCATCGGGCTCATCGAACCTCACACTCACAACAAGCACAAACAGACACAAAATTAAGCAGCACAAATAATAAGACAAAATGAGACAAATGGGCAAAGCACAACTTTTGGTGGTGTCACTGCTGTTGGACCAGGAGTACCCCCCGAGGGCACATGTAGCAAAATTCGATAAAAATTCGGTTGATCGTATCTTCGACGCATTCGAAAATTTCTGCTATCAAGTTTTCGTGAAATTTCTAAAACGTGGGTCCTGTAGCATATCCCATCCATCCTGCTACCTCTTTCAGTACATTTCTGGATATATTACTTTTACACTCTTTGGTCATATTACATTGGGATCAAAGACGAGGGTTAAGTACCGGAAACGTGCATGTCCGGTCCATGATGCAAATTTATCTGTTCTTAAATGATGCTATTAAATTTGAAGGCGTTTAACATTTCAGAAGGCGCCATTGAAAATTAAATGTAAGAATTTTGACATCGGACACACATCGCAGATAATGACAACAAATTTTGATTTGGGTTTTCTACCGATACTCTATGGCAAGATACCTTTTCAAATTCGTATAGCCACTTTGTACTTTGCTATAACAGTCTCAATCATATCCAATAAGGAAGGGTTCCAACTCTATACCTTCTTTGAAGAAATTATTACGCACCAGATACGTGTTTCGGATATTTTATAAGCCACCAAAATTCATTTCAGTGGCGCCTTCTGGTTTTATTTTTAGAATTTAAATTTGTGCGTTTACTTTACAAAGAGTGCGCGGTTCCAAAATTCAAGCATTATATTGTAACTCATTCCAGTCTGATAAGAAGCAGGTGTAGCGCATAGTTAATAAACCTAAATAAATCAGCCGTCAATCAGATAAAAAGAAGATCCATGGTATGACGACATTGTAGTGTTCACAGCAGAACACACACGCATCGGGCCCATCGAACCTCACACTCACAACAAGCACAAACAGACACCAAATTAAAACAGCACAACTGATAAGACAAAATGAGATAAATGGACATCTCTTGCTTGCATGCAACACCCGTCGCTTCATTTCGATAGAATTGCTACATCCGGGTACTTCCATTTTGGAAGGCGCCACTGAAAACTAAATGTAAGAGTTTGGACATCGGACATATTACATTGCAGATATTGACAAGAAATTTTGATTTGCGTTTTCTACCGATACTCTAGGGCAAGATACCTTTTCAAATAGCTATACTGGTATACTAAATGAGACAAAGATAATAAAATTGAAAATTTATTTGTTTAAGTACTTTTTGTTTTTATAATAAAGTTTTCCATGTGTGTACTAATCATCAATGCCAATTGTAGTTTGTTATTAAGAAATATAGATGCCCCTATCCCTAAGATATATTGTCCTTTTGGAAGAAAGAAACATTGTAAAGTAACGTGAATTGAATGAAAACATTGTAGAAGGGGAGGAGAGTTTCGTATTTGAATTCATACAATGTATTCTACCCATAAATCATACGTCTTAACTGAACAACCGTGCATGTAAGACGCTCGTCCTGCAATTGGCTCGTTGGAAGGAGCAATGTCTTTTAAGGCAGATGTTCAGAGGAGCTCTTCAATAGTTTACCATTGTTTACAAAAGAAAAATGGTAATGTACTGAAGGGGGTTAATAAGGTCATTCACCACAAAAACTACTATATTTTTTCTGAGAGCATCCTCATTTTTCACGCAGAAGGCCATAACGTTTAACGGCTAAGATAAAGGGTATGCATTGACAAGACTCTGTCATTTTTGGTCTTCATTCGCGTAACGTCGTTATGGGTTATGTGCTACTTAACCACTCGTGACACGGCCTTGGGCGTTTCTTGAGATAAATCAAATTCTACCACATTTTGACTTTTATGAACGAAAAGTATCATTTTTTCAGCCATGCTGTTGCTCCTTTTTCTTTCTTATTCGAAGTGTTGAGCTGTGGTTACCATTTTATTGTATTTACAAACTAATTCTAACCTCAAAATAAATCTTAATTGAAAAATTATGGACATGTCTTATTGTACTTAAATAATGAATAGGAAATTCAAGTTTACCTCTTATAAGGGATGCTTTTTTCCCAAGAATGTAATGTAAAAATGAAAAATAAAATAAGTAAGTTGTGGTCAAAAGAAATTATGTACACTGTAAATATCATGTTTTCGAGAATAATGATATATCTCTTGTCGTCTTAATTTTAATTTTACGTCAATGATGAAAGTCAAACAGAAAATCCAAAATCTGAATCCAAAAGCATTGACATTCTAAAAAAATATTTGAAATAGATAAACAAAAACAAAAATAGGGAAGCGATTACCGAGAGTAAAAACAGTGGAACATATAGTTGTTTTACACCACAATTGTACGCTCTTCGAGACCTCTGGGTAATCGGAAAAGTGGGAGGGTTGTTCGCATGTAATCTAGGATAAACACACCTTCTGCTATTTTCGTGGCTGATGGCAGTCCTAAGTCGGCACCGGTTGCCCATTGGTCTCGTTGGTTTATGTGTAGTCCTTTGTGCTTGATGTTTCTGTGTTGTGCGTTGACGTGTCTTGTCCCTTCTGCGTCTCTTTCTGTGCTTGTCTGCTCTGTGTTTTTGCAGTGAGTGTTTTGGGGGTTTCGTGGGTGCTGCAACCTGGTGTTGTTGGAGATCCCCTCCTTTGTTATATTCTCACGGCACGAGGAAAAAAGCGGAGAATTACACAGTACAATAGAACCACAAAGAGCAATCTCCAGAAAGGACAGTGTCAGAGCGGAATTTATTATGGCGCTGTAGTAATCTTTAAAATTTGAACATCCATCGTTCGATGGCAACGAGATAGGAACTAGAATAAGAAGACTACCAAAATATAATCCGACTGTATGTGATTCATTTTGTTTTACTTATTTACATTTGCCATTTTCAAATCCAAAATGACAAAAGAAATTTTTAACTAAGCAGTTAAATTGTATCAGGAAACGATCTGTTTGATTTCATTAATACTTCAACTATAACACTTTCAATATCTACAATCTGAACTTTTCAAAAGTCAACAGGATTTGAAAAATAAATGTCTGAGCAATAAAATCCATCACATATGATTTATGGAATATATTTATCAAAACCTCATCTATAAAGGTTTGATATATTCATATTCGATCCCACTAATCATCGCCTGTTAAAATCAAACAATGTAAAATCATGGTAATCAATAAATAGAATGTATCAATACATCAAAGTTGAACCAAAGAAGAAAGAGCAAAAGAACAGAGAGAAACCATTATGAAAATATTCGAATTGACCTCAATTTTTGTATACTGATCTTAAATTGTCTTTGACAAAATGTCATAACCATCATGACACAGTAGAGGATTCTAAGTGTGGATGAAGATTTTTATTCTATCTGATGACTCTTGAAATGAATACTCTAAATGTGGTTATTTTCGCTGGAGGAAATTCCGCGATCATAACATCAAGACGTTACACGTGGGGGAAATTTTCGCGATAAAAATGTCTTTCCCATTGTAAGAATGCAGCTAGGATATATTAACGTGGGAAGATTGTCGCGAAGCCCTAGATTAGCGTAAAACGCGAAAATTACCCCCACGCGAAAATGTCCACGTTTACAGTAAACGATAAGAAACAACAACAATGACGTGCATCTTAATGATGATGATGACAGTTGTGTTTTTAAAGTGCTTAATGATTCAAAATAAGGTTTGTGATTACTTTGGTGGTGAGAAGCGGTGAGTAAACCGGGTACCTGGCACATGAGACGAGCTGGCAATGTGAATGAAAAGCATTAGCGCCTGAACGGCAGCTCTGCTTGTATACTCCCAAGGGAGTTGAGAATGCACTGGATTGTACAGGTCTCGCCAGGGAGGTAATTGTGGAAGTCGCGTGAGGCTAAAGCGAGCGAGACTATAAACCCCTACCTTTACCTTTACCTTTTTTTAATATAAGGAGATGGAGTAAGAGAAGAAGTTGGAGGAAGGGTGCTAGGAAAGAAATAGAGGAAGATGATAAGTGTGCTACATGTACCTGTATTGGTTGTGTGACGGAGGAAGAAAGTTAAATTTAAGAATACATAAAGTGTTCTACTCCTACAACTTTCCAGACGATTTTATTGATTAAATAAACCTAATTTTCAATGGTTTCTTTACTTTTTTGTCAGACGCAACAAATAATCTAATGCTAAAGAATAGATGCGGGTACAAAGACACTTCATGGGAAGTGTCAAGAACTTTCTTAATAGTCACAATTTTTTCTTCTTTGGAATTCTTGATTTCATTTTCGTCATTAAAACTGCTAAATTGTTCTCAGCACCCCTATTGTAGTTGTATTGGCAGAACACGATTCCCACTGAGAAATCTTGCCCTCAGAATCTTAATTACAGCATATTCACATTAAGAATTATTCCCAATACTTGTGCGATTTTCTACCTCAGCAGACCTTGTTCACGGTGTGTTAAACGACAAGCCAGTTAACTTTTATTAATCCGCCATTTTATTGCAAGATGGGTCACGTGGTTAAGGACCTACGTCATTGATTGACACGAGTCATCCAGGTGTGTGTGCGTATTATATGGGTTATATTGTAACATTTACACATAATTACGTTTCAACTTCAACTAATTGAAATTCTTTGTTGATAAAAGTTCCAAGTGTCTTTGATGTGAAATGTCAGTGATGTTCTATGTTGTTTCAGGCCGAATTACTGTGGATAAGGCGTACATTAGGGGACATGTCGCCTAATGACTTTAGCAATTACCTGTTCACCCATGCGCTGAAAACTCTGGGTGCTAACTAGCGCTCGACACATCCCAAACCAATTCCCTCTTAGATCTAATCTCAGGCGTCAAAACTTTCAAATTATTCAAACAAACTTATATTTATTCTCTCACAGAATTAAGAAAAAGTTCTTTTAAAAAAACTTATATTTCGTAATTTTCAAAAAATGAAATTGCATGTAAATGCTAGATAGTTCAAGAGACAGTTGTCAATTCTTTCGACAGATGGACAATGTCTTGGCACTTCGTGATTCGTCGTTCACGACCAAATACCGATGTCTCCTCAGAAGTTAGGGAGATCAATCTTCTAATGAAAAAAGAAGATCTTGAATGTTTACCTGTCGGAATGCTGAGGGGAACTCGCTAGCTTTTTAAATTCCTTGTCAGATTTTACAGCCTAGGTGTGATGTTGAGTAATTATGTCGTCTGCAGTTCATAACATTTGAGACATCACAAGGTTTGTTTCTCCACATTACCCTGACCGCTGAGACCAAAGTCTGCAAGGACAGATTTAGAGGATGGCTGAGGTGGAATAGGACCCTCTGGAACTTGCCAAAAATCCAGATTTGTCCCATTTTGTATTTTTTTTCAAAATCAACAACTGGAACACCCCCCCCCCCCCCACCCAATGACGGGCTTGACCATCTGGACAAATCTAGATCCAACAAGGTCTACACTTTACATGTTACGGCAGATTCTGTTAAAATGAAACTTCACACACTGTGTCACATGGCTTTAAACTTTACAGATGTTTCAATAAAAAGTAACAGTTTCATTGAATCAGAGAAAACTGTTATGGACAGCGCTATAAAACCACGAAGGTCATAGAAGTGATGAAATTAAAAGGTTGCCCAGTACTCTGCACTCAAATTTCATTCTTTATGAATCTTTGTGAAAGAAAAATATACAAATAAATCTTAGACTTTAAGTGTCTCCCTAACCAGTAGGTCAGCCATGATTTATAGAGCTGTTATTCTGAAATCTGTCGACGTACGGTGGCTCTTTCCTCTACGTCACTCCTTTCTGTTTCATCTGTTATTCGCCGTTCTCAAAATCTCAACCTGTCATCTACTGTTTTAATCGTGTCAATAAAATAAATTCTCTTTAGTAGTCTTGTTCTCCAATCACATTGAATTGACGTGAAAGATAAAATTTTGTAAAATGTTCATTTTTATTTTAGATGGAACGACATAAATAAAGACATTTTGGTTGTCACTGTGCCCACTTTAATATTGAAGGAAATATCTTGTTTAATAGGCAATTTCTTTAGAAATAAGGTAATTTAGTTCATAGAGAAATAAAGAACATTAATATCGATACAAATTATATCGAGAAATGATAACGTAAATCCTGAATAAGTCATTTCATTCATTATTGTGAATTCAACCATCTTGCTTGAGTTAAAAAAGTGAAGCATTATCACTTTTAATAAGTTTGAACTTTTAGAAAATCACATATAGAGCCAGTGTAACCGATCCTGAAATGAAAGTTCAATGTCATTCCAAACCTCAGAATCTATACATCATAAAGGGTATACAGAACTTCTCGGATGTATGATAGAAATGTCGGACAGGACGAGTGAGAAGGTCGTACAAGTTACTTTTATTGAATTGTGAATATAAGTCTAACACATAACCTAAATTATAACCATTAGGCATAATTTTGTTTTAAAAAATACAGGGTGTTGCATGCAAGCAGGAGATGTTGAGCAGGATTGTCAATGGTTAGAATGTCATCCAGATACCTAGAAGTATTGTTGAAACATTTCAGATCATAAAATTTTCTTTGCTTTTGAAGATTTTGGATAAATTCTTTTTCATAAGTGTATAAAAATAAATCTGCAACAAGAGGCGTACAGTTGGTATGTTCGTCTGGTTTGTTTTTTGTTTGTTTGTTTGGTTTTCTTCTTTTTTATTGAAGTGACGTTCCGCTGTTTTAGCTGTTTCATGACAAAGATGGATAAAGACCATATCCCTATATACATTACAAAATTGATAATTCAGAAAATCACAAACCGAAGGCATACAAAATCAGGATAAAACAGTAACCGAGAACACATGAAAAGAAGCGAGCTCCCAATATAGGAGTGAGCCATATAAGAATGAAATTTATCCACAAGAATTATCACTTAACAAGGCAAACCTTTCAAATACAGAAACACCGTTTTTGAACCTAAATATCAAAATTGTAAACGGAAAGATTCATACAAGTGTATATGACAAAAGGGATGATTTTGGATTCAACATGATAGTAAATTTCCCCTGACTTGACGGTGATGTTCCAAGATTACCGTCATACGGCATTTACATATCACAGCTCATCCGGTACGCTAGAGCATGTACTGATATTTTGGATTTTCACAGTAGAAATTTACAAATTACCAAAAAAGTTTTAGGTCAAGGTTTCCGCTTTCATAAACTAGTTAAGACTTTCTGGAAATTTTACAAAAATTACAGTCAACTTCTTTTAAATTTCGGATCTATACATACAACAGAGTACATTACTATGGGTATTACACAACCTGTCTTTTATGGTGATATGATAAACAAAATTAAAAGAATCAAAGGTAGGCAGCATAACCATCGAAAATGCGTCAGAATCATCAAATGCCTTTTATACCGTGGATATGATCCTAATGTCACCAGACGGACACTAGGCTTGGTACTTGACCAATCTACAGTCTTGTACAAGCGCATCCTTGAAACTTGCACTCTGACTGACTGTGACGACGGGACTCCATGACGGGCCCTGTCCAAACCTCTTTAGAGAAGACAGGGCCCCGACCACCTGTCCTCTCTGAATGCCAGTCGGACTCCTCGGGTAATTACATACATGAGCTCGGTACAGCCGGCAGAGCACGGACTGTATTACGCATGCCCTCTGTCTCTGGGGCCTCTACGTTTCGCGGTCTTGTTTGTGTGATGTCATGTTACAGTGAGGAGGTTGTTTTACACCACAATTGTACGTTCTTCGAGACCTCTGGGTAATTGGAGAAGTGAGAGGGTTGTGCGCACGTAATCCAGGATAACCACACCATTTGCTACTTGCGTGACAAATGGCCGTCCAAAGTCGGCACCGGTTGCCCATTGGTCTCGTCGGTTTATGTGTAGTCTTTTGTGTTTGATGTTTACATGTCTTGTGTCTCTTTTCCGTCTCGTGCTGTACTCGTCTTTTGTGTTTTTGCGTCGGGTGTTTTGCTGTTTTGCTGTTGATGCTGCAACGGGGTCTTGTTGGAGATCTCCTCCCTTCTATTATGACACAGCACAATAGAGACACAATCTGGAGTCCAGTGTAAGAAAGCATTTTATTGTAGGTGGCGCTGTTAAATAACGCGCTGTGTTGATTAGTTAAGAATATCACATGAACCATGTTACATATACAATGCAAGTAATAAAAGAAGCTTTTGTCTCAAAAATGTTAAATGTCAGAACAAATTTTTGTACTACCGACGAACAATCTGAAACCATATTATCATTTTTTCGCAAGTTATCAAAGCAATTTTGTAAAATGAAAGAAATACAATTTAATTCTTAAGAAATATATATATATGCATACAATAGTATGATATCTCAACTTCAGAAATTCACAACCTATCTTGAATGATGACTTAATTAACAAATTAACAAATAAGGAGGATCTATAAACCCTTGAGACCAATCGATGGAGACTCAAGACGGCCATCTGCCACGATAGTAGCAAATTGTGTGGCTATACAGATTACGTACACACAACCCTCCCAGGCACAACTGATGTGTAAAATAGTCTCCTTACAGTAAGATGATGACACAGGGACCTCAAATAACAGATAGCAAATGCATACGGGCTACCGACCGGCTAGAGCGAGCCAATGCTCGATCAACATTCAGAGAGGACAGGTGACCGGGTCCCGTGTTCTCCAACAAGGTTTGGACAGGGCCTTAGCTTTTCATTTTTGTTTTGTGACAAATATGTGGTACAAATCAAACATATGATATTCATTTCTCAAGGAAGCGAGATATGCACCTAATAATCTATTAAGAATTATGAATGCAAAAAATGGCGGGAAAATTTTCTCTTTATAATTCAACCAAATCTGCTACCTTTACAGCGCCACCTACAATAAATATTGATTCTATATCAGTCTGCTTAAAGTACCACTGAGGAGGATTCACTATCAAAAACATGTCGGTGTACTGTATGTATTTGGAACTACTTTCTTCAGAATGCTGTTCTTTGACAGCAAAGTTCGACTTTAAGAGCAGAGTAATTGAGAATTAGATTTCCTCCATGTAAATACTATGTTATTTTCGTTTTAATATACATATTTTTTTGCCCAAGAGTTGAAGTCCATGGCATTGAGAAAATATTCTATCGTCAGTTATTATTTAGACGTAACTTTCTTGGACGTGCAAGAAAGACAAAGGTCTTTAGAATTCTTAACAATTTATTTGTTAGTGACTGGCTTTTTCACGGCAGGGTTGTTTGGACGACACAATAAAAATATACAGTGTAACATTTCTTGATTAACAATGTTGAACCGTCCAATTATTATCATTATACCAAAAGCGATACATCGAATAAAAATTAGAGGGCGCTACTGAAATGAATTTTGGCTGTGCTGTGATTGAAAATGCTGTTATCATCACTGATGAGGAATTACTAGCCGAGACACGTTGGTGGTACGTGATAAATTCGTTTTAAATTTCCTTCAAGAAGGTAAAGAATTGAAACACTTCCGTATTATTATAATAAGCACTTATTTCCTGTTGCAGTGTTGAGCAGTTAAACTTGTTCCCCTTGACTTGATTTTTTTGTGTGTAATAGGTACTTCTTTCCAGCTTTGTTTTGGTCCTTTACTAATTTGATATCATATATTATTTTGCTATTTCGAAAACATGTCATGTTATCCAAATATATCATCGACATTAAAGGAGGTTAACATCCTAGCACCATCCCTCCAATGCTATTTGATAGTGATTATTGACTATGTATTTGGGCTTTGTGTTTAACTTTAACTCACGCATTAAGAGCATAAACATTCAATGGATATACATTACGTACATTTCTAAAATAAAAAGATCAAGGTCAAGTAATACATGATGCACTAGGGGATATGTCTTATCAAAGTTAAGTAAAAAAGGTCGGTAGAACTTGGGTAAAAGATCTTTGACTCCTTATTATTGGCATTGCAATCACAATGAAGGAATCAAGATGTAATCTTTGACGATGTTAAGAAAACTTTGAAAGTAACACTTTTGAAGTATTATTCAGCCGATATGAATAATAACATGAACTATAAAAGCTATTTTGGTCGTATTTATGCCAAATTCTAAAATTTGTAGTAAAACAAAGCACCAAAAATAGAAAAACATCGGAACAAAGAAAGACAAAAAAGGGAAATAAACAGGATATAAATCCGTCATTTTGACAATATTTCATAATAGTTTTCTTGAAGCCTGGAGCTTGAGAAATTCCATATTAAGTTCTCTAGGGGACAATAAAATACATAATGGTGAACGTGCCAGTTACGTTCTGATTGCCTACAGCAAAGTTTGCACTTTTCGAGATTTTTTACACTACCATTGTTGAGTTGATTAATTCATCCCTTCTTTTTTGGAATTAATGTCTTTCTGTATCTTTCATGAGATTACAAAAAGGGTCGCAGTCTTTTTTGTTGCGAACAAAAAATTTACAAAATTTGAAGGCTTGGGATCACTCAACTTCAGATTCAAATGATCAAAGTCAAACAGAGACCGTCTCAGTGAGTGAAATGTCCAACACAAAAACCCAAAATCAGAATAATACTAGTCTATCACTATCAATAGGCATGGACTTTCTTGAAAAAACATAAAATAAAACAAAGATAAGAAATACCCAGATGTAAAAACAGAAGAACGCATTTTCTCAAAATACGAGAAAAGAAAAGGGGGAAGAGACGGATACAATAACAGCACTATGGAATCACGAAAGACAACTCTAGGCGAGTAATCTCCACAGAGTTTAAAGAACTTTTAATGGCAGCGCCACTTTTTATTTTAAAAATACCTTCAGCTTTTGTGTTTGACTTTCATTCACTGATTCTAACATTGAGGGCAACGGAATACTATAGTCAATTAATTATGTTTCTATGGTGTGAGTTGGTATTCCTTGTCGATTTTGTTTTGCGTCTCTTTATCTGGGTGTTTACTCTGTGTTTTTGCATTGGGTGCTGTCGTTGGAGATTGTTTGTTAGAGACTTGTGGGTGTGTTCTGCTGTGGTCAATGTAGGATGATTTTGCTAAATATCTTATTCCATATCTTTGTGTATTTACACATTTTACAGTTTCGTAAATAAAAATCAGAACCAAATTTTCAAGATGGAAACTCAAAATAAACAGGTGACAGCGTCTTCGTTTCAAGACAAAAAAGCTTTGGTGATTTTGACTCATCCATCAATCAATATTCTGTTTTAAATTGAATACTCATTGCTAGTCGAACTTCCTATTGCTTAACATATGTCATTTAATATAAATGATTTAAATAAAGCAGAATTTGAATTTAGGGAAGAAAGGAGGGGATCTCCAACAACACCAGGTTGCAGCACCCACAGCAAAATCCCAAAACACCCATGCAAAAAACACAGAACAGACACCCACAGGAAGAGACACAAAAGGGACAAGGAACACCAACTCACAACATAGAACCATGAAACATAAAAGACTACACATAAAACGACGAGACCAATGGGCAACCGGTGCCGACTTAGGACGGCCATCTGCCATGCAAATAGCAGACGGTGTGGTTATCCTGGATTACGTGCGCACAACCCTCCCACTATTCCGATTTCCCAGAGGTCTCGAAGAACGCACAATTATGGTGTAGGGAAGAATACAACAGAAAATGAGAATCCTTTCATTTGTGCTATTTTTACTAATTCCATTTTCTGATTTGAAATATCTAAACATTGCAAAATTAATGAAAATAGAATGGAATATACATGTTTCAATTGCCCCGAAAACCAAATTCTGTACCTCTTATATTTGTTTTGAAAATCCTTAAAGAGGGGGGGGGGGGTCTAGCCAAACACTCAAGCCGTTGTCGATCCCTATTTTATGTGCTGTGTATTTGCATACAACTGGACAAATGTAGAAACTTGACAGACTGCGTACGGATCTGAGTGCACATAGTCTAACAGACAGGCCGTGGAATTTCGATGGCAAGCTGAACTTTAGCTGATTGTATTCAAGCTACGAATTCATCCGAAGTACGCTAAAATGGGGAGTTGGTGTGCGATGACGTACTCTCTCCCTGCTTTTGACACTTCCTTTCACACGTTATTAAAAAAACAGGATACGACCTAAAAAAAGAGAAAACTAACAAATAAAGGCAACGCAAGCAAAGCATCCCCTCGCAATTGCATGTTCTATTCATCAGCAAAATTATTTTGAATCATGTCCAAAGTGATCTTCACCTTTGACCCTTGATCTTGAAAACCAATAAGGTTCATCCTTTACTCATTTGTGGGAGGTTTGGTGATCCTGCAATAGTTGTTTGGTCTTTTTCAGACTAGTTCATAGTTATATTGACCTTTGACCCTTTACCTTGAAAATCGAAGTACACAGTGATATTGACCTTGATCATCCTCTACCTATTTGGAACATTTCTGGATGGTTTGATGTTTCTATGATAATTGCTTTGTCTTCTATACTGTTCACAAGGATTTCGAGTCTAAGTCTACAGTGACTTCAAATGACGCTTGACCTTGAAAAATGATAGGGATTATCCTCTCTCCATGGGGAACATTTGTAGAAGGTTTGATGTTTCTATGATGATTCCTTTGGCTTCTATGCTGTTCATAAGGATTTTAAGCCTAAATTCAGAGTGGCCTTGGCCTTTGTCCCTGACTTTGAAAATCAATAGGGTCCATCCTCTCTCCATGGGGAACATTTGTGGAGGGTTTGATGTTTCTATGATGATTGCTTTGTCTTTTATGCTGTTCGCAAGAATCCGGACACGCAGACAAACACCATAACACACACAACCACCCTGACGCACGGCAGCAATGCTGTATCTCCTCCTCAACTGCCGCAACAAAGTTGCAAGGGGATAAAAATTAGGCAAAAACATAAAAGTATGGACTAGTGCCGAACCATATCAAAGAAAGAAGGGGATCTCCAACAAGACTCGGTTGTAGCCACTGCAGGATAACATGGAAACACCCTATGTGAATACACAGAATCGTCCAGCACAGTAAGAGATACAAAAAGGGGCAAGACGCAAAAGGGGAAAGGAACAGCAAAAACGACATCAAAACACAGAATAGTCCAGCACAGCAAGAGATACAAAAAGGGGCAAGACGCAAAAGGGGAAAGGAACAGCAAATACGACAACAAAACACAGAATAGTCCAGCACAGCAAGAGATACAAAAAGGGGCAAGACGCAAAAGGGGAAAGGAACAGCAAATACGACATCAAAACACAGAATAGTCCAGCATAGCAAGAGATACAAAAAGGGGCAAGACGCAAAAGGGGAGAGGAACAGCAAATACGACATCAAAACACAGAAGAGTCCAGCACAGCAAGAGATACAAAAAGGGGCAGGACACCATAGTGACAAGGAACAGCAAATACGACAACAAAATACAGAATAGTCCAGCACAGCAAGAGATACAAAAAGGGGCAGGACACAAAAGGGGAAAGGAACAGCAAATACGACAACAAAACATAGAACAGTCCAGCACAGCAAGAGATACAAAAAGGGGCAAGACGCAAAAGGGGAAGGGAACAGCAACTACGACATCAAAACACAGAAAAGTCCAGCACAGCAAGAGATACCAAAAGGGGCAAGACGCAAAAGGGGAAAGGAACAGCAAATACGACATCAAAACACAGAATAGTCCAGCACAGCAAGAGATACAAAAAGGGGCAGGACATAAAAGGGGAGAGGAACAGCAAATACGACATCAAAACACAGAATAGTCCAGCATAGCAAGAGATACAAAAAGGGGCAATAAGCAAAAGGGGAAAGGAACAGCAAATACGACATCAAAATACAGAATAGTCCAGCACAGCAAGAGATACAAAAAGGGGCAAGACACAAAAGGGGAAAGGAACAGCAAATACGACATCAAAACACAGAAAAGTCCAGCACAGCAAGAGATACAAAAAGGGACAAATCTTAAAAAGGGAAAGGAACAGCAAATACGACATCAAAATACAGAATAGTCCAGCACAGCAAGAGATACAAAAAGGGGCAGGACACAAAAGGGGAATGGAAAAGCAAATACGACATCAAAATACAGAATAGTCCAGCACAGCAAGAGATGTAAAAGGGGCAAGACGCAAAAGGGGCAAGGAACAGCAAATACGACATCAAAACACAGAATAGTCCAGCACAGCAAGAGATACAAAAAGGGGCAGGACGCAAAAGGGGAAAGGAACAGCAAATACGACATCAAAACACAGAATAGTCCAGCACAGCAAGAGATACAAAAAGGAGCAAGACGCAAAAGGGGAAGGGAACAGCAAATACGACATCAAAACACAGAAGAGTCCAGCACAGCAATAGATACAAAAAGGGGCAATAAGCAAAAGGGGAAAGGAACAGCAAATACGACATCAAAATACAGAATAGTCAAACACAGCAAGAGATACAAAAAGGGGCAAGACGCAAAAGGGGAAAGGAACAGCAAATACGATATCAAAACACAGAATAGTCCAGCACAGCATGAGACGCAAAAGGGGCAAGACACCATAGTGACAAGGAACAGCAAATACGACATCAAAACACAGAATAGTCAATGACAGCAAGAGATGCAAAGGGGGCAAGGGGCAAGGCGCCATAGTAACAAGGAACACAGAATAGTCAAGGACAGCAAGAGATGTAAAAGGGGCAAGACGCAAAAGGGGCAAGGAACAGCAAATACGACATCAAAACACAGAATAGTCAAGCACAGCAAGAGACGCGAAAGGGGGAAGACACCATAGTGATAAGGAACACAAAATACGATATCAAAACACAGAATAGTCAAGGGCAGCAAAATATGCAAAGGGGCCAAGGGGCAAGGGGCAAGACACCATAGTGACAAGAAACACAGAAAAGTCAAGGACAGAAAGAGATGTAAAAGGGGAAAGACACCATAGTGATAAGGAACACAAAATACGATATCAAAACACAGAATAGTCAAGGACAGAAAGAGATGTAAAAGGGGCAAGGGGCAAGGGGTAAGGCGCCATAGTAACAAAGAACACAGAATAGTCAAGCACAGCAAGAGATGTAAAAGGGGCAAGACACCATAGTGACAAGGAACACAGAATAGTCAAGCACAGCAAGAGATGTAAAAGGGGCAAGACACCATAGTGACAAGGAACACAAAATACGACATCAAAACACCAAACAGAAAAGACCGAGGCCAATGGACAATCGGTGCCGACTTGGGATGGCCCTGTGCCATATTAAGTAACGACTTCTATAGTAGGAAACATCTATATGAACAAATCGAGAGACAAAAATATTTAAGCAGGCGCTCAAATATCATTTCACACTTTCATTATTCTATACTTGCTATTATTTTTTATCTGCCTATTTTTTGCACTTGATTGATTCTACCTAACACAGATACGAAGAGGCTGGTACGATCTATTTACATATATCTTATATGAAATCGTCAATGAAATATTTACTTGTCATATTTTTTTCGTCATGTCCTCTTTGTTGCAATTTACGATGAAACAAAACAAAGGGGCCCATCATAAACTCTTTCCAATAAATCATACTAGAGATTTTATGTTTATGACATAATCGTTTGCCAATTTCATTTCTAATTTCCGACTCCAGTCTGGTATTTGTTCGCACATATTTGGGAGAGGAAATCTTATTTATCTATTCCAAAAGAGTTAATAACTTTAATTTCGTCTCTGATTATGACTAATTAGATCGTCATCTTCATTAATTTATTACATAACATTTTGCCCTTCCGTCGAGTGTACTTTATGGCTAGCTAATGGTGATTCTATAAGTGTTATAATTAATATTGAAATATACGTCCTTTTGGAATAATCCAAGTGCGCCATATGCGCGTTTCAACTATTAATGTCTCATCATTGATGCTCGCTGACGAAATAGAGAATATCTAAATATTGAAAACACGAAGAGCGAAATCTGAACATGACCTAAAATGTATGCCAAAGAGCGAGCCAAGAACAGAGTCATGCCTTCAAGAAAATTACTCTTGGTTTCAGAATAAATCACATTTGTTCATAATAAATTTACAAATATGAAGTCTATAATAACAGTCCACCAGCAGAGATACCAACCTGACGGTGTGAAACATAAAATAAGCTTTAAATGCATCAAAGATGCAAAGTGCCGAGTTGCAAAACTGGAATATAAGTATGAATGTGCAGACTTGTAATGTACATGAATTGATTATGATCTTGGCAGATGGGAAACATTACTGGCACATTTCAGGTTGATACTCATTCATTTATGATTCAGAAACCATCTTCATTCATCAGAGTCCTGCGAGTTTGACCTTTGACCTTTTGACCCCAAAATCATCAGGAATCATCCTTGATTCATGGGAAATATTTCTGACAAGATCCATGATTATAGGTGCAATACAGGCTCTAATATGGTCCGGAAACCATTTTCAATTACCGAAGTCCTGTGACCTTGATCTTTGACCCTTTGACCCCTAAATCAAAAGTGGTCATTTTCTATTCACTGGAAACATTTCTGGCAAGTTACATGATTATAGGTGCAATACAGGCTTAAATTCAGTTGGGAAACCATTTTTAATCATCTTAGTCCTGTGACCTTGACCTTTGACCTTTTAACCCCAAAATTGATAGTGGTCATCCTTGATCCATGGGAAACATTTCTGGCAAGCTTCATGATTATAATTGCAATACAGGCTGAAATATGGTCCGGAAACCACTTTCAATCATCAGAGTCCTGTGACCTTGACCTTTGACCTTTTGACCCCAAAATCAATAGGGCTCATTCTTGATTCATGGGAATCATTATTGGCAAGTTTCATGACTTTAGGTGCAATACAGGCTAAAATATGGCCAGGAAACCATTTTCAATCATCAGAGTCCTGTGACCTTGACCTTTGACCTTTTGACCCCAAAATCAAAAGTGGTCATTTTCTATTCACAGGAAACATTTCTGGCAAGTTACATGATTATAGGTGCAATACAGGCTGAAATATGGTCCGAAAACCAATTTCAATCAACAGAGTCCTGTGACCTTGACCTTTGACCTTTTGACCCCAAAATCAATAGGCCTCATCCTTAATTCAAGGGAAACATTTCTGGCAAGTTTCATGATTATAGGTGCAATACAGGCTGAAATATGGTCCGGAAACCATTTTCAATCATCTGAGTCCTGTGACCTTGACCTTTGACCTTTTGACCCCAAAATCAATAGGCCTCATCCTTGATTCAAGGGAAACATTTCTGGCAAGTTTCATGATTATAGGTGCAATACAGGCTGAAATATGGTCCGGAAACCATTTTCAATCATCTGAGTCCTGTGACCTTGACCTTTGACCTTTTGACCCCAAAATCAATAGGGCTCATCCTTGACTAATGGTGAGTAAGTGTATGAAGTTTCATTGTTATAGCCTCTTTCGTAGTTGACTTATAGTCCGGAAACCAATTGTTGACGCCCTCCCGCCCGCCCAGACGCCCGCCCAACCGCCCGCCCAACCGCCCGCCCAGACGCCCGCCCGCCCGCCCGCCCGTCTCACATCAAATTAAGAGCCGAGTTTTGCAACTCGGCTAATAAACATGCAGAGTTACCAACCTGACGGTGTGAAATATAAAATAAACATGCAGAGTTACCAACCTGACGGTGTGAAATATAAAATAAACATGCAGAGTTACCAACCTGACGGTGTGAAATATAAAATAAACATGCAGCATACCAACCTGACGGTGTGAAATATAAAATAAACATGCAGAGTTACCAACCTGACGGTGTGAAATATAAAATAAACATGCAGCATACCAACCTGACGGTGTGAAATATAAAATAAACATGCAGCATACCAACCTGACGGTGTGAAATATAAAATAAACGTGCAGCATACCAACCTGACGGTGTGAAATATAAAATAAATATGCAGCATACCAACCTGACGGTGTGAAATATAAAATGAACATGCAGCATCATATCCCACCCATCGTGCCAAGTCTTTCGGTACAGTTTTGGACATAATGACTTTCACACGTTTTGGTCATATTACATTATTTGGATTGAGGATCACTGATGAGGGTTAAGTACCCGAAACGTGCATGTCTGGTCCATGCTGCAAATTCATCTGTTCTTAAATGATGCTATTGAATTTGAAGACGTTGAACATCAAAGATGTACCTATCAATTATTCAGTTTAAAAGTCGAGAAGACAGGGCAAAATCATTAGAATTTCCATTGGAATAGTTGCAAACCTCGGAATAAACAACATTCCGAAGTGAGACCAGGTGTCCGGGGAGAGTCAGCGTCTCCTGTTTGCATCCAACACCCGTCGCAATAGCTCTATGAAATCTTGTTAAATTCAGTGATTGTCAAGTTTTATTACGAAAGCCATTCAATAGCAATCCAAAATGTCACTTATCATTCTGGAAGAGGGATCAATATCCCGTAGCGACCGCAGAACTTCCTCAATGATGATTAATATAACCCTGAACAAGTAGTATACTTACAAGCCTTCTGGTTCTAACGATGAAATCTTCACATTTGGAACATGTCCTGGCGTACCATATTAGCTCAGAGAAACAAAAACGTCATAAGCAGAAGACGGAATGTTGCTACTCATGAAAAGGAAGGTAGTTATGAGGAAGCTGAGGTATTTCAAATTCAGAATGAACTTTATGAAGTCATGTTTCCCTTTCGATTAATCTTTCTCACAAAGATTAGTTAACATTTAATCCGATTCATATTCAGATCTCATTTTATCTTTAGACGACAATGATCAACTGAATATATGACCGTCAATATATGACAAACATGACGACTTCAACTTCAAGATTGGAAATGTTCCTCTCTGAGTAGTAACATTCCTTCGTCCATCCACAGCAAGCTCAAGCTGTGTACAACGGGTAGATACTGAAAGCAAGGCGAATTACCGAGAAAATACTCAAACAGGGATTTATTTATTAGCTCTTATTTTCAGAAGACACAATCCAAAAATATAAAAACTATAACAAATCGTTGTCATTATATTGCAAGATAGTTAAGGTTAGATGTCAAACGTCTTTAAATCGATAGCATCATTTAAAACCAGATGAATTTGCAGCATGGACCAGACATGCACGTTTCGGGTACTTAACCCTCGTCAGTGATTCTCAATCCAAACAATGTAATATGACCAAAACGTGTGAAAATTATTATTTCCAAAAATGTATCGAAAGACGTAGCAGAATGGAACCATCCTGTAGACAATGTGCCAAAATCATGTTCTTGTGTAAGTATAAGATTTGAACACAGAAAATGCGAAAGAAATTAAGATGAGTTAATTTTTCACATGATCAGCACATTTGTAGATTCTCTCACATTTTCTATGTCCGTATCTCAAGCTTAAACTATTAGAATACTTCTACATGAATTTTGGACTTTCCTGATTCAATCCAAACTATGTTCATTTTGTTGTTGATTGTTTCTATTTTGTCTCATTTATCTTTATACAATGTGAACTCACAAAGGAATGACAAAAGCAATGAAAGAAAAGTCACAGTTGAATGGTGTCAATTGAGTTCCTTTGTTGCCTGTTTCCAGAGGACAATTGGCGGAGCAATTCACAATTTTGTCATTTGAATGCAGCCGTAGTAAGGAAGAAGATATCAATATAGCAAAGAGACGACTGTCAAGCCAATAAAGCGGTCTGTTTGTAGCAGGTAGAAGCCGTCCAAATGGACATTTACGCTCAATAATGCACCGTAAATCTGAATGGATTCTAACTTGTACAACCCAAAAATGGCAAACGACAAGTCAGGGAGTCATCGTAAAAACTATAAATCCAAGAAATATGAATCTCAGCATTGATGCCATCCAATCATCCCACTTACTACCAATGCATAAATAGCAGGAAACTGACAGGCAAAATTGATCCGTGCCCGTCCATTTCACCTAAAAGAGCGGGATAATCGTGAAATGTTGCCAATTTCTATGAGATTTCCCGCCATTTTTCTCGAACAAAACATATGTTTGTTGGTATGGTAGGCGCTAATTTGACGCGCATTCAAGCCTAGGTTAAAAGTTAGATAATACTAAATCTGACAGGCGGGAGTTACCGCTCTTCTTTATGAGCAAAAAGACTTAGTTGATATGACATATTACTTTAATGCAAGCCACTCCATCATATCTAACTGTCAGTGGTTTTGAAATATTCTCTTATTATTTTTTCTCGAAGAATGACGTAAACGATCATAAGATGATCACAGATCCTAGGGCCCTCTTTTTTATATTTTGAAGTCCTTTTTTATAATCTTGACTTTTCAAAAGTTCTTCGTCAATTTCAAAGATGTTTACGCGAGTCTTTTTTTTTTCTTTAATTCTTTTTCATCTTAAAGACGTCATCGCAAGATCTTTCAAATTGTTAATAGAAAAGAGAAGAAATTACATTCTATGATAAGTCTACTGGGTTATTTTAAAATGAAAGAAATAAAAGAAAAAAACGTTTCATGTTCAGTCACAATTGGAGTTGTTATCCGGGTTACGCATTCTGACAATCATACTATTAAAGAATTTGGGGAAAAATTACAATCACTAAATCATTATAAAATCAGTAATAATAGTTCAAGATTAGAGGCAATCAGATGAAAATAAATAGTTTTAAAAGAAAAGAGGAGATCTCCAACAAGACTCGGTTGCAGCACCAACAGCAAAAAACACCGTATGAAAAAACACAGAATAGCCCAGCACAGCAAGAGACGTAAAATGGACAAAGAACACCAAATGCCACAAAGAAACATCAAAACACAAAAGACTATAGATAAACCAACGAGACTAATGGGCAATCGGTGCCGATTTAGGACGGCCATCAGTAGCAAACGGTGTGGTTTTCCAGAACACGTGCGCACAACCCTCCCCCACTTTTCCGGTTACCCATGGCTCACGAAGAACGCACAATTATATTGCAAAATAACCTCCTCACCATAAGATGACCACACATGACAGTTCCTCGTGGCCTGTGTTCTCTAACGAGGTTTGGACAGGGCCCGTTCATGGAGTCCCATCGTCAATGCTAGTCAGAGTGCAATTCTGGTGACAGTAGGATTGCATCCTTAATGTAAAAGGCATTTGATGATTCTGACAAATTTTCGATGGTAATTTTGTTTAACTTTGATCTTTCTTATTTTGTTGATTATGTCACAATAAAAAGCGGGTTATGAAATACCAAAAGTAATATACTATGTAGCTGGTATAAGTTCGAATTTAAAAAGAAGCTGACAGAAATATGTGTAAAATCTCCACAAAATCATAAAGTTTAAAACAGTGGAAACCTTGACCTAAAAGTTTCTTGAAATTAAATGCACAAATTTAAATTCAAAAATTAAAACCAGAGGGCACTACTGAAATACATTTGGCTGTCAGAAAATCACTTTGGCATTTAAAAAGCACCACTGATGAGGATTTACTATCCGAAACACGTGTCTGGTACATTAGTTCTTCAACAAGGTAAAGAGTTGGAATGCTTCCGAATTATCGGTAATATGAAAATACAAAATCATCTCTTTTGTCATACACTCTCGTATAAATCTCTCTGTTTGCAAATTTGATATTTAGGTTCAAAAATGGTGTTTCTGTGTTTGTAACGTTTGATTTGTTGAGTGTCAATTCCTGTGGATGAATTTCAGTCTTATATTTTTCAAAAACATGGTTGTCAATAGGCAGAATATAATCCAGGTAACTAGAAGTAACATTGAAACATTTCAAATCATCAAGCTTTCTTTGCTTGTGAACATTTTGGATAAATTCTTTTTCGTAAGTGTATAAAAATAAATCTGCAATAAGAGGAGTAATGTAAGTACCTATAGGGATCTCTGCCATTTGCTTGTAGAGATTCTCACCAAATCTAACATAAATGTTGTCCGAGAGGAAGGAAAAGGCATTCCACAAGTCACTACATGTCCATGATTTGCATGATTTGTAGTTTGTTGCGGAAAAGAAAACCTTTGATTCAGATGTACAAATTGTCGTAAGGAAGCGTGGTGTGCATATTAGAGAGGTCGTATGAAGAAATTGAATTGACTTGGAAATTTCTAGATTTCATTTTGTCAATCACATCCCCTGATTTTTTAATAGACCAAAAGTTTAATCAAATTTATGACGTTCTGAAATGTCAAGACTTTTCGCTAGACTAGACTCTTCCAAAAGCAGTGTAAACAACCACCAAGTATAAAAGTTATATTTAGGGATATTTCAAGCATCACTGGCGTTAAACCGTTAGTTACATGTACTCTCATCCAAAAATGGCGGACAGAAAAATAGGCAGGAACGATTTTTCTCTTTTATTTCACTTATTCTAGTGTATATTAAAAATCTGAAGTGATGGAAATGTACTTATGTAAAGTATTATTGTCGGGGAACCTTCTAAAATTCATTACCTTTCTATTTAGAGCAATTTATAGGCAGCGAAATTTTCAGCCAAGACGATAGTAACGCAAATTTCTAGATTAAAGAGGGTGCTACTGAAATGAATTTTGGTGGCTCTGCTGGAAGCATCACTGATGGGAATTTAATATTCGAAACACGTGTCTGGTGCAGAAAAATTGGTTTGGAATTTTCTTCATGAAGGTATAGAGTTGGAACACTTCCGTATTATTATGATAGTAACTCAAAGCTCTCGCAGTTCATGAGATGATACTAACGCATCCTCAAAAAATCCAGTAGGGACATCTGAATCAGTACTTACTAAGAATCGAGCATACAAGATGTTTTTTAACGTAAATTTACATCAATGATTATTAAAGACGAAAAAGGAAATAAGAGACGCTCATAGAAAGTAGATAATGTGACCGGGTTGAGTAAGTATCTCCTGCTTATTATCATAGCGTGCCGCTGACGTATTGTTTGAGAAGTCAACTCCGACCACTGTGAATTGGTCTGTGTCAGAGTATAATTTCAACATTTCGGAAGTCGTATTTTTTTTTTAAATAAGTGGCCTAAGCTGTATAGATTCTCAAATGATATAATATTCTATTTACACAGTCAGTCAGCGTTCAAATCCTATTAACCACCCAATATTTTCATAAAATAATGACCAATCAAATTTCTCTCTGTCAATGCAATCTATCTTTTCAATTATTGAGATGTTGTTACAATCTTCTTTATTATTGAATATGATCTATTTTTATATTTTTCTTTAAAATTAGAACATTTCATCACGTAATTTGAAATCGGCTTACATCAAATTGTTCTCAAATTTAGAGAAAAATATGGGCGTTCAACGACAATTATTGTTTATACATCTGCGGGGAAATGTTCTTCAAACGCACTTTATAACAAAAAAATGGTACAACACTATTAAAAAGGTGACTTTTGTGGTTGGACACACACGTAGCAATATAAGATTGTTATTTGTTATATAGATTTACTTTATCATAATTGTCACATACTACACTTCACTACAAGCGGTACAAGTTTTCATATATTCGCTCAAAGACATCATTTTTCTAACAAAACACTAGAAAATTATTCTTTCTTTATGTTCTTCTTTTTCTTATTGTCATTTTACATATTTACATCTTCCTGCTTTAGATAGCAAATTAGAAAATATGATAAACTCTCTCTCTCTCTCTCTCTCTCTCTCTCTCTCTCTCTCTCTCTCTCTCTCTCTCTCTCTCTCTCTCTCTCTTGTCCCCACTGTCCATATTATTCCATTTCATTGACATTTCGACAAATCCACTTCCTGCTCTCTGCAGATATTTGCAAAACAAAGTGTTCCTCGGCTAATTAAACAGAAATATAATAAATTTACTTGTGGTCGATGGGTCTGGGAGAGGTGATAAATCTAACCATAATCATACCATTTCTGTTGTAGTTAGTTCGTATTTTAACGAGATTAAGCCTCGAATCGACAATGAGGCTATCATATACATTTCCGTTTCCGGTCAAGACCGGAAGTGTTCGGGTGAAGAAGAGGTCTTATGATTTATCACTGAATAAAGCAGATGATAATACTGAAATATTACGGTGTTATATTTCTGTTTGATTTATAAATTGTCTCCTGAAAGTCCCTCTGGAAACGTAAAAAGAAAAATGACTTCTAATTATTACGAATTTGATTCATTTGTATTAAAATTGGCTTTCAGACACCATTCTCGAATGATTATCAATAATGGACAATCGTCAAAAATGGACAAGCGTATAAAATTTATTTTTCTGGAGGGTTTTATCTTATTTTTATAGGCATACGTAGATTCATCTAAATAGAAATAATCTCGATATGTCTGATTTTAAATGTGTCAAAAGTTTTGATGTATAATCATGTGTTCCACTTTTTGATATTGTATCTGTATCACAACGCGTCTCATTCAAACCGTTAAAGAACAAATTTCATAAATCTCGTGAAATTAAAACTCGCCCTAGACATAGATAAAACACGAGAATTCAAACCACACGCCAATCTTAGTTTGTATAAAAACATGTGAACTCCATCTCTGAGAACACAAGAGAGGAAACGACAAATTCTTTATAATCCTCAATTATTTTTGTAAACCTCGAGTCAATAGAACCAATTACTCTCTTAAATTTCCATTCCCACTTTTGGTAGTCACTAATTAGGGCCGCTCCAAATCTAGAGTCCAACTTCTCGGAAAAATGGCATGTAATTTGAATGGAGATAATTATGGGCTTTGCGCCATGCATCCCGTCCTAATTCATTTAAATACTTGTTTAGTGGGAACCTACTTTGTGATAATACCGTGTATCCACGTGATTAGATGATTGTAAACAGCCAGATATACCAAAAACTCTCATTTTCATTAGTCATACATTGTAACTGAATTATACGAATATCATGTCATGTGACAATGTACAATAATGACCAAAGAAATTAACAAGACTGAATCCTTGATGTACCATTTTCTGTCTATCTTTATTTTGTTTAATTGATATTTAATCAATTTATCAGTTGTTGAAAAGAGATCTATAGATACATGTGTAACAATTAAGGTAAATATTACAACGATATGCACAAAACTTCGTTTCCATCACATCATGACCAAAATTTCATTCCTTGATTTGAAGTAAACTAAACTGATCATCAAATATCTAAAAATAGATCACTGGAACAACCATCAATAAATAACGATACGTTGATACGTATACTTGCAAATTCCAATGATAACATGGCAGAATTTATGATAATTTCATTGAATTTCTAGGAAAATGTATTAATATATGCAATTTTTTGCACACGTCATAAATTGAGTTCCGGAACATAAATTATTATAAACTGAACATTAAGCTCTTCATTTTCGATAATTATGATGAAGATGATTATGCATATTTTATAAGCTATGTTTTGTACACTTTATGACCTATCAACTCTGTTCTAGCATTACCTTTCTATCCCCCCCTTTTTTTTTTATTTATTTTTAATTTCATTTTTCCTTTAGTTTTGGTGGCTTTGGCTTTGCACTTGTAAGACAAATCCTCATTTCTGGTTTAGCTCTTACGGAAGACCGTAGGTGACAGCAATGAATGATAATTTATCGGTCGGCTGCCACATAATTATATGGCGGCCGCCAGAGTAAATATTATGTGGCGGTCGCCACTTAATTTATCTGGCGAACGCCACTTAATGATGTGGCGCCTACCATTTCGTTATAAGGCGGCCGCCACATACATTTAATTTATCTGGTGGCTGCACAGGGGCTACAGTACACAATGAGTACAGAATAAATATCCCCTCCCCTCACTTATAATACATAAATAAACACGTTTATTTATGTATTATAAGTGGAGGGGAGGGGGTATTTATTCTGTACTCATTGTGTATTGTAGCCCCTGTGGTGGCTGTAACTTAAATATCTAGCGGCCGCCGCTTTAACTAAGTGGCGGCCGCCACATAAATTAATCAAGTAGCGGTCGCCACATGTTTAAGTGCATAGCATTCGCAACAATTAAGTTGCGGTCGCCAGATGAATAAGGTGGTTGCCGCCATATTATGATGTGGCGGTGGCCTGATAAGTCATAATTCATACCTGTCACCTACGGTCTTCCGTATACAAGCTCAATTATTTCTAAAAAAAAAGTTTAACAGAAACTTTTGTTCGAAAAGCATCAACCATCGTTAAAATACACATGTTTACACATGTTTTTTTTTCACACTTTCACATTAACATTCAGTTGTTTGTCATTCGTTTTCATTTTATCTTAATTACAAAGATTTGTTCATGTTTATTTTTGTTCATCACGATATATTGAGTTTTGTTTTTTGTTTGTTTGTTTGTTTGTTTGTTTGTTTGTTTTTTTTTTTTTTTCGTTATCTTCATGTATTTTATCTTATTCAAATATATAGTTCATATTCGACAATTCCTTTTTGAAAATATGATTTCGGTAAAATCTGACACTACAGCACAAATATCACTCAGTCCGTGTAATGGTTATCTCTCCGGAAATTTTATACTCTGGAAGCGATTACGACCAAGTCGCGAAATTACGTGAAAGGAAGAAAATGAAAAATGTCTTTTTGATTATTTAATAAATAGTTTTGAGTGGAAAGGCGCATTGGAATCGATTCAGAAGTCAATCCTCGTGCGATCTGAAACGTGTTAATCACGGGCTCCGGCTACATTAAGTTGGTCCTCTATAAAACCCGTCACATCATATTGCAAAGCTTAACATGTAAAGCTGATACTTTCTAAGAAATTGATAGGTCGGCTTGACACAATGACAAAACATTGTACTTGTCCAAAAATTCGAGGTCTATTATTGAAATAAATTAAAGAAATAACTGAGAAATTTCCTTTCAAGATTCCTCGTTTAATCAAAATATTTCTAAAATGTTTTAAAATCCAAAAGAGGATTTGTTTAAAGCGTGAAATCAGATTTGAAGGGGGAGTGGTAGATGGATCCAAAGAGACGGTTGCATCAAAGAACATTCTAAAAGATATTGATCGATTACGTGATGAGGTATGATCTCCAACAAGACGACGTTGAACATAGTGATCACAGCGGAACACACATATATGACGAAAAAATGGAAATAGGACAGAACGTAACAAACTACTTCATGTATCAACAAACAGACATAGACAACGAGAGCAATCATATAACCAAGGAACAAGGCAAAAACTCCATTGAGACAATAATAATTTACGAAAAAGGTAGATCATCCCACAGTCATTAACTTTAAAATTGCACCGCTCTGGTTGGTTGTAAATGAAAACAGATTTTTTTGTAGATCTATGGCAACACCGAAACAGAGTAAATAGGCAGCCAAGTATACTTGATATATCTGAGTTTCCTACATGTATCAAGGATCAGCAATTTTATTTTAAATCCCTGTTACAATTGAATCTTTTTCGGTGTTCGCCCTAAACATGTACTATTTATCAAGCAGAGAACGCAGCGATACGTCATCAACTCATGTAGATCTAATACACAAAATATTGTTCATTTTTCTTCAGACTTTATCATACAGAACCCTCGTCTCCTCATTTGAAGTTACATGAAGGACTTATAAACAGAGTGTTTATAAGTCCTTGGTTACATGTAGGTTTGGCACCCACTGAGTATCCGGATAAGTACATCGTTTGAGCATATATATATTTGTTTTGCCTCGGACTAGTTTGACCCAATGGGAATGCTTGAGTTTGGTCATGTGACTGCCCGACAAATTCTTGTGGAAAGTCAGTTTCAAAAATTTGTAAGGCAATGGCCGACAATTAGCAAAACTGGGTAAAACTTTACAGCACTATTGCTTGGTAAAGCAGGAGGACAGTAGGAATCACCATGTCTGTCTGTCTGTCATACCTAAAATGGTCCTCGACAAAACAAATCAGTTATTAGGTTTGTTACTGACCTTACACGGAAATCTGTCGGGTTGATAAAGCCCATAGAAGGCTCGGCGCAAGCGCCTCGCCTTCTATGGGCTTTATCAACCCGACAGATTTCCGTGTAAGGTCAGTAACAAACCTAATAACTAATAATATATATCATCAGTCTAGGCCGAGATGGCCGTCCAAAGTCCACTGCGAGAGCACATTGGCCTGAGCCTTTTTTATGTGCTGCTTCAATGTTGTGTCTGCTTCGGTTTGTTTGACTGTCTTAGCGTATTACCTCTGCGGGGGTCTAATTAGAGATCTTTTTCTTGCATGTGGCAAAATAGCGCTCAATTTCCTAATTTGCATAGCGGCCATATTGGATTTCGTAGGCTTCATATTCTTACTATAGGAGTCTATGGGGAGCAAATAGTAAATTGAGAATACTCACGATTTCATGACACCAATCAAATTTGTCCACATATAGGAAGAAACTCTACAACAATCTGAATTTATAAATCCATATCTTTGATAAATTAACGAATTTTTACTTCTATCATTTTTGAGGTGAAAATTCGAGGCGATACTGCCCATACCCTCAATGTTAAGAAAGTCCAAAACTTGTCACTAGCCGCACTTTAACTTTGTTTATCAGTAGGAAATCATGGGAGCCGTGTATTTGTCCACATCGTTTCGGATAGATCGCGATATCAAATTCCGGATTTGGTCAACTTGAGAATCATAAAATGAAATTAAGTTCTGTCATTTTTTGGTTGAAAATCGATATTTTGAGAAATAAGCCTGTCATATTGATGGAATCACTTTATCGGCTTTGCCAGGATAAAGATAATCTTGTGTTCATACGTAGAGTGGGTAAATTTTTTGATAATAAATAGGCTAAATTGGATTAGAAACAGTTTTATTTTGCAAGGGTACATTCTGCTTTTTGTATTTATTTGATCTGATGCATTTAAAATGTATTGCATTTTCTGGCATGTCGGGTCATTCTTGTTTAAGATTTGGCGCGTTTCAAACATAGGTATATAACGTAATATAATCGTCATATGAATACATTTGCATATATGAATAAATTGAGCGCTATTTTGCCATATGGTTTACAAACGTGGAGGAGCATATCACATCACGTTTTGAAATTGTATTCAAGAACGTAACGTTTCAACTTCTGCCTGTAGCATACATGTATACGACCAGGGTTTTTTTTTCCTTGTTTTGGGGCCGAATTTCGGCCCCTTCCCAATGCCAAATTTCCTCTCCTATTTCTAAGTACATTTTTTAAAGTTTTTTATTCATCCCATGTTCATTTCAAGCAAATCAATGGATCATCAGTGTTCATAAATGATACTTTAAGGTTATACTTTGGTGAGAGTTCAAGTTGTACAAAAATTTTCCCAATTTTAGCAAAATGTCGCAAATTTTCCCAAATTGGACAGGCACAGGCACCTTCCCCAAAATAAAAAAAAAAACCCCCTGACGACACAGGCACCAGATTCCTAGAGAGAAAACCATAACCCATCTAAAACGCCCTTTCTCTTCTCTTTATCCTTTAGGAAAGAGTAAAGAGAAAAGAAACGGGAGTTCTTCTTCCTTGCTCTGGCCACCTTCAACTTTATGAATACTCTGCCAGTAGTGTGCGCATGTTTAAAATTTTAAAAACTTTAGCGCATGCGCAACACAAGCCTGTACATAAAAAAAGAGTTTTAAAAGATGTGGTATTAATTTTTTTTCTAGGAATCTGGCGCCTGTGGTATACGACACTGATTGCATCAGATGCGGCATACTTATATTTATTCACTAAATTTTTTTATTTATTCATTTACTTATTTATCATGTCATTTTTTTTTTAAATTTTTCTCAAAGTTAAAAAAATCTTTCTTTTTTTTTATTTCTTCAGTTCTTTTTTATATTGTACATGTACTGAGTAGTATTTTTACTTTGGCTCTTTTTTTCTTTTCTTACCAGAGCAGACTAATTCACATTTATTAGGCATTGCGGAAAGTAAGGGGTGGGGGGGGGGGGGGGCATTTAGACACAAGACCGATAACTCTATATTTTCTATACGTCATTTCCGGTAAAAGTGAAAATAGACGTAGCATGTGTTGGTTTCGTATTGATGAGTACAAACTATATTTTGAGCATTTTTGGAACAAAATATAGTATAGAATCAAAATAGACAACGTTTAGGACATTTTCCGAAAACATGGCATCTCTAAAAAATGCAAACAAAGCAAGGGCTAGAAGCCACAGAGAGAGGGGACAGGTACATAAGTAGAGAAAATAGATTTGTACATAAAAATAAATGCAGATGTCTGTTACTTAAACCCCTATCACTTAGTTTTACGTATCCATGTATCTACGGCAAATCAGGATACGTGGCAGTAAGAAAGGTAGTTTGAAATCCCTGACCCAAACCAGCCTTTGACGGTTATTTGAACAGTTGCCGAGTTGGGGCTGGCCCGTTAAGGTCAGGACGTATCCTGTATTGAAAACTGTTGATTTTAGCGACCCTCCGTAGGGTCACACATTCCCCAAGACTAAATAATCTAGTCTCTTGGATGCTGTAACGGTAGCAACCGTAAAACAAGTTTGCGACAATTGACACATCGCAATCGTCAAATGAATAATTTACAGAGGTTAATCTACAATTGGATCTAAGTGGGTCTCATGGACCAGATGAAATTTGGCCAATGGGTCCCAAGCCATAACAATGGGTCTCAACAAAAATTAATGCCTCCAAAAAAGATTTACAGCTTATACACTTTCTCGACTTTGAAAGTGTTATGTAAACTTGAACTAAAACGGACGCAATATACAAAAGTGAATAATGCATACAGTGGGATGCAGTGATCAGAAATTAATGGATTCTGGGTGATTTTTATGCCTCAGAGACGCAAGACGCAGAGGTAGATTAATCCCTGAATTTATTTACCAACCTATGACAATATGTTGTATTTTCCTTAATCAGGTATGTTGCAGCTGAATATTTTTTTTTTTTTAAAGTTCAAAGGTCAAAATGGTGATGGATTCGAGCAGAGTTGGATCTTTTTCAGATGCAACATTCCTTATTTTGGCCTTATTTGACCGAAAATACAACATGAGTTGGTCAATAAATGATTCCTCTAGCGATTGTGATGTGTCAGTAGATGTAGTTGCAATTGTGTGAGAAAGGATGAACATGCAACCCTTGAGAGGGTAGCTGATATCAACAGTTTGCAAATTATAGGATATGTCCTGACCGTAACCCAGCCCCCAACTGTCCAAATAACTGTCAAAGGCTGATTTGGGTCAGGTATTTTGGACTAAAAGAAAGGAACACCGTAGCAAATTGCCAACTACTCTTTTATATGTAGCATAATCTCTTCATACGAATGTGGCGTTTTTTAAGTTCGCACTTCAAAGTACATAGCACATAGGTTGCAACATCCATACGTTGTGGGTACTTAGCATGAACACAGTGCAAACGAAAACGTCTTTAATACTCTTACAACGCAGTATGAACGAATCACTATTGCATACAGTGTCTCAGTGGCATAGGTGCCACATACAAGGCATTGCTGATACATACCCTCAGCTTTCTTTTCTTATCCACTAAGTATGATACACGTTTTAATTTCTTATATTTCGTTTCTTCAGTTTACTCCTGCATATGTATGGCATACAAAGTATGCTCTCTTCGTTCCTGATATGTAAGAGCTACATTGGTGTTGCGTTGTTGTTTGAGTATATTTTGTGTTACATTAAATGAGTACATTGGTGTTGCATTGTTGTTTGAGTATATTTTGTGTTACCTTAAAGGAGTACATTGGTGTTGCATTGTTGTTAGAGTATATTTTGTGTCACGTTAAAGGAGTATCGCTCCCTCTACCTCGGCGTAAAATGTGTATTTGCTATGTTTAATTAACACATGTGGATAATCTTTGGGCATAAAGTAATTTTTTCACCAATTTACAATGAATTAAAATAAATTCTACCTTACATTTACAAGTTTTCACTACATCAACCAAGCAGATTAGATTCTATGACGGACAAATCCTAAATAAAGTACACGCTGAGCGTCACAAAAGGAACTTTGACAGTATTCTTTATCATTTTTGTGTTCATGTAAGTTAAAGTGGAAAATCTGAAGAAATAATATTTGGAATTAAGACTTGAACTTGTGAGAGGGACGAAATATGCGGCAGACCTTTTCGTTTTTGGCAATTTGGAAATTTGGCAAAAATACTCCTCTTCCATAGCTGATACGAAACAGTGTGATAAGGGCCGGCTTTTATTAAATGATCAGGAATTATTTCCGATTTTGCTTATTTCTGATTGGTGGAGATGCTGTTTGATAGAGTGTACCTCAGAGTGAGTTGACTGCTAACGCTCCAAAGCGGTCTATTCGGGATTAGCGCGTGCTTCTCCAGCACGTGCATTGATTTTTGTAGTGTTAGATCTTTGACTTTGCGTATCATTACAATGCAAATTTTAACAAAATCCTGATGATTTAATAAAGCAATTATTGACTTTTGATTTCGGTCTACTCGTGACTATACAGACCTGGTCAGGTATTGGTTAACCTCGGCCTTCGGCATCGGTAAACCAATACCTGACCAGGTCTGTATAGTCACGAGCAGACCGAAATCAAAAGTCAATAATTGTATATAGTCAAGTTAGAGGACTTGACCTGAACTGAGATGGACTTATTCCCTTGCCAATCAAGTCCATGGGGAAGGGGGGGGGGGGGGCGCATAGTGTATCTTAGTTACTGCACAACAGAGAGGTGATATTTTGCTGTATCTTCTCCACTGCAGTGGGTTCCTGATGTCAAATGTCACTTCTCCATTGCGCGGTAACTAGCGACATTTATGCTGTGCCAAGGAAGGCTTCCCTTTATGTTTTCATGTTATTAAACATTTGAACTATTTTCAGGTGGAAAGTAGAGCTCATCTTGGCTTCTTAGAGAAGAAGAAAGATTACAAAGCACGAGCAGAGTGAGTATATATGTATTGTCTAGCTATTTCTCCATTCTAATATTCCTGATCTTGTAAGAGGAGCTCAATATGTCTGAGCTGAAATACTTCAGTGTTGTTTTAACTTTTAATTTGCTGTTGATTTTCATGATAATGTCATTTACAGGCACAAAATGAAATGAAAAACATTGTTAAACATTATTGGTTCCATAATAAGGATTTGAAGGGGTCTATTTGTAGATTTCATATGTATCCAGAGTTCTTACATTCCATGGCTCTTACACCCATTTTTTGGGACTGGGGCCTGATGCCTTTGAAATTGGGAAATATAGCGGCATTTCCTTTAACACTGGGAAAATATATAAAATAAGTTTGGATGCCATTTGACTCGAATAAGAGAATTTATAACTCATTTTGTTGAATTTTCCATGAGGTGTCAAATTGGGAAAAATGGTCAACAAATTGGGAAAAAAAGATACTATTTTGCATTGGGACTGGGACCCACCATGGACCCCAAATTAAGCTGATCGAGAGCCCTGCATTCTTATGCCCTAGTATATGAAAGATCGGAGGGCATACTGTTTTTTTCTCAGTCTGATTATTAACCTTACATGACCTTGAAACTTGCATGGTAAGTGATAGGGCTTTCTTTCAATCTGGTTTGAATTGATTTGTCCTGAAGGTAGAGCTTTCATATTTTATGCATGACTTTACTATGATGAAGGAATGACACCTACACATTTTAAGGTCAGATGATCGAGGGTCAAGATCAATTCCTCGAATCTGCTGCAAGTCTGGATGGTTCATCCTCAATTCTTAAAATCTGATCTTTTTACATTAGGGACTACCAACGTAAGCAGAACACACTTAAGTTTTTGAAGAGGAAAGCTTTAGATCGAAATCCAGATGAATTCTACTTCAACATGGTTAAGACACAGAAAACGGTAAATGTGCATTGTACAACTTTTATTTTATATTATAAATTACACTCTGTTTATAGTCATAATAAATTTAAACTATGGTAGTAATATCATATATTTAAAAGGCAGGAAAAAGATTACATGAACAAATGGCTTTCACATTATCAAAGAGTCTTGAAACTGAAAAGGAGGCTTGTAACATTGTAAATAGCTAAATGTATTTTGGATTTCTTAGACGATAAGCTTACATATTTATAAACCATCCATAGATTCCTTCAGAAAATGTCCTGAGCAAAGAAAGATAACTCTCCTTTAAATTTGTGGTTTTCATTGTGAATAGCTAAATGTATTTTGGATTTCTTGGACTATAAGCTTACATATTTATAAAAACGTCTATAGATTCATTCAGAAAATGTCCTGAGCAAAGAAAGATAACTTTCTTTAAATTTGTGGTTTGCAAAATGTATTTTTTATGTATTTAGGAAGGAGTGCATCAGGAAAGAGAGAGCAATGAGCCAGTCCATACCGAAGCCGAACTGAAACTAATGTATTCTCAAGATCAACGATACATTAATATGAAGAGGACTTCTGAACTCAGGGTATAAAGATTATCACTTGTATATTTCTTCAATGTCACATTGGTCTTTCTCATCCATAGAAGTTTAATAGTTTTTATATCATATAAAAACTTCTTCTATTGCAAATATTTCAGTTAATTTTTTAGAGCTTCTGACATTTTTGAAGTAGTGATTTACTGGCGGCAAATAAAAAAGAAAAAAAATTAGTGACACCTTGAAATTCAATTTGAAACCTGTATATCCTCTATCTTAAAAATGCCAAAAAATCTTAAAATACCTGGCAGGAGCCATTGTTAACCTTCAAGTAAAGAAAATACTGTACATAATATTAGAACATAAAGTCATTCTTTTTATGTGAACTATGCTGTCAAAAGTGGTAAAGTAACAATAATGATACCTTGTCCTTTTAAAAATCAATCACATTGTTGTTAATTATTTTCAGAAAATAGAGAGGTTAAAGTCAAGTCTACATGTTCTGGACAGTGAAACAAAGCCGAAAAACAAACACACTGTATTTGTGGATTCTGAAAAAGAAGGTCAGATATCTTAAATCTTTCACCCTAAGTTTCTTTGTTTATGTTAACTGAAGGAATGATAGATTAAGGAATTTGGTTTTACTTAGATTTCAGTCAGATAGACCAAGAACATCTGTCTATATTTAAGGAATGAATTGATTCATATTTGCTGGATTGAGTTACACATATTAATTATGAAAATGGAAAACTGAACCATTATGACCAATACAATACATTCCTAAGACAATTCATGAGTGTCTTTTGTTGAGTTATCATCTGTTTTATTTCACATACATGCACAATTTCATGTACATATCAAAATAATTTCTCCATATCTAACAGCTAAGGATTTTGATGCTGCAAAATATTTCAACACCCACCCAGCTCTTGTGAACAGGACTTATAACAGACCTACGTTAGAGACGCTGGAAAAAGACAGAATGGGTGGAGACCTTGATGAAACAGATATTGAGGTATGTATTGGTGCTGGTAGACATGATGCTCTTTTTTCAGCACTTTGTATTATTGTATTATCTTCGGATGCTCCTTTTCTGAGATTTACAAAAAAGAAAATAATAATCTATTGGTAGGTACATGTATATTAAGAATTTCATGTGAGAATAATCTTCTTTGTAAGTCCTTGTGGAATTTCCCAGTATTCATTCTTCATGTTCTTGCTATGCTAAATATGAATTCTTAGATTTTGTTGTTGAGCTTCAATCTTGTACTTTATCATGAACTTTGATTAGATACATAATATCAAATTGAAGGTGCCATGGAAAGCAGGCAACAAAATTATTAAAAGATTGAGATTTCTTTTGAAGCTTAAACTATTCATACATGTATAGATTTTGCAAACTTGTCACAGGCATATTTAGAATGATTAACTTAATTTTGACAGTCGTAACAGAGTTATCATTCTTTGTATGTTACAGAAGTTCTGATTATCTTTTCTGAACAAAAAATGTTGAATATTAGTGCTTGTCAACTGTACTAATGGTGTTCAGATACAAAATTTATGGAACAATACTTTAGTATTTGTCCCTGTAGTGATTGCATACATTTTGTAGATACACATGTATGCTTTTTTTAGAGACCTTCTTTAATTCATAGATACCTTGAACAGAGTGATATATACTCTTTCTGGAGCAACAAATTCTGGCTTCCTTTGGCTTTTCCATAGACTTATCGTCTGAAATAATTTTGAAATTCATATGAAAACCAAATTGAATTTGTTACGTTTAATGTTGTAAAGGTACATTGAAATCGGAAGATACATGTATGACTGGGCTTAAAAATTGTCAATAAAAAATCCTTAAAATTGTTTGATCTATAAGAGGTGGGTTTTAAAAAATCTCTTATATTTAAACAAAAAAATTCTGCACAATTATCATTTCGAATGTATTAATTGTCAGGTTTATACCTTAAAATGTATAGCAAAGAATCAACAGCCTTATCAATAGGGCTGGACTGATCCCATGATGGACCGATCCGATACATATAGTGATATCACTCTTCCCATGTGATTAGTATCATGATACTCTAAATGAAAAGATAATAAGTGAAATTGATCAGATTTACTTATGGAACATAAAAGACTTGCATATTTTAATGATACCCGCATATTTCAAAGACGTTTCTTATAATCTACAAAAAAGATGATCCTTATCTTGTGTCTTTATTCTGCCCATTTCAAAACGTTCCAACACTGCAGATTTCTCCCATCATTCGGTCATTCTGGCCTTAGTTTAAGTTGCACCTCAACAAAAACGTATGCAGACTAAAAATTAAAGCAAAGATAATTTGATCCTCTGATTGGCAAATGAAATATTGTGATGCATTGATTCATAGATTTATCGGCCCAGCCCTACTCATGAATCTGGAAAGTTACAATGTTTATTGTTTCGCCTGCGAAGCACAGCGACACTTAGGGATCACTTTGTCTGTCTGTCCGTCTGTCTGTCTGTCTGTCTGTCACACTTGGGTGTCACACCCCATAACTTTTGATTGGTAAGTGATAGGGCTTTGATATTTCACATGTGTATTCCTTGTGACAAGACCTTTCTACACATATCATAATTTATGACCTCAAGACCTTGACCTAGATATTTGACCTACTTTTCAAAAATTCTAAGATTGGCTATATCTCTTGATTGGGAAGTGATAGGGCTTTGATATTTTACATGTGTAATCTTTGTAGCAAGACCTTTCTACACATACCATAATTTTTGACCTCATGACCTTTACCTAGATATTTGACCTACTTTTCAAAAAAAATTAAGATTTGCTTTATCTTTTGATTTAAGTGATAGGGCTTTGATATTTCATATGTGAATTCCTTGTGACAAGGCCTTTCTACACATATCATAACTTTTGACCTCATGACTTTGATCTAGTTATTTGACCTAGTTTTCAAAAAATCTTAGATTGGCTATATCTTTTGATTGATGAGTGACAGGCTTTGATATTTCACATGTGTATTCCATGTGACAAGACCATTTTTCACATACCATCATTTTTTACCTTGTGACCTTGCCCTAGATATTTGACCTAATTTTCAAAAAATCTAAGATTGGCTATACTTTTGATTGGTAAGTGATAGGGCTTTGATATTTCACATTTGTATTACTTATGAAAATATCTTTCTAAACATTCCATAATTTTTTACCTAGTTACCTTGCCCTTGATATTTGACCTACTTTCAATTAAAAAAAAAAATCTGCTTCGCAGGCGACACAAGCATTCCTTGTATTGCTATTTTTTTATATTCTGTACTTCAAGTATATTGTTTTTATTCAAACAGGAGATGGTAAGGGAAAGAGACAGTAAATACAGTGAGCTCGCCAAAAGAATAGAAAGGGAAAAGCAGCTCAACGTCATTCACCAGAAAATGGAGACAAAGAAACATCTTATGGTAAGGGAGGAAATAGATATATGCATTAGGTACATTGTATCTGCCAAATTACAACATGTTACATGTTTTTCAGAGAGGTGTCACTGTTGAGATTATTCAGTAATGAGGGTCAGACAGTTTATAATGATAGATAAGAGAGGTATAACCATTTTACAAATTATTTTTCATTTGCAGAGTTTTAACTAAATCTCCTGTGAAGTGTTCAAAATTTTGGGATCTATATCAGTCCTAATAATAGTTACATAATGAGTTTTCTTCGGACCACTTTTCTTTCTGCAAATGTAAAATTATTGATATACTTTTCAAAAACTCTACACTTGTGTGATATTTTTGTTTGAGATAATTACGTTGTTCAAACAGGACAAAAAGGCAAAGAGAATAAAAACCCAAGGTGAGACAAAGACCTCAGCCGCTCAATACAGATGGTGTTATAAACGGAAAAGATGATTTCACAACATTCCTTCCATTACTAACAATACCTGCCCACAACCTTCAAAAGTATGATGGAAGTTTAAAGGATGAGACTGAAAAGCTACTGTATAGTAAATGATAACTTTCAAGCACTCCACCAAAGATTAGGAAAATTTTGATTGTCAAAAACTGTAAGGTTTTGAAATATCTTTGCATGATTATTTATAGGGATTTTTACTTTTTGTTTGTATTTAGTACGGTAACACCATAACATTGGAACGAAAGTTTTGAGTAAATCTTTGTACAATGATAGCAATTGAAGGAGCATACATTTTGTATTTGTAATTATCAGTAAGAAGTACATGTAAGCTAGGCTACACATAATTATTGTGTCCAGTGCTAGATCTGTAATATAACAGAGTCACTGTGTGGACAAAGATCTTTAAATGATGCAGAAACATGAACATTTGTGAAAATATGATTGTGATATTAATGTTACATTAATAATTGTTCTTTATGTCAAATTACATTAAATTGAAATATGAACATATGTTTGTGATCTTTGGACCTTTTTTTCTGGGAAGAAAAATTAGCTTTGGTTATGTTAACATGTACAGGGGATTACCCATCACGAAAGTATAACACATGATATGTAAATGCTAGTAATATGTACCATGAACAACCCCTTTATGTAGGAGTAATTGGCTTAGTTAGGAACTTCCAAAATCTACTTACATTTATATTTATTAGTCCCCTACCAGCAACGCCGAAGGGGACTCTTAGTTTCCACTCGGTCTGTCTGTCTGTCTGTCCCTCCGTCTGTCCGAATATCAGTTTTCCGGACTTTTTTCTGCAACGGATAGAGATATTCAGATGAAATTTGATACACAGCTTGGTCTTGGATAGTCACAGAGCAAGTTCGACTTTCGTCACGCTTGACCCATTTTTCGAGGAGTTATGCCCCTTTATGACTTGGAAAATCCAGTTTTTGTCAGTTTTCCGGACTTTTTTCTGCAACGGATGGAGATATTCAGATGAAATTTGATACACAGCTTGGTCTTGGATAGTTACAGAGCAAGTTTGACTTTCATCACGCTTGACACATTTTTCGAGGAGTTATGCCCCTTGATGACTTGGAAAATTCAGTTTTTGTCAGTTTTCAGGACTTTTTTCTGCAACGGATGGAGATATTCAGATGAAATTTGATACACAGCTTAGTCTTGGATAGTTACAGAGCAAGTTTGACTTTCATCACGCTTGACCAATTTTTCAAGGAGTTATGCCCCTTGATGACTTGGAAAATTCAGTTTTTGTCAGTTTTCCGGACTTTTTTTCTGCAACGGATAGAGATATTCAGTTGAAATTTGATACACAGCTTGGTCTTGGATAGTTACAGAGCAAGTTTGACTTTCGTCACGCTTGACCCATTTTTCAAGGAGTTATGCTCCTTGATGACTTCGAAAATTCAGTTTTCCGGACTTTTTTCTGCAACGGATGGAGATATTCAGATGAAATTTGATACACAGCTTGGTCTTGGATAGTTACAGAGCAAGTTTGACTTTCGTCAGGCTTGACCTATTTTTCAAGGAGTTATGCCCCTCTATAACTTGGAAAATTAAGTTTTTGTCAGTTTTCTGGACTTTTTTTCTGCAACTGATGAAGATATTCAGATGAAATTTGATATACAGCTTGGTCTTGGATAGTTACAGAGCAAGTTGGACTTATGTCACGCATGACCTATTTTTCGAGGAGTTATGCCCCTTTATGACTTGGAAAATTCAGTTTTTGTCAGTTTTCCAGACTTCTTTCTGCAACAAATAGAGATATTCAGGTGAAATTTGATACTCAGCTTAGTCTTGGATAGTTACAGAGCAAGTTCAACTTTCGTCACGCTTGACCTCTTTTTCGAATCGATAAAGCAGATAAAACCTCAGAACTGAGCTGCACAGATAGTAAGTTTAATTTAAACTCATATATGTTTAATTGAAGAGTAATTCATAGGCAGAGTTGCAGGACATAAATATATGCCGCTGGTAGGGGACTATATCGCTCAGCGATCATAACATTTTTAATGTTAATAATGTAATGTTGACCATATTTTAGCACAAGTCAAACTTCAGGAAAGGCTGATTAGATGAGATAATTAATTTCAACCTAGTCTAGGTCAAGGTCATGTTTAAGAATTCAACAGGTCATTGATATTTAGTTTTACAGTCCAGAGAGCAATTCCATAGAATATTGCCAATGGAAGCAAGTACACAAAGTCCTCTACCAAAAGTTACTTTTATCTACCTAATATATTGAATAAGATGGATCTGATCGACTGAAATAACTTCTCCTCTACTGTACAGGAATTCTGGAAACCTTACAGAGAGATCTTAAAGTCATCTACCAAAATTGTGTTTTTGACCAATCAAATAACAGAATGTTGAGCAGTCGATCTACATGTAGCTAGCTTACACATTTTCAACTACACTGCAACTATCATACTATTTGAAAAATTGTATAAGAATATAGCGAATAAGGACTTGTGTTGTTTATAAGCCTATGGCTTCAATATTTGTTTGCTGAAATTGTGCTTCAAAATAAAACCAGAGGGAGCTACTGAAATACATTTGGCTGTCAGAAAATCATTTCGGCATCTAATAAGTACTGCTGATGAGGATTTGCTATCAAAAACACGTGTCTGGTACATTAAAATTGGTTTGATATTTTCTTCAAGAAGGTAAGAGTTTGGAACACTTCCATATTATTACTATAAACATTTATTTCCTTTTGCAGTGTGGAGACTGGGTGTTAAGAGTATAATAATTACTTTTTCCAGCTCTGTTGCCTGAAAGAAGCTTTGTTTTGGCCCTTTCTTGTGTTAATACCTTATAAATTATTTTGCTATTGTGCTATTTCGGAAACTTTTCATTTAATCCAAAATTATCGAAATTAAAGGAGGTTAACATCATAGCACAATCCTTCCAATGCTATTTTGGTCTTAGATTTCATTTGACTATGCTAATAAAATTACCTTGCACAAAATTTGGAACCGCACACTCCTCTCTGCAAATTACATGTAAATGCACAGATTTGAATTCAAAAATAAAACCAGAGGGCGCTACTGAAGTACAGTTGGCTGTGTCTGAAAATCATTTCTGCGTTTAATTAAGAACCACTAATGAGGATTTACTATCCAAAACACTTGCCTGGTGCAGTAAAATTGGTTTGATATTTTCTTCAAGAAGGTAAAGAGTTGGAACACTTCTGATGATCTGTTGAATGGCAGATTTTTTTAACTCAGCATCTACTACACTGGATTTCTCAAACTGTAAATGTACAAGTAAAAGCAAGTACTCAGGGCCCTCTACCAGAATTGTTTTTGATTAGATCTATCGATCCATTTTAATGTCAACGGATCAGTTTGGCTGACGAATATTTTTACTTCAACTTTTGCATTTGTTGCACAGAATTTTACCAAATCTGAAGGGTTATGCTAGGATAATGTTTCTGAAACTACATGTTTATCAAAATTTTTGGAACTCATGTGATGTTTATATTTATTCGGAATGAAAATTCGCCGTTTAGAAGATGGGACTCTTCCATTAGATTTAGAATTGGAACACTTCTCTTTTCTGTTTCTGGAATTGGTTCAATGTTGTTCAACGACATTACAATTCGACAAAATTGTACATGTATATACAACTTGATACACATTTTTATTCATACAAACGCACAAAATGATGTAAACAGTGTTAGAAACATCACATTAATTTAAGCATAGTCCTACAATGTACATATAGAAAACATGACTTGTTTTAGATTATTCATATGATTACATGTACTTCCTTAGGAATTCCAGCTATTTGACAAATGATCTACTTACGAATTACAAGTACACAAAGTTTCATAAGGAAGGATGTAGATGTATTTCCATTGCTCATTCACGCAGCATTCAATTATATATAGAAAAAAATCAACCCAATGAGTCTTGCATCCTAAGTACGAATCCGGTATATCTGTCTCCCTATCATTCTAAGTGGATATGTCAATCTAAATAATCGATTATGCCTTATGTTAGAAATACATTATAACACCTGTTTTCATAAAAAGCTGTTGCTCTTCTAATGTAATCAAAGACTGTTTACCTATTGTTACTTTTTTGCGTTACATACTAGTATGCATGTACAATCTGGACCCAATCTCTAATGATGATGTCTGTAGATGAATATGATTGGCTGATACATTTGAACTCCTCTGCTACAGAATTTCACAAACCCTTTCAGGAGGCATGTTTCTAAGATACTCTTTTTAATAATGTTTTCCGAAATGAACTGTCAAGGTAGCTGACAATGGATCTGATTACTGGTGCTGTTTTGACTACTAGCGACAACCAAACAACTTTGCAGAAACGCACAGGAAGGAAAGGAGGGGATCTCCAACAACACTCGGTTACAGCACCCACAGTAAAACACTAAAACAAAGGTGGGGATCTCCAACAACACTCGGTTACAGCACCCACAGCAAAACACCAAAACAAAGGAGGGGATCTCCAACAACACTCGGTTACAGCACCCACAGTAAAACACTAAAACAAAGGTGGGGATCTCCAACAACACTCGGTTACAGCACCCACAGCAAAACACCAAAACAAAGGAGGGGATCTCCAACAACACTCGGTTACAGTACCCACAGTAAAACACTAAAACAAAGGTGGGGATCTCCAACAACACTCGGTTACAGCACCCACAGTAAAACACTAAAACAAAGGTGGGGATCTCCAACAACACTCGGTTACAGCACCCACAGCAAAACACCAAAACAAAGGAGGGGATCTCCAACAACACTCGGTTACAGCACCCACAGCAAAACACCAAAACAAAGGAGGGGATCTCCATCAACACTCGGTTACAGCACCCACAGTAAAACACTAAAACAAAGGTGGGGATCTCCAACAACACTCGGTTACAGCACCCACAGCAAAACACCAAAACAAAGGAGGGGATCTCCAACAACACTCGGTTACAGTACCCACAGCAAATCACCAAAACAAAGGTGGGGATCTCCAACAACACTCGGTGACAGCACCCACAGCAAAACACCAAAACAAAGGTGGGGATCTCCAACAACACTCGGTTACAGCACCCACAGCAAAACACCAAAACAAAGGTGGGGATCTCCAACAACACTCGGTTACAGCACCCACAGCAAAACACCAAAACAAAGGAGAGGATCTCCATCAACACTCGGTTACAGCACCCACAGTAAAACACTAAAACAAAGGTGGGGATCTCCAACAACACTCGGTTACAGCACCCACAGCAAAACACCAAAACAAAGGAGGGGATCTCCAACAACACTCGGTTACAGTACCCACAGCAAATCACCAAAACAAAGGTGGGGATCTCCAACAACACTCGGTTACAGCACCCACAGCAAACACCAAAACAAAGGAGGGGATCTCCAACAACACTCGGTTACAGCACCCACAGCAAAACACTAAAACAAAGGAGGGGATCTCCAACAACACTCGGTTACAGCACCCACAGCAAAACACCAAAACAAAGGTGGGGATCTCCAACAACACTCGGTTACAGCACCCACAGCAAACACCAAAACAAAGGAGGGGATCTCCAACAACACTCGGTTACAGCACCCACAGCAAAACACTAAAACAAAGGAGGGGATCTCCAACAACACTCGGTTACAGCACCCACAGCAAAACACCAAAACAAAGGTGGGGATCTCCAACAACACTCGGTTACAGCACCCACAGCAAACACCAAAACAAAGGAGGGGATCTCCAACAACACTCGGTTACAGCACCCACAGCAAAACACTAAAACAAAGGTGGGGATCTCCAACAACACTCGGTTACAGCACCCACAGCAAACACCAAAACAAAGGAGGGGATCTCCAACAACACTCGGTTACAGCACCCACAGCAAAACACTAAAACAAAGGAGGGGATCTCCAACAACACTCGGTTACAGCACCCACAGCAAAACACCAAAACAAAGGAGGGGATCCCCAACAACACTCGGTTACAGTACCCACAGCAAAACACCAAAACAAAGGTGGGGATCTCCAACAACACTCGGTTACAGCACCCACAGCAAACACCAAAACAAAGGTGGGGATCTCCAACAACACTCGGTGACAGCACCCACAGCAAAACACCAAAACAAAGGAGGGGATCTCCAACAACACTCGGTTACAGCACCCACAGCAAAACACCAAAACAAAGGTGGGGATCTCCAACAACACTCGGTGACAGCACCCACAGCAAAACACCAAAACAAAGGTGGGGATCTCCAACAACACTCGGTTACAGCACCCACAGCAAACACCAAAACAAAGGTGGGGATCTCCAACAACACTCGGTTACAGCCCCCACAGCAAATCACCAAAACAAAGGTGGGGATCTCCAACAACACTCGGTGACAGCACCCACAGCAAAACACCAAAACAAAGGTGGGGATCTCCAACAACACTCGGTGACAGCACCCACAGCAAAACACCAAAACAAAGGAGGGGATCTCCAACAACACTCGGTTACAGCACCCACAGCAAATCACCAAAACAAAGGTGGGGATCTCCAACAACACTCGGTGACAGCACCCACAGCAAAACACCAAAACAAAGGAGGGGATCTCCAACAACACTCGGTGACAGCACCCACAGCAAAACACCAAAACAAAGGTGGGGATCTCCAACAACACTCGGTGACAGCACCCACAGCAAAACACCAAAACAAAGGAGGGGATCTCCAACAACACTCGGTTACAGCCCCACAGCAAATCACTAAAACAAAGGAGGGGATCTCCAACAACACTCGGTTACAGCACCCACAGCAAAACACCAAAACAAAGGTGGGGATCTCCAACAACACTCGGTTACAGCCCCACAGCAAAACACCAAAACAAAGGTGGGGATCTCCAACAACACTCGGTTACAGCACCCACAGCAAAACACTAAAACAAAGGTGGGGATCTCCAACAACACTCGGTTACAGCACCCACAGCAAACACCAAAACAAAGGTGGGGATCTCCAACAACACTCGGTTACAGCACCCACAGCAAAACACCAAAACAAAGGTGGGGATCTCCAACAACACTCGGTTACAGCACCCACAGCAAACACCAAAACAAAGGTGGGGATCTCCAACAACACTCGGTTACAGTACACACAGCAAAACACCAAAACAAAGGTGGGGATCTCCAACAACACTCGGTTACAGTACACACAGCAAAACACCAAAACAAAGGAGGGGATCCCCAACAACACTCGGTTACAGCACCCACAGCAAAACCCCAAAACAAAGGAGGGGATCTCCAACAACACTCGGTTACAGCACCCACAGCAAAACTCTCGCAGTAAGAACACAAAGGAGACACGCACAGAATGATATGCAAATGGTACAAGGAATGCCAAATCACATAGAAACATCAAACACAAATGATTACACATAAACCAATGAGACCAATTGGCAGTCGGTGCCGATTTAGGACGGCCATTTGCCACACAAGTAGCAGACGGTGTGGTTTTCCAGGATTACGTGCGCACAACCCTCACACTGTTCCCAATACCCAGAGGTCTCGAAGAACGTTCTATTGTGGTGTAAAATAACCTCCTCACTGTTAGATGACCACACACAAACAAGACCGCAAAACGCAGGGGCCTAAGAAATACAGTTGAATATGTAAATGGATATAAAAAGAGGGCGTATGTAATAAAGTCCGTGTTCTGCCGGCTGTAACGAGCTCATGTATGTTATCACCCGAGGTGTCCGACTGTCATTCAGAGAGGACAGGTGGTCGGGGCCGTGTCTTCTCTAAAGAGGTTTGGAAAGGACCCGTCATAGGGTCCCGTCGTCACAGTCAGTCAGAGTGCAAGTCTCAAGAATGCGCTGTTACAGACTGGTCAATTACCAAACCTAGTGTCCGTCTGGTGACACTGGGATCATATCCACGGAATAAAAGGCGTTTGATTATTCTTACGCATTTTCGATGGTTATGCTGTCTACCTTTGATCCTTCTTATTCTGTTAATTATGTCATCATTAAAATTTGAGTATTTCACTGACTGATAGGTCAGACCGTCAATAGATTTGATTGGCTGATACATTTTGGACCCCCTAGTATCTGCGTGCATGGAGTCTCCAAAATTGTCAAAGAAGCAAGTAATGGGGTCTTCTGGACAAATTATCGTTTAACTTTAACCATATCCGTCAAACAAGAAGGCCACCTAAAGATCTGGTTTGCCTAAGTATTTTGGACTTCTCAAACCTGATCTTTTGACGAAAGCCCATCATGTGGTAAGATTGACTGTTCCTTCTGATTAGTAAAATTGTACTTCTCTTTCTGACAGTGTGTCATTCAATATACAAGGCGTTAGATGCACTTAGTCTAGTATTAAAACATGATGTTTGATCAGTGACTTATGTGATGACTTCCCGAGAGAAATTCCAGCCATGTGGCGGATTGGGATAGTTATATGTATTCTATTTAAAAAATATCACCAGGAAGGATATCAAATTTTGTTAAATTGATTCATTCTCAAAGCATCTTACTATATTTAGAATAGAAAGTAACCCTTTGGGTCGCACTCACTTTATAAATTCCTTCTATCACTTAACATGCACTTCTTTCTATCACTGAACATGCATTTAACCCAAACAGATCAGTGTGCGTTCTAAAAATATTCCTGTTTTCATAAATAGTTTACCTTTAAAGGGAAATTTCGTAACATATACATGTGCATGTAGGCTGTATATATATTTAAAGTGATACTACTTCATTTTAAGACTTTTGAGTAGGAGTACGGCTTACATTCTGAAACGAAAAATTCATGAATATTATGATTTGTCACCACCGTAAAAGAAATAGTAGCTATAGAAAATATTTTAAAAATAGAACTCCTGAAAGTTAATAAAAACGCAGGAATAAACCGCCCTCTGTTTTTTGATAAGAACAGATTTTATTTTAATTTTCTTCCAATTTACAAACACAATTAATGTTATTGAAAGACTGTGCATGTTGGTTCGACTTCTTTGACGGGTGATTGAATATAAGCTCGCTCCAGCAAGCAGAGCACGAAGTGTGCCAACTGCTTTTGGTATATATTTACATGCATATATATCGTGTTGCCCAGGGTTCCTACGTATACCGGTCATGTTTTGGATGCCACTATATGATGATTTTGCTTTTTGTTTATACAGAAGCTGTACCTCTTGGAAGACCATTGTATATCCGGTTCGGTGGCTAGGTTGTGAGCACGTAATCCGGATAACAGCATAATTCAAAATTATATGGTGGATAGTCGTCCAAAGTCGGCTCTGGATGCGCCATACTCTCCTTGTCATTCATGTTTCATTTTCTTGTGTATCTGCTTTGATTGCTGTGTTTGTGTTGCAGTGTGTCTCGTTGTCCCCTGCTTGTTGAAATTGTTTTCGTTTTGATGTTCTTTGTTTGTTGTTAGTAACCCTGTGGGCATGGCCCAATGTGGTCAGAACGAATATTCTCAGGAATGGGATTGCTGATTTCACGCGGACAGTTTGTGCATAGCTACGTAACCCGCAACATTTGCATAGTTTTAAATTGAGATCACGTACTGTACGTAAAATTCAATTTTATAGTTTCAAGCGTTTCTTTCTCCCCTTCCTTCTTTTCTGTCAGAGAGCAATGATTAAACAAGGTCAGCATCATATCAGTATGAAAAATATCAGCAAGACGTGAAGAACGGTTGGTTTCCATAGGCAGCTCTACAATTTGCTGAAATATATCTATCAGAAAATATTAATACTTCTAATGATGTGCATAAATTGACAAAATCAGAAAATACTCTGACAATCTAAGTTGAATAGTAATTTTAAAACAGCTTAACGGTGATTTGCGGCTGTCATGTTTTGCTTCTAACGGCATTTTCGATGATTTCGAAAAATGTTCTATTTTGAATGCGGAGATTTTGTGTAAAAATTCGAAAAATTGAATGCTCTAATCGAAAATGCATGATTGAAACTTGCGGAATTCATGTATTCTAAGGGTTCTTTTGAATACTTTGTTCATACAGTTTCCAGAGTAAATTGTGTCGCAGCACTTTCGTACAACGATTTTATTTTCGTTAAAATTAAAAGAAACAGATTTAGTGAGGCATTTCGATGATTCATCTATACAGTGTTGTTTGTATGGGGATTTGTGCATTTTTGGAATACTGTGAATATAAAACAAGTAATCTTATTCAAAGTCTAATTTTTTGCTGATCAAGCCAAAGTTGAAGAGGATAGATCTGTGATTTTGAAAAGTTGGTTGGGTAACATATTAGACCTGGAATTTCCCATTTTATATATAGTATATTGATTCGTGTATATCAGGAGCAAGGGGTTTCCCTGTATTCTTATTTTTAACTGAAATGTTGACTTACATAGATATTTCAAGATAAAAACGCATTCGTAGCTAAACGAGTTCCTCGTTCCAAATATTTAATTTTATCATGATTCAAGTACATATCCGTTACCATATATGAATAAAAACCGAAAGATTCCTAAATATGGCCATTTCATCAAGCGATTCCTGGGAAAAATACACAATCAGATTTTTTAAAGAATCATTGGAGGATACTTTGAACTAAACCAAACAAGTCTTGTGCAGCGGATTTCGCGCACCACTTTTCGCAAAATAAATATCTGTGAAAATAATTGTATTTCTGAGTCTATCAATTGTTGGTAAAAAAAAGTAGGCGTAATGTTAAACGTCTTCAAATTCAATAGCATCATTTAAGGACAGATAAATTTGCAGCATGGATCATACATGCACGTTTCGGGTACTTAACCCTCGCCAGTGATCCTCATTCTAAACAATGTAATATGGCCGAATTTCAACTTTATATATCCATATATATTATGATTACTCGGTCCATTTGTTTAATGAAAAATAATGTGAATTTCACATGACACTTAATGTAATCTAATTGAAGTTCACGTGAAAAAAATTTCGACGTCAACTTCTTGTGTAATATATTTTCATACATTGAGTGTGTGCTATATTTGCTTGAAATTCACGTGAAAATGGAGGTTAAATACACGTTATCATCACGTCAATTTCACTTTGTGACCTATGTCTGAAATTGCTTTATAATATTGTTTTTCGTGATCTTTCATTTTTAGCTTGTATTTTGAGTTGTTTGCTAGACCCTTTATTCATTGCGCAAAAAAAAAAAAAAAAAATAAATAAAATAAAAAAAGTTTTAATCGGCGTCGATGTGGAAGACAATTTGAACTCTATATCCTTCATGCCTTCTCGCTACGATATACTCTACATGAACATGTATTAGTTTTTATCTGAATTAGATTTTGCATTTTTCATAGGAATACGTAATAAAAAAATACTGGTCTTGCCTTTCCTATTAGATCGCCTGAGATAAATTTTGTTGGAAGGAAGAGAGAAAAATGAAGCTTTACCTTGATTTATTTGAATGGCATCGTTAAACGCCAAAATTACAAAAACAAATGTAACAGTTGCAAACTTAAAATTAAAAATAAATACATGTACATGAAAACAATGAGTACATGACAAATATGGATAATGACCATATCCCAATATAGAGCACAAACGTTAAACGTCTTCAAATACAATAGCATATCATTTAAGAACAGATAAATTTACAGCATGGACCAGACATGCACGTTTCGGGTTCCTACCCCTCGTCTGTGATCCTAAATCTAAACAATGTAATATGACCAAATATAGTGTGAAAATTATTATATCCAAAATGTACCGAAAGAAGCGGCAGGATGGGCGGGATATGATGCTGAGGGCCCACGTTTTAGAAATTTCAAGAAATTTGGTAACAGAAATTTTCGAATGCGTAGAAGAGACAGACGATCAACCGAAGTTGATCAAACTTGATAATTCAGAAATCGAGTATTCAGAAAATCACACAACGAAGGCATAAAAAATCAGGATAAAACAGGAACCAAAGCAAACAAACAAAAACCTCCACCACATGAAAAGAAGCGAACTCCCTATAAGGGAGTGAGACCAGGTACCCAAGAAGAGTCAGCATCTCCTGCTTGCATGTAACACCCGTCACTTCGATTCGGTAGAATTGTCACATCCGGTTACTTCCATTTCGGAGGATACAAGAACAGTCAGTGGTTGGATGGTTCAAAATGCTCAACGACAGAATCTCATTCACCATTCTGGACAGTGGGACATAATAGTGTTTGACGAGTTACCCATATCAATCGTAGAACTAGCTTCCTCAGTGATGATGTTATTCGGTCACAAACGTATCCCTGACTGAGAAGCTTTTCTGAAAGACGCATAGCTCTTCGAAGAAATCTGTATATTTGGTACTTGCATAACATTTGCAACCTAGTGTTGTTAGAGATCCCCTTCTTTGTTTTGCTCTGGCATAGCGTATCAATTGAGATATGAATACGCCATAAGCTTTCTATTTTCTTCTCGGATACTCTGCAAGTCACCATTATTGAGTCTAATTTCTTCAGAGGTACACTTTGAGAACTTTTCTGCGATCAGTGCAACCGCTGACTGAGAATTATTTGTCAGCACAATCGTTGGCTGAGAATTTCTGGTCAGCATCCCTCCCAACTGAGAGGACCTGCGTGTCCTCCACTTCAAAATAGCATTCATCAGATCTGAGGCTGTGGGTTTGTTTATGACTTCTTTGGACCACACTATAATTGCTTGTTAATTACACCGTGTTAGTGATGTAACATAGTTCACGAATGTTCTGTGCTGTGTTTGTATTTTGTTATGACAAGTTCCACAAGGAGTTATCATATTTGGTGGGCTAAAGGATAAATGAAATTGCATTTATCAATTATAGTGACATCTAATTCCTATTTGAATTTATTCAGGGTGGCGCAACTTTAATACTTTTAATTTTCGTCATTCCTTGGCGAAGCGGCGAAACTGTTGGTAACATTACGACAGAATTGAATAAGGATGGGCTTTGGGCTACCTTATTGGTCCTCCCTGCTTGGATACTACATGTACTAATATTTGATATGCTGCATGATTCATGCGATATATGGAAAGAATTAGCACGATACGTTTTAACAACACCAACTACAACACAATTTCTACAATGCCTTCCACACTTGCACAGGAGATTGTGTATTGTCCTTCGTGTTTTGGTTTCTTTATCTCCGTTTGTTTTTCATATTTTCTTTTCGTGTGGGGAAGTTCTGTGTATTTCTTGGGCCCTTGTGTCATGGTGTCATGCTCTATGTTTGTATGGTCATCTTACAGTGAGAAGTGTATTTTACATCACAATTGTGCGTTCTCCTAGACCTCATGATAATCGGAAAAGTGGGAGGGTTGTGAGCGTGTAATCCGGATAACCAAACCGTCTGCTACTGACGTGGGAGATAGCTAAGTCGGTACCGATTGTCCATTGGTCAGGTTGGTTTATGTGTAGTCATTCTTGTTTGATGTTTCTTTGTGATTTGGCGTTCCTTGTACCATTTGCTTCTCGTTCTGTGCGTGTTTGCTTTGTGTTTTTGCAGTGGGTGTTTGCGATTTTACTGTTGATGCTGCAACAGGATGTTGTTGGAGTTCCCCTCCTTTCTATACTGTTTTGTATTATTTCCCAGAATTCGTAAGTGGTTTCGGCTTTTGTCTTTGAATTTCATTTACTGATCGATTCAGATTTAGTGGGGCATTTCAATGATGTAGCAACACAGTGTTGTGTTTCTTTTGAAAAGAAAGGAGGGGATCTCCAACAACACTAGGTTGCAGCACCCACAGCAAAATCCAAAAACACCCATGCAAAAACACAGAACAGACATCCACAGAAAGAGACGCAAAAGGGACAAGGAACACCAATTCACACCATAGAAACATGAAACATAAAAGACTACACATAAACCAACGAGACCAATGGAATACAATATTAGTAAGGTAATTCAAGTCAACTTTGCTGGTGTTCAAGCTAAAGTTTGAGACAGATTTGTGATTTTCAATTGGAATGAAATATAAGATCTGGAATTTCCTTCTATGTATGGGGTATCGATTCGTGTTAAATGGGGATCGTTGGGTTTCCAGTGTTTATTTCAAACGCTGTCCTTAAAGGTTATTTCAAGTTAAAATGCCTTTATAGCTGACCGAGTTGCTCCATGAAGATTCAATCTACTCTGTTATGATTCAAGAACGTATCCGTTTTCTTACTTGATATCATCAAGTGAATATTACCGGTTTTTCGAATTATCTCCAATAAAAGGACTTACACTATCAAATCTTATAAATGTAAAAAAAAACATTGTTCGTCCGATTTCTCTCTCCATTTTCGGCCAAATGAATTGAATATTTGTGAAAAGAATTATATATCTGATACTGTACATATTTGGTACACATATATCCGTTCAATGATTTTATCCAAAACTGATAACTTGATTCTTCTTCACTCACGTCGTGTAAATTGAAACATTAGAAAATATATAAGTACATTTCGATTAAAAGTTATTTACATATTTAATTATTTCCCTTTACTACCACAACTACATTTATATATACGTATTTCTGATTATATACAGTATGATGTAGAATTGAAATTATCGTTGTATTTCGTTTCAGTCGGTACAAAATAGGTCAAGTGGCCAAAATCTAGAGTGTTACGTTAATATACATTTCTACGAATCAACTTCCCTTTGGAGTATCTTGATGTTCAGCAAAATTTCCGCACATGAAATTCACGTGAAAAAAATTCGCATTACAGTTTAGGTAAATCCATGTGAAGTTCACGTGAAAATAATTGACGTGAACTTCATGTGAAATATTTTCAAGTTAATTTAGAGTGTATTCTGCTAATAAGTTGAATTCCACGTGAAAAAAATTCATTGCGTAATTTGTGTAATCTTCTTTTTTTTTCACAATATTTTTTTTCGTCTAATGTTTTAAGCTGATTCCTAGATTTCTATTTGTTGTGTTACCAAAAAAACTTGGACATTTTCATTGTCGGTATTGTGGAAGTTCTTCATTCTTCCTGCCACGACTCTTCATGTACATGCATCCGTTTTTATCTATTTTAAATTTTGTATTTTTCATAGGAAATTATATGCGTAATAGATATACCTTCCCATTGTCTCCTGCTCGATTGTCTGCGATAAAGCTTATTGTTAGAAGAGAGGAATTCATGTAACAAGATGAAGTTTACTTCCTTGAATTTATTTTAATGAACACTTCGTTGGTAATTCAAATGCCAAAAGAAACAAAAACAACCATTTCAAAAAACAAAAATACGAGTAAGATGACAAATAAATACATGTACATGAAAATAACGAGTATTATTATGCTGCATACGATTTCGATGAACTCAACCTTTTGATGAATTTAATATTTCCAGTTTACCGAAGTTGTCTCACTGCAGGATCGTAGTTGTTTGATATATTAACGACTTGCCTCAGTTCACAAGAAACAGACCGTCAGAGTCAAAATCGATCCCTGCTCAAGTTTTCTATATATTTCTCCACTTTTCTCAGAAGGGTTTTCTGCTTTTGGTCAGTCTAATACTGCTAATGTTTCGTGACTTTCTATTATCATACCTGTATGTCCCTGATAGCTTTCGCTTTACACTTCCATCTTGTCTCATTCATGTCTAATATTTCAATCCATTCAGTGATATGTTGCTATGGTGGTGCGGACTTTAATCTTATCACCACTTTGCATTGGGCTATGCATATGGTCAGTACTTGTGCAAGACCATTCCTTTGAACCTCTTCATTATCCTTGTCTAACTCCATTCACGTCAGGAATGTCCTGACCGTACCTTTAACGTGACCTCTGCATACTGGACATCGTCTCATTGCTGGTGCACACTCACTGCAAGACGCAAGATGTCCACATGGCAAAAATACAATGTTAATATCATTTTCCATACAAATTTTGCACATGGTCAAGTCTTTAAGTTTTCGATTTTCTTCTCTAATACTCTGCAGGTCACCATTATCATCATCTGATATTGATTCTAATTTCTTCAGACGTACGCTGTCAGAGCTTTTCTGCGATACTTGTATCTGATCCATGCAACGGCTGACTGGGAATTTCTGTTCAGCACAATCGTTGCCTGTGAGGTTTTGGTCAGCACAACTGCTGACTGTGAGTTCCTCCATGTCCATAATCACATTCATCAAATCTGAGGCCGTCGGTTTGTTTGTGCTTTCTTTAGACCACTCTGCTATAGCTTGTTGCACGGTTTCAATGTTGTAACCCATTTCACGAATGCTCTGTACAGCTGGACTGTCAATTGTGTCTTCTTTTTCTTTGCTATGATCGGAATCTCCCGCTGCTGTCTGAGACTGCGTTTCCGACACCTAAAGAAAAGAAAATGTTTATTTCATGTAATCAATATATTTTATTTTTTTTTTTTTAATTTTGATTGATGATGCGTCAAAGAAAATGAACTTATCTGTTTCAATCATTTGTCACAATTACGTTAGAAGTAGAATTAAAGTAGTCTAGGAGTATATGCATATATACATGAAAAAAAAAATCAAATCATAAATTTCAAATAAAGAAACAAACTTAAATAAAATTGACTCTGAAAATTTATTTTCATAAAATGATGTTTGAAAATTTATTTTTATAATATTTGAAAATTTACCTGCTGTGACTCTTGACTTTGAACAAGCTCCCTGATATTTTGAATGAAATCACTTCCCTTGTTTTGTTTGAGGAATGCACAGTTAGGGAACCAGTGCGCATGCTCCACCCATGGGTCGTCTTCAGCCTCCCAATTGGACAGACCGCCTCCGCAATAAAAACATCTTACCATATCTTCACATCCTGCAAATATAAAGAAACGTTTATTCATTCTGTCATCTAATTTTTCTGCATCTATCGATTTATTTTCTCGTTGTAATAAATGAATTTTAAAAATTGAAAAAAAGGATTTTGATATCATTTATTTTAAAATACCTGTAAAATAGAATCCTGCCTGTGACATCAACTCCGGAGATTGAAGAAGGACCCAATTGCGATATGTTGACAGACGGACGGAAAAAATAGCGTACTTGGGGAACCGTGGCTGTCCAGAATACGCACAGACGACCTCTGTCTCCTCAACATGGCCCCCCTCTGGTTTGTTATAAGATTCTCCAAATTCGGAGGCAGGCGACTGCAGTTCTTTGTCGGTTTCTGATAAATCAGATTCTATTTTTGGTGCAGATTTTTCTTTAGAAATGCAGTTTGGTGACGCAATCCAATGTCTTTGAAGAAGAGTCTGTTCGTCTTTCCAATCCTGGAACGTTTGCAGACAGAACACACATTCCAGTTGGTCCCCCGGGCCCATGTATCTGAAGCCTGTAGAGGCCAGGCGGAGGAGGGACACAGTGGACGTGGTCAGAAAGGAGGAAAACGTAGATAGTCTTATGAGTTCATTTCTCATATTTGTCTGACATGAACCATTTTGGTTCACAAATAGTTCCTGCATGTTTTGGCCAAAAGTGTGAGAGAATTTGGAATAATGTCATCTTTCATTACCCTTTTATTCTTCATACAGCAAATTTCCAACATTTATATTTTAAGAAAATGCCCTCTCAGCCAATTTCATTTCCTATTTTTAGTTTAATGGGAAGTTATTTTTAAAATAGAATAGGATTTTCCGACTACATGTATATATAGTGTATAATGTTTCGAAATCAAATTTTAAAAATAAATGTACTTATGGTCTGACTCCCGATACCTCTTTTAATAGGCTATGAGCACAGGACAAAGTCCCAAAATTTTTTATATCAACTAAATTTAGAAAGCATATACCCTTGGTTGCATTTATAGAAATCAATAAATTTTGTGCTCTCTTCCTTGTGTGTGTGTGTTCTATTTTCTTTTTTGTGTGTGTGTTCTATTTTCTTTTTCTTTTCTTTTTTTTTCTTCTTTTATTTTTTGTTTAGTTGTTTGAGATTTTTTGTCCTGAAAATTTCACAATTTCACTATCGTGGGTAGGCAAGAGGTGGGTGTCTGGAGAATTCCTTAAGCTTTTCCAAAAATCACCACAAACAAGTATCATCAATGACAAAACAAGAATCGAATGGCTTGAACGCTTCTTTCTCTCAGCATCAATATGATATTGCTGATTTCTTTGGTAAGATGCATATACAATCGATCTTGATTGCTGTAATACAAGGTACATAGATCAAGGAGATCATCTAAGCCCACTTACAACAGACACTTCTTGTTACATACACCCAATGTTTATCCTCCCAATTCCCCCAGTATATTGTTGATATGCAACACTCGCGAAATAATCTAAATGCTTTCAACTAGTTTTCCTCTTCCCCTTGTAGATAACATTGTAATAATTACCTGAAAGTGCTGGTATTTTTGGCTTCTTGTTTACTATATTTCTTTTCCGCTTCAAAACAGAGTGATCTCCCTTGCTGGTCAAACGTAGAACGGTTTTAAGGGGCAGTTCCCCCGAAAGAACAATTTCGATATTTTTTCAAAATGTGACTGAAAAAGCACCGACTCATAGAATGAACGAATAATGAAAGGCGACGACATCAGGTAGGTTAAATTTTCTTGTCTAAAATTGTTTTTTGATCGTTTTTTTTTTTTTTTTTGTTTATAAAATCAAGTTTACATTATATTAGAGAACCTAATGTTAGATTACATGATATAAAATGTATTATCAGTTGTGAAATATTAAGGAATAATAACTGAGGATTTTCTCTCTTTTCTTTTTAATTAAAAGTAAACAAATTATGTCACATTTAATCACTTTGCGCACTTGATCGCTGAATCAAAGAAAAAAAAAATCTCCTGTTTTAGAGAAATACACCAGGATAATTCTTACAATGTTTTTAAAGGCAATTAACCTTAATTTCTCTACCTAAGCTAAACGAATCCTTTGATGAATTACATATACATGAACCTTTAATGAATTACATACTCTAGTACTGTATCCAGAGGACGCTTAATTATTTACGTTTTAGTAATGCAAAAAATTCTTCTGATACAGTGAATGATGATGAATTAATGCACGAAATCTTATCTCAATTAAAGAGAAACATGTGGATGAGTACAGAGTTATCTATATATAGCTTCAAATCATACGATCTTTGATCTGCTATTTAATAAATTTGTTGATTCTTTCAAAATCTACACTTTAAGTAAACGGAGAAGCGATCCATCCCATGATCTTCTTGGTGCCTACCATAAGCACTGTTTGTGATATCAATATGTATTTGATACAAAAATCTACATAACATCAAATTCCTTTACTATTCCTAAATACAAATTCAATTATGTTATCTTCGGTATTAACGTCTGGATGGTTCATTTACTATGAATATAAACTTTATCTGATCTTCAAAATATTTGCAAGTCTTTATTTTTATTTCTCTGACGCAAACTGCAGGAAGATAAAACATGTATCCTTAGACGTTATCACAACTGTCTTTCTAGCTTCCAAAGCGCTCCGTCAGCTTGTTTGTATAACAGGGTTGCAGTCCGTTTTTTAACGCTCTGTAACGCACGTCAATGACTGCCATTCATTCGTTTAGAATTATGTTTCTTAGCATCATCGTTGTTACAAATCGTTTCACCACCTGACGTGTCAGGAAAATGAAGGTTTTTGCCATATATCTATCTGATCCAATTCCCGTTCGGAATCATGATTTCCCGTAAGCTGCAGATTCTCATTTTTTCATTAGCCACTTATGTTATTTAGTGCCAAAATCACCACTACTTTGTAGATATCGCCATGTTGTCTATGATATAAAGAAAGTTTATAGGTGTCAATCGCTTTTATTTGCAAAGTCCGTTGCGAAAATAAATGTTCTGTTGTAAAGTTAATCCCTCCTTCCAAATTTGAGCTAAAAATCTGAGCTTGTTTAAATCTTCAAATAGAGTGGAATCCAGTCATAAGCTTTTGGATAAAGAAAAATAAATCAAGTCGTATGGTTCGAAAAAAGTTTAACATCTTTGTACCACCTTTTCTTGTAAAGTTCAGCAACACTTCTTCTCTAATGCGCTACTGTCTAATTGCACTGTCTAAAACATACATGATTAATACACTGAAATTACAGTGGCCAATAGTAATGTAAGGCGCATAAATGTATACTGTAAAGTTCTTTGAGCATTTTTTTTTTCTTTTTGCGTTTTACAGAAACCCTTTTTCGAATCGATGTCGAGCCAGTTTCCTAAGGTGAAATGATCGTCTACATTATGTGTAAACAATATGTACCAGAAATCTATGAAATTTTCGAAATCTATACCATTTACGTGGAGCAAGAGATCACTATAAGAGTACCGATGTACAGGTAGCTTTGGTAACTTTTCGATTCCCTGAACACCTGTGGTGTGCACCCTTTTTACGATGGCACCGATTTGGTTATATTTATTTCTCACACCTTTGATCATATTCCCTGCACTGAACCGATCACAATCACTGCGCGGATCCAAATCAGCGCACCATACCCTGCAAGATGACCTACAAATTCGACTCTAGCAGAACCTTCATATCATGCAATGAACTTTAGTCAACAGTTAGTGTGTTATGAATAAACATTAGAGAAGTACCTATCAGTTATTCAGTCTCAAAGTCAGGATTGCAAGGCAAAATCATTAGAATTTCATTTGGAACGATTGTTAACCTCGGAATGAATAACGCTCTGAAGTGAAACCAGGTGCCTGGGAAGAGTCAGCGTCTCCTGATTGCATGGTACACCCGTCGCAACTGACCAAAACACTTTATTTCAAACCTTATCTTTACGGCAGCTCTAATATTGCAAAAATCATTATAAATCGCGTTGTTATTTCTTTTTCAAAGCATACGGACTCTATAAGGTGAAGATATTAAGTAAAAACTTGTACAAATTACATTTTCAGACGTTCTTTACTGTGGTGGCTAGGTCTGGGGCTGTTAGCGGCCCTTATCGCCTTTGTTTACGTCACAGGTTTACGTCCAGTCCCAGCATTGGTGGATAAGGTCAACGCCACATATGACTTTGTTATAGGTATGTAAATTACTGTGGTGGTTAGGTCTGGGGCTGTTAGCGGCCCTTATCGCCTTTGTTTAAGTCACAGGTTTACGTCCAGTCCCAGCATTGGTGGATAAGGTCAACGCCACATATGTCTTTGTTATAGGTATGTAAATTACTGTGGTGGTTAGGTCTGGGGCTGTTAGCGGCCCTTATCGCCTTTGTTTACGTCACAGGTTTACGTCCAGTCCCAGCATTGGTGGATAAGGTCAACGCCACGTATGACTTTGTCATAGGTTTGTTAATTCAGATTTGTTAATAAATGCGTCGAACATAAATTACTAAATGAGATGAACATCTTCGTCAGTATCAAAATATCGTGATGATATCATTGATGACGCCAGCGACGAAAAAAAAAAAAAAAAAGAAAATTAAAACCTCAAAAAAAAAAAAAAAAAAAACATCAACAACAATTCAATTCAAATCAATTCTGAGGCAATTTGATCAGGCTTCAAAGATTCAAGATTCGTCTGAGAGTAACATTCATGTTTAATCAAGAAGAGATCTTATAAATAAACATTTTTTAAAATTTTAACTTTGTATGCTTCACTAAACTACTAGTATTTTTCATTTTGAATCGTATGGGTAAAAGTACCACTAATGAGAAAATCGTTATCCGAAACATGTATGTATGGTGCAGCATCTTTAGACATTTGTGTCTAGAAGGCTGCTGTCATGCCGCAGAGTCGAACACCTTGATTTTCTTACATTCAAAGATTATATACACGTGTAATCAAGAATAAATCTTACTTTGATTAAAAAACGAAATATGACAAATGAATGAAACAAACGTAATATTTCCTCTTAATAAAGTTGGAGGGGGAACTGCAGGCTCCATTTTAGCCAGTCGTCTATCCGAGAACCCGGATGTAACTGTTCTTTTACTAGAAGCAGGGGGTCTGGACAGGGATCCAGACATTAAAATCCCGCTTCTATCGACGTTAGAGAGGAAAACTGAGTACGACTGGATGTATTACACTGTACCACAGCAACATGCCATGCAGTCAGCTAAAGAAAAGGTACGTGGTTAAACTCGATGGTGTTTGACTTACAAAATTATTTCTATGAACAAATCTTTAACTCAATCCTTTTTTCAATAAATTAAAGTTTTGTGACTTACTTTTTCCCGTATAATATGAACTGTGTCTACCATACCTTAGGTACAGAAACGATTATCAACACCAATTGATACTAATTGCAATCTAATGTTGAAGTAAGATATTTCTTCAAAGCAAATTGATGCCTGGTGAGTCTATAATGAGTCAAATATGAACCAAAATTAGGATCAAAGAATCTTCATGAATGCACATGAAAAGCCATGGAATTTAAAACCAAACAAAGAAACTTTGATCTTCTGCAAAGGTGAAAAAATGAATCCCTAATTGAGCTGAGATCAGGTTGCCGGGGGAAGTAAGCATCTCCTGCACGCTAGAAATACACGTCACTTTAGGCATAAAGAATGATTCAAAACCCATGAAAGTATCAGGTTTTGAGATTTATTACAGAAAAGGACTTTTTCCAGATGGAATATTTTTCTCCACATTTCAGAGAGGTCGCTTTATTCGAGGTCGTATCCTCGGTGGTACCAGTATGGTGAATAACATGGTGTATATGAGAGGTAGCAGTAAGAAGTATGATGACTGGGAGAAGATAGGAGGCTGTAAAGGATGGGGGTACAAAGATATCATTCCATATTTCCTCAAATCTGAACATATCGATATTCAACATCTTACAACTTCTGGTAAGTACAAAGGTTACCTTCTTGTCCAAATACCCCCTTCAAATTTTTAAATCAAACGAGAGTGCGCTTCTAAAATAAAATTTGCCTTTGGCCGAAAATTACTCTGGCTTTAGTTATACCACTGATGAAGATTGGTTGTCCGAAACGTGTCTGGTGCATTGGGTTGATATTTGTACAAGAAATTTTCATGACAATATACTGTTTACTGTAGAAAATATACATGCAGGTACAAAAATTATATCAACACCAGAAACCTTGGAATCACAAATGATTTTACATGATGCAAGTTATAATATCTTAGTAATTTGGACCAAACAGGAAGCTTTAATATTTTCATCTTCTATACCATGTAGTTTTCCACTTGAAATGATGTCAAGAAATGAATCTGGGATTCAACCGCATCAAAATTCAATTTTCGGTCTATAAAGGAAAAAACCTACTGAAACTCTTATACCTCGATAGCCGAAATAAAGTAATAGTTTGTTATATCCATGAAAGAAACGAGGGGATCTCCAACAAGACTCGATGGCAGCACCCACAGCAAAATACCAATGTACACCCAATGCCAAATGCAAGGTAGACAAGCTCAGCAAGGGGGACATAAGGGAACACTAAATACGACATAGAAACATAAAACATGAAAGACAAGGCAAAAACCAACGAGACAAATGGGCAATCGGTGCTGACTTAGGACAGTTATCTGCCACTTCAGTAGCAAATAGTGTGGTTATATATAATGTTAAACGTCTTTAAATTCAATAGCATCATTTAAAACCTGATAAATTTACAGCATGGACCAGACATGCACGTCTCGGGTACTAAACCCTCGTCAATGATCCTTAGTCTAAACAATGTAATATGGCCAAAAAGTATGAAAATTTTTATGTCTAAAAATGTACAAAAAGACGTAGCAGAATGGGATATGATGCCACAGGACCAACGTTTTCGAAATTTCAAGAAAGTTTGTATATAATGCCACTGTACCCCTTTTAATAAAAGATTTTTTTTTATAAAATCATTTTCTCTCCATTTGAAAAGCATATCATTCCAAGAAAGGATCACTCACAATATCTGACGGCTCTTCTGCTGTCAAACCATTGGCCGATGTATTTCGTAGAGCTACAAAGCAGATTGGCGTTAAGAGTAACGACTGTAACGGGAAAGACTTCACAGGTGAGCTCTATTACATCCCTTGGGAGGTTTGAATTCGCGTTGATCCCTTACATAATAAGAAGAAAACACATAAGCATATTACATGAATATTGACAATTAAGCCGAAATCTTCCAATAATTCTTCTGTTTTCCTTGACTTATTTCTTTAAAGAGGATTTATTCCATATTCTTTAAGGTCATTGTGACCACCAAACAACAACCAGAGATGGAGAGCGTGTTAGCGTGACTGGTACCTTCTTACGACCAGCAATGGAAAGGAAAAATTTACACATCGGACTTCATAGCCACGTAACAAAGGTAGTCTAAATGAATCACAAGTAAAGGTACCTTGAAGCTTAAGCTGATTATGCTTCATGCACGTTGAAATGAAATTGATATTAGTAAATATGAAAGTTCTGTGTATATTTCTCGTTACATGTATAAACATAACATTATTTATTTTATACTAATATATTAACAAAATTTAACTTTTCTAAAACTAAGGGGTATCTCCTTGATGGCACAGGTCTGTCCTTAGCAGGTTCTTTGGCAGTATTTGAGCTTTGCATTGAGTAAAGCATTTATAACATCTCGTCTGTCATCTGTGCTAGAAGATATTTTAGTTTAGACCCATCCAAAACACCTAGTCGAATAATTCCCTGGATACGATATTCACTGCACGGCATAAGCGGCGAGTTGCTCACAAACAGAACATGCTTACTCTCCATGGACATCTGATCCAATAGGGATTCACTTGTGCTTCATTGCAGAACGTTTGTGTATATGTTGTTCTTTATTGCAGGAGAATCTTCTATTTTTGTACTCTTTTTGTCGTAGTGGTAGCATTCGGTGTTCATTGTGTTTCTATTTTCTAAAAAAGAGATTATACAAGAAATTATTATGTTTGGTAGACTTTGGGATTTTTGATTCTAGCCTCTAGGTAGGGCTAGCAACAAATAATTTTGGTAATTTTCTTATATTATTTTTTTCCCTATTTTTCTTAATTTCTGATTACTTGGCCAAAGTGCGACCCCCTAGTTTTTAAATAATACTGCGAGAGAAACTAAATAAGCTGGAAGCTTCATTTTCAATCTCACTTTATTAGATATTATTACTTAATTGCCTATATTACATGAATTCTTTTAATATTTGAATATGTTTAAACTGACCTAATCTATATAGCGCGTTTTAACAGCGCTACCTACAAGTAAATTATGTCCTTGCACTGGACTATTGATGGCGTTGTCCTTCTTTCTGTGTCTTTTTCTTTTCTCGCGAGAAAATATTCCTCTGTTTTCACTGCTTGGGATCTCTTCCCTATGTATTTTTTGTTCCCTGTATTTGTATTCCTATAAATTACAAATAATCATCATAGAAGTACCTATCAATTATTCATTCTCAGAGTCGAGAAGGCAAGGCAAAATCATTAGAACTTCAATTAGAACAGTTGCGAACCTCGGAATGAACATCATTCCGAAGTGAGACAAGGTGTCCGGGGACAGTCAGAGTCTCCTGTTTGCATGCAACGCCCGTCGCAACAGCTGCATTGTGATTTGGTTTTTTTTAAATTTACTTTTATTTCATTCGCTAGTTGCCTTGGAATAAGGTAGAATTCTGAATTAAAAGCTAGGTTAGCTTGCTCTCGAAGTATATCATAGACATATCACTTTAAGAAAAAAAAAAAGATATAAATCAGGTAATGTCGTTGTTACATATTAACTTTCTTATTAGAGTACATATTGAAAACATACATTTCTGAAGTTTGAGAATAAAACGAATTTCTTTTTAAATAACAGCTTTATTCACATTTATCACTATCCAAGGAACCAAACAGCTGTTTTAAACAAATAAATGATTTTTGCAAACCTTGCGTGAATGATTCAATAATAGAACACATTAAATGGTAATCACTTTTGTATCTATCTATCAACGAATGTCTGTTTTATTTACTTTAGGTTCTGATTTATAATAAGAAAGCAGTGGGAGTCGAATTTCTTCGAAACGGGAGAAAGGAGAAAGTTGGAGCAAATAAAGAAATAATCCTAACAGCGGGAGCCATTGCCTCCCCTCACATTTTATTACTATCTGGAATTGGGCCTGCCGAGCATCTTAACCAGTTCAAGGTAAAACATAATAAGAAATTCGCGTGCAAGATTTTTTGTTTTGATTCCTTTTTTATTATGTTGTATCTGTCTCTAGCTTTTTCTTCTAATTGTAAAACGAATGTTTCAAACACAAGATGAAGACAGATTACTGTAACTCTCTCTTTAGATTCCAGTCCATGAGGACCTCCCAGTTGGTGAGTTTCTCCAAGACCACATTTCCGTCCCTGTACGGGCTTCCATCAATGAATCCTATACGCTGACACCACCCCGGGCTACCAGTGTTATCAGCAAGATCAAATATAAAGCATTAGGAGCAGGTCTGTATACTTTAAAGAGTTAAAGAAGATCCTGACGACAATCTCAATAGCACTCACATTGTAGAGCACAGAATTGAGCATCGACGGACCCCTGTCAGGGAAAAATATTCAAAACACTTACTCTTAAAGTAATACAAAATACTCTATGATTGACTTTTATTATCACTATTGTACAGATGATGCCGGATGATAATTGAGGGTAATAGTTAACCTAACCGTAATTGAATATCGAAACATGCACATCTAGTTCATCTATCATATCTATGTTATCATGAGGAAAATTACTATTGATAAAAAGTTGGAATCTTTCCATCTAAACTAAGAAACAAATAGCAAAGGAACGAAAAATACAAATCTCCCTGGTTAGGTTAAGGTTTCTGAAAGTACGTCATTTTATAATGGTATACTAATGTTCATTTGCAGGACCGTTGTCATCTAATGGAGCTATAGCAGGTCATGCTCTCCTACACAGTAACAAGACGTCATCATCAGACGATCCTGATCTCGCCTTCACAATGTTCGCCACTTTTCCAGAGTTATGGAACGGATTCGACTTGAACTACGGAAAACAGGTTTGTTGTTTTTTGTTTGTCTTCTTTGTGTGTTTGTGGGTTTTATTTTTGTTCTCTTATTTTTTGTTTATTGATTTATATGTATCTTCTTTCTCTATAGGCGTCATTGTCATTTATACCTCTTGATCACCAGAGGGCGTCTGAAGCCTTAATGAGAAAGAGTTTGTTATATTTTGATTGAAGCTAGATATTTTGCTATCAAGTTTATTATCGACAACATTTTTGTGGTGTTTGGAGGAAAGGTCTTCCAGCAAATTGTCGGAATACCAATGGGGACCAATTGTGCCCCACTCCTTGCCGACATTTTCCTTTACTCATACGAAGCTGAAATCATTCAATCTATGGTCTCTGAAGGGAAAAGATACTTAGCTTCTGACTTCAACTTCACTTACAGATACGTAGACGATGTGTTGTCCATCAATAATCCAAAATTCGCGGATTACCTGAGCAGTATCTATCCTTCGGAGCTTGAAGTCAAAGAAACTAAAGAGACAAATAATTCAGCATCCTATTTGGACATAATGTTGTCCAACGACACTGATGGTCACATGAACACCTCACTCTATGACAAACGTGACGACTTCAATTTCAGCATTACAAACTTTCCTTTTCTGAGTAGCAACATCCCTTCATCGCCTGCTTATGGCGTGTTCATATCTCAGTTGATACGCTATGCCAGAGCAAGTACCAAATATACGGATTTTGTTCTGAGAGCTATGCGTCTTTCAGATAAGCTTCTCAGTCAGGGACATGTTTGTAACCGACTAACATCGTCACTGAGGAAGTTCTACGGTCGATATGGGGAACACGTCATACACTATGATGTCCCACTTTCCAGAATGGTGGATGATATTCTGTCATAGACCATTTGAACCATCCAACCAAAGATTGTACTCTATATCTTCCAAAATGGAAGTAACCGGATGTGACAGTTCTACCGAATTGAAGCGACGGGTGTTGCATGCAAGCAGGAGATGCTTACTCTTCCTGGGCACCTGGTCTCACTCTCATATCGGGAGTTCGCTTCTTTTCATATGGTGGAGGTTTTTGTTTGTTTGCTTTGGTTCCTGTTTTATCCTGATTTTGTATGCCTTCGGTTTCTGATTTTCTGGGTTATCGATTTTGTGCTGTAAACAGGGATATGGTCATTATCCATATTTGTCATTTGAAGTCCAACGTTGAATTTCAGAAAAAGTCCAGGACCCTTTATTATCTGACAACGTTAGAAACATGACAGTTTATGGAAATGTTCACAGTTGGCATTAATATACAACAGAAGAAACCATTTTACTATATGAAGAAATTCTTTTCCATTTGAAAGTTTAATTCAGTTTGAGGTTTATATGCTCTGTGTGTAAGGAGTTTGAAACTGTTTTGTGCATGTACATCCAATAAACATTAAAGAAGTACCGATCAGTTATTCAGTCTCAAAGTCGAGAAGGCAAGGCTAAATCATTAGATTTATATAGGAACGGTTGCGAACCTCGGAATGAATAAAATTTCGAAGTGAGACCAGGTGCCCGGAGAGAGTCAGCGTCTCCTGATTGCACGCAACACCCGTCGCAACAGCTCCACGGAAACTTGTCAAATTCGGTGATTGTCTCGATGTACATATTTACTCTTTGGGTTAGGTACTTGTTACCATAAAATATACTTACAGATATAATATGACGCTGAGGTATTTTAAGCCAAATTCTGCATTTACTTATTGTACTTTGACTTTAAGGTCCAGAAGGAACTTCTCCCGGAACGTAACGGAAATAGGAATAACACAGAAGGGTTTACGATGATGATACAATTACTTTATCCAAAGAGTTCGGGCACACTGCGCCTGAAGAGTTCGAATCCCTTTGACCACCCTGAGGTGGATCCGAATTATTTAGCCCAAGAGGATGATACTCAAGCCTTGATAAGAGGTTTTTATTATTATATCATACTCTGGTATTACTCTAAAAGTAAATGGTTAATACATTGATAATTCTTATATTTGGACATGACTGCCATTTGAATTTAGATCACCGTAATTTATTTGAAACAATCCAAGTTTGCGGATACAAATGGATACTACAATTGGTAGATATTTCTATTTTCAGAACGATAAATCAACCATACATCGACATTTTGTATATTTTTATCTATTTACGCCGAATTTGTGTCTACTGAGATCCCGGCTCTAAATAAATTTTGAACTTTCATAAATTTTATTACAGGATTAAAACTATTTTACAAGATGATGAAAACACAGTCCTTTCGAGATGTACAGGCTAGACCGCCGTATACTCCATTTTCACAGTGTTCAAAATTCAAAATGAACTCGGACCGGTATTTCGAGTGTTTGATACGCCATCTGTCAGTGTCAGGAAATAATCCAATCGGTGCTTGCAGAATGGGCGAAGGCAGTGACGTTATGAGTGTAGTCGATTCCAAATTGAGGTGAGGAGGTCTCCTTTAAAAATATAATACTTTTATAAATACAGGCGATGAAGCGCTGTGAAATTTCCTACCATTTTAGTTATGTCCGGCGACAATGAGGTTCTGGGACACGACCTGTAGGTTCAAAACTCACAATGCTAATCGAAACGCTTCCGTTTCATAAGGTTACTGATTCATTTTCTTCCTCTCATATACAAGCATGTTGGACTCAGTCAAGATTAGTTACTAGTAGTTTAAGTTTAATGATAATATTGCTGTCTAAGCATCCTTTCACCTCGTCTGATAGAGAATGGCCGAAATGTTGTTTGATTTGAGATTTACCATTGTAATATAATCTTGCTCTGATGTTTGAATTTTAACAGGGTCAAAGGAATAGACCGTCTGCGGGTGGCCGATGCTTCTGTAATGCCGTCTTTAGTGTCGTCTGATAACAACGCCCCGGTTGTCATGGTAGCAGAGAAAGCAGCCGACATTATCAAAATCGCTCATAAAATTCAACGGAACAATTACAAACAAAAGAAAAATGGTATTAAGAGAAAATCTAGGTAGCAACAGGTACATAGTAGGTTTTATGAAATTATTTTTTTATAAATTCCAGACTATTTGCAGCATTTCTTTGTATGATCATTATTACATTTTAAAATATTTGTATATTTGAATGTGTGAATTTTCAAAAATATATAGCCATGAATAAAAAAAAATTATGAGTATATATTTATGAATATCTGTTCATGTAAATTGTCCAGAGGTAGTAGTTGTGTAAAACTGGAGGATTTTGTTAGGAGTTAATCAACATAGGCATAATATATTCGGCATAATATATGCATACATTATGTATATTCATCCTGTATGTATATGTTTATATAGGACTTGTAAATCATTATGCAAGCTGAACATTACAAAATTAAAGCAAATAATCATGTATATGAGCAAGCGTTTTGTATCTAATGTATGTGCATGCTGAAACTCGGAATGCATTTCGGATGTGGTATAGTTACATTGATTAAAAAAGTACAAAGACACTTTTCGTTTTATTTTGTCTCTCTTTTAAATATAACGTATCATCTTTTGATGATGATGATGATGATGATGATGATGATGATGATGATGATGATGATGATGATGATGATGATGATGATGATGATGAAAAACACAGAGCAAACAGGGACGCAAAAGGTACAAGGAACACCAAATAGAAACATCAAACACAAATAACTATACATAAACCTACGAGAGCAAATAGCAATCGGTGCAAACTTATGACGGCCATCTGACACGTACGCCAGTAGCAGACGGTGTCGTTATCCGGATTACGTGCGCACAACCCTTCAACTTTTCCGATTACACAGAGGTCTCGAAGAGCGCACAATTGTGGTGTAAAATAACCTCTTCACTGTAAGATAACCATACAAACAGACAGTATTACGCAGGGGCCAAGGAAACAGACAGATGGGTATGTAAATGGATATAAAAACAGAGGGCGTACCAAGTACCAAGAACTCGTAAAATACAGTCGAATTAAAATTTTATTATATATATATATGCCAATCAAAATACGATGTATCAATCATTCCAAAAATAAAAGCATGATTGAAGAATATGTTAAATTTGGTATTATTTGGCGCGAATTTCCTCTGGCATTTCAAGTAGCTTCAAAATATCGTCATCCAGTCCTTTACTTTTCGCAATATCGAACGCACCATCTGCCTATAAGTAGTTTTTTATGTTTTCGATGCTCCAAAGTTTAGCAGTCTTTCAAATTCACTTTTGGGGTTTTTCCAAATGTTGCCTGGTGTAATGGGGTGCACAGATCGGGATTAGTATTTTCATGAGCAGGCAGACGACTTCTGCTTCCTGTCAGCTCCTGTATAAGGTCATCCCACTGAAACTGGCTGGCGGATTCTGACACACAACATCTCCTCTCGGTTTTGAGGTCTAGATAGCCAATGGATAATCAGACGTTTTCCTACAAAAAGAAAAGAAAATTGTAACAATGATTGAATTTGTCAATTCAGCCATTTTGATGCTTGTACGCATTATTTTGAGTGGTGTCATCTATGATAATTTCGTTTTGACATTGGACTAGATGGTATGGTGGCATACCTCTGCCTCCTATATGCAAGATATTTTTATACAAATTATGTCAACATGCAAGTTAAATATATTGACATGCAATATGATTATGCTGACATGCAACTTATTTTGTCAACATGCAAGATAGTTATGTCAACAGGCAGAAGTATGCCACCATAAGATGGAGATTGTTCATAAAGATTTTTAGAATCGATTACGACTTTGCAACTCAGTGAGGCAGGGGAATCTCATCCGAGAGTAAAAGGTTTGCTTAGATTATGTAGCAAATCATTTGCACGAGGATGAGACCCCCCTTTCTCATGCAATCGGAAAATTGTAATTGATTATGTTTTTCACACAGCTTATTTTATAAACACTTAAATGATTAATTGGCACAGATCATCTAACGATGACGTGACGTAACATTCATTGTCGTTTCTATGACGTCATTATATGTGTCACGTGGAGTGTGAGACACGAAAATCTCACACTGCCACGTCTACACTTTATATCATATCGTAAGAGTATGTTCCCCTTTTTTCACTCCTTATCTTTGTGATTTTTTGCTTTTTTATTTTCGAAAATATGTTAAGATTAATATCTAGGTTCATGTTTTATAAACAGAGAATGCACGAAACATGGAAACACTAATGGATTATTATGGAGTTTTACACCTAAAGTGTGTCGGACAGACAGACAGACAGACAGACAATGGACAACGTACCGCTATGCTTCACGGGCGACACAAAAATTCATTAAATTGACACGTTTAGAACTAATAAGTTACTTACGGACAAAGAATTTGTTTCAAAAAATTCATGTGTTTATAAATAGATATTGTTGATTATAACGCAAAATTCTACGCCTATTAAAATTAGTTGGAAACGAGTACATTGTAAGCATTAATCCCGTTCAAATTTAAATTTAATACATCCGACCAAATTTGAAAATAGCATAAATGCTCTCAAATAATGAAAATTAATAATAAATTTCAAGGAAAAGGATTGTTATGATATATCATCTTTTATTATAATAAGAATTTCTTCAGTTGCTCTTAAAATATTGTAAATTTTAAATGAGTTTGGGTCGGTTAGCTACATATGGTTTTTTCCTTCATTTTATTTCAAAATTCAAATTGTGAGGAACTGCTAATATTTTCCCTATAAACATTCTGTGTTAATTTTTTAATTTTTTCATGCATTCAAAATTTTGAATGTGGAAAAATAAATTCTACGTTCTATCTGATAGAGGGATTTCTTTGTAAGATGTAAGAGGGAGAGAGGCGGGGATTACAGCCATATCATTACTCCCAGCAAATGATTCAGGAAATAGTGAGATAACCTGCAGTTCTGTTCATTTCTAACCCCCCCCCCCCCCCCTCTTCATTTTTTTTTTAGATCTGCGCATCATACCGTCTGTAAGTGTATGTGTTGTAACAAAGGTACGTACGTTATATCTTGTGGAAAGGTGCGCATATATTTGACGGTAACATGGTAAGATACATACTTCTTTTTGATCAGTAATTGAGATTTCTATATGACTCATACACTTGTGCAAATAATCATAGTGAACTGTCAAGATATCGATCATTGATCGCCATGATTCGGTCATTTTCTGTGAAGAGGACATGGCAGTTGCAAGGCGGGGGGGGGGGGGTTATTTCTTCGTTCTCTCTTTCACTAATTTGTTATAATATAGAAAATTTGATTCGCCTCACAACAATTGGGAAAGTACACATGTATACATTCCTTTCGCAGATCGATCCATCTGTCGACCTTGTGCTGCGCAATAACTCCATTTTCTGTGTATGTGAAGTAAATAACAGAGAGAAAATATTTACATGTACAGGTCATGAATCTTCCTCTAGCCTTTCCCATGCATCATTATAATCGTGCATGTTAAAAGAGTTTAATACATGAGCGGATCCAGAAAACTTTTTACAGGGGGGAGGGGGGGGGGGTTAGTTCAAGCCTTCCAGATGTGGTCTGAGAAGGGGGGATGCACAGTGCTTTCTTTTATAGCGAGCGGAGCTCGCTGCAAAGGCCCGAAGGGCCTTTGCGAGCGAAGCTCGCCCTTATGGTAACGCGTATACACTTACCTTAGTGAGAAAATATGCTGAATCAAAGAATGAGAATGTACTACTATGCTTTCAAAAACTTTCGTCCCCTCGCAGACAGAGTTACTGCGGAGATGCTGAATATTGCCATTTATTTTTTTTTTCTCGACTCCGAGTATACGTATATGTTATACTCAATTTTTGTTTACAAGTTAAATTTATTGACATAATTTTTCGTAAAGCAGATTACGAAATAACATCGACAACTCGGCGTAACCGCGGAATCTTTTTAGGAAAGCCGACATCTTCGTTTGAGTATTTTGTTTACTGTGCTTCTATGACGTCATTGACGTCATCGCGCCAAATTCTTAATGTGACTTTGACGTTGTAAGATTTTCCTTTAATGGACGTATTTTGCTTGACGTAAACGCTTCTAAAAAGGTCAATAAACCGGCCAAAGTATTCCCATGGGCGATTTTGTGTGTTCAATCCGGATGGCTTCACGTTATTAAGTTTCTCAATCCAGAACACTTCTCGGATTTTACGATAATATTTGGAGGCATCCGAACATTTCTCCAAAATCATAATTTTGATGTCCGATATTAACGTAGCTCGCGGGGAAGCTTTCATCACAATCAAATGTGTACGCATGTTTCACCGTCAAAATTTTTATGTGCACATCTACGCTATGACGTCATAAACTGTACTTCATCGTAACGTCACGTTACATTGCGCGACATTCATTGATAGGGCGCAAATACTGGTGTAAAATTTCGTTTTTTGAAAATACCTGTTTTTAAAATATTCTAAAATTTGATATGGATATTTTCCAGAGAGCGTAGCGAGCTGAAATTCTTAAACGTGAAGTTTACATAAATAAAGTGTCTAAACAGTCAATGTATTTAGACCAGCTTAATTTGCAATGAGAACCGGAAACTTTTTGGAATGTATGGTTATATTTTTACTATTTCTTTGGAATGATGTATGAATGCAATTTTTTCTTCAAATGTTGAAATTAATGTTGAATTATTGATACTGTAACTACTTATAAAACGACCTCTCTCTTATACATTCTGTTCTCTCATCCACCCTCCTCCATCGATCCTTATCTAATTTATTTATTGTACCATACTTAGGAGTCAAGGTCAGTGTTAAAAAGAGACTACATATGTTCAAGTTGTTTGTTTGTTTGGATTTTCATTTTATTTATTTATTCATTTATTTATTTATTTTTTTTTTTTTTTTTTGTTATCGGAAAAAAAGATACCGTAATGCCTTCTTGAGGAATTCCTGAACTCGGAGAAATGGAAATTTCATTTTAATAATATATATAACGACAATCGAGGCGGCTGAACGTAATGATAGAAAACGAGCATGAAATGAAAATCACAATGTATATCTTATATGGACCGCCCCTCCCCAACCCTTTTCCGATATTATAAAGTATATGTACATATAAACAAGAGGGAATTTTTTGTATACCCCGCCAAAAGATATCGGATTAAATAGTAATGAGCATGTCCGTCCGTCTGTTCCGTATGATGTTTTCAAATATTTGAAGAAAAAAATGTCATGTACGGAGAATTTTATTTTTACATTAAGATATAAGGTCTAGTTCGAATACAGCCCATGTAATTGTTGATTAATTATCTTTTAAAAAAAGGGTTTCTGGATGTTTTAAAGAAGACCGTTACAGAGAATCAAATATTCCGCATACTCCTTGACGTCATGTTGACATATGCGATCTGAACACGCTGTGACTTTGACGTTGCGAGTAAAATTGACGCCGAAGCCACGCAAAACAAATTTTCAATCTTAAATTGCAAAAAATCTGCCGAGAAGACCTATCCATGTTTTTATATATTCGAATTCAGCTCATTCTCTACTTTTACGTGTAAGAAGGGCTTTAATGACCTCCACAACTTAATGAAGAAAATGATAATGAAGCAAGCCGTGTTTTGCCTTTTGAATGAGTGCGGATTTTTTAATAATAAGTTGCAAAATGGCGATAAAAATGGCAAATTTCCCCTTAGAGACACAATAATCCGTAGAAATACAATAATCAACATGGCAACAATATTTTTGATCTCCCTTTTCACCCTCCTTGGTCAATTTTCTAGATAAAAATTATTTTAGTTCAGAAAATGCATATTTTCGAATTAGAACGTCAATGCCGTCTTTGAGGCTTAAAATCTCGAAAAACTTCGTGAAATAGTTACATGAAAATTATATCAAAGATTGATCAAATCTTATATTTCATGTAGACAAATTTTCAGGCTATGTCTTCTCGCAAAATTTTCCGTGTCGTAACGCCGCGATGTACCTTAAAGTGGTTTTCTTTATTGAAATGTTATGAAACAGGCTTTGGACGATTGTATATCTGACATCGGCGAGATGGATTTTTTTCTTTTGGGCGATATGTAATGAGTTATTTATTTTCATTTAACCGTTTTATAACAAAATTAAAATGGCTTGAAATAAAAAAAAATCACATGTAGGAAATATAACCAGGACTGTTTATAAATCCTTGGTCTGACCAGTTCTAGTAGCTGAGCTCTTTAAACTAGATCGTTGATATAAAGTTTCAAAATCATACACCTTTTGTGTTTGCTCGTATTTTTCTGTAAATTTGACTGGTGAATCCCCCCCCGCTCAACCTAATCTAATATTTGCCGGTCAAGGCCAGAACAGGAACGTACAAAGAACCATATTTTAAGCCCCCCCCCTTAAAATGTTCATCTGCTGGTCTAGACCAATTTTACAAATGCCTCTGTGTTTCCACTCGCCTTATACTGCCTTTTTTATTTGTCAATCACCAAACAGAAAGTTTTGTAAGATAGGATAAACCGTCATAGTCTAAAATCATATTTATTTTCTCTCCGCTCGCACAAAAAGGCTTTGCCTTGATTCATATTATGGCATATTATAGTCATTCGAAAAAAAAAGTTAATTGGAAAGGTTTCAATTTTTGTACGTTGGGCGCATGATACATTATCTGCAAATATCCAGCGGCAACAAAAACCAGTGGCGGACCCAGCTTTTGAGTTAGAAGGGGCGTAAAAAATGGCGAGAGGTCTAGGGTCCCCAGCGGGTCCAGGGCAGAGCCCTGGTAGGGGGACCAGGGGCGAAGTCCCCGGAAGCTAACTTTCAGCCTTTACGGACCCATTTTCATGACTGAAATTGATTAAGGAATCGAAATTGATACATTTGACAATTATATTAAATATATACATGTAACAGGTAGTTAATATTCTCTTTTTTATATGGAAATCGATCGTTTTACCTATGATTTGCAAGTTTTAGCCCCCCCCCCCCCCCCCCTTTGAATCCGCTACTGAAAACCACAGAGAAGACATACACAGTAAGGGAAGCAAAAGTGACAAAGAACACCAAATACCACATCAAGACTCCAAAAACAAAAGACTACCCATAAATCAACGAGATAAATGGGCACACTCACCTTTGACATTCTGACTTATATTTTATCTCTCTTAGATGGAAGACTACCCAATTATCGTTTTTGCCACACAATTAAGAGATGATCACGTTCAGAGTATCGAGAATGTTGCCAGATTAGCTGAACAACATCAATGGCAAGACTTAATCAAAGTATTAAAGGACAGATATGATCTAATAAACATGTGCTCACTTCCTAAAGATGAATCCGATTTACCCAACCTCACATTACTTACTCCTCTTCACCATGCTGTAATAGGTAAAGCTCCCAAAGAAGTGTTCGAAGAACTGTTGAAATTGCATGCATCAAGAACTTACAAAAACAAAGAAGGACTGACGGCTTACGATATAGGAAAAAGCAACGGCCTGGATGAAGATATCTTGAAAATGATAGAAATACCCGAGGAGATTCGTAAGCAAGAGATTGAAATCAAAAACATGGAGGAAGGACTTCACAAACTTATACTTGACAGAGTTGAGCATTTGATACAGGAGACTGGTATACAACTCCCACAGTTGTCCTATCTGTTTGAGTTCGGTAGTTTTCTTTACCATGTTCCGTTGATGTACGGGTCGTTCTCAGTAAAGAAAGCAAAGAAGGACAAAGGAATTATGGTTGAAAGTTGGAGCAGAATAGTTGGCGGAAGCGGACAGCGTCACAGAATAAACAAGAAAGGAAAGATCAAACTGAAAGCTGAGGGATTTATGTGAGATATCACTATAATATAATATTTTCTTTGCTATTTTTTCCATCTACATTATTATTACTATTGTGAATTTATATATTATATATGTCTCATGCATATAAACTATGTGGTTTTTTGCTAATAAACTATACTATACTGGCAAAAGTGTAAAGTGAAATATGCCACATACATTGTATTTTATTTTATGTACTGTAGTGTTCATATAATATATAATTTTGGTTGAATTAAACAGTCTCCATACATGTAGTTATGATATATCATCTATTATGCAGCTGTCTGGTGCATTATAAATTGGTGTGAAATTTTCTTCAAGAAGGTATAGAGTTGGAACCCTTCCGTTTTATTAAACTTGATAAATTGCATTCCAGTTTTTATTTAGATGAAAATATATCAGCGAATTGTATCCGGATTATCATTATTAATTTCTTCATCAGCGAAAATGGTAACCGCAAATTTAAGTAAATTGTTAATTTTCTCGAGTGACAATTACACAGAGGGAAAGGTTATGAAAATATTGAGTTTTTTTATGGACAACCTTTTTTGAGTGTTTGGAGGAATGTTATAAAGCAAATTGGGGGATTCTAATAGAAGCCACATGGGCTCCACTTCTTGCTAATATTATTTCTATACTCACATGAATTCAGTCCTCATTTTTCGAGGGAGGAAGCACTTGATACTTCGATTAAATTTCATTCAAATGCATACTATTCGGATAACTTTAGCAAAATTAATATATCCATGTGAATTAGAGGTGAAAAAGATAAATCCGCGTTGACATATTTAGATTATTATATCCCATGTTTTCTTATCATGATTATGGTCACCTTAATAATTCAATATATTAAAAACGGAGAGACTCCATTTTCAGATATACAATTTTTTCATTCCTTATAAAGAAAGGAGAGGATCTCCAACAACACTCCATCCCCTGTCTTTTAGAGTATGATACTCTTTTTTCAGAGCAAGCTAAAAATACGACGATTCTGTTCTGAGGCAAGGTTAATTACCGTGAAACTACTCTGCCAGGGGTATTTGTGAGAAGACAGATGTCATTGCAAAACTCTATAAAATCTCTTTGTCACAATGTTTAAAGATATTTTCTAAAGGTTAGAACCATCATGTTTTGACATTATCTGAACAGCTTAAGTGGTGGATGTAGTTAGCAAACAGGAGATGCATACTCTACATGGATACTTGATTTCATCTTTATTCGAAATTGATTTTTTTTTTCTCTGTTTCATGAATTCGCATACCTATCAATGACAAATATGGATAATGATCATATCCCTGTATATAGCACAAAATCGATAATTCAGAAAATTAGAAACCGAATGCATACAAAATCAGGATAAAACAAGAACCAAAGCAAACAAACAAAAACCTCCACAATATGAAAAGAAGCGAACTCCCGATATGGGAGTGAGACCAGGTGCCCGGGAAGAGTAAGCATCTCCTGCTTGCATGCAACACCCGCCGCTTCAATTCGGTAGAACTGTCACATCCGGTTACTTCCATTTCGGAAGACATAGAATAGTCGTTTTTGAATTCTAGTTCGAATTCTAATTTGGGTTTCGTGTTCGACTTTCACTCACTTATTTCGTGTTCGACTTTCACTCACATATTTCTGAGAGCAGAGAGGAAAAGGTTTCAGTTTTCTCTTATAAGAATTTGGGATAATGCTCGCCGTAGTCCTGTCAACATGGTAAGTTAGAGTTCAATACTAGCTGATTAAGAAGCAAATACAAAATTGTCGATTGTTTTAGTATCATACATACATTCTTTTTGATAAATCCAAGATCATATCTACGATAAAAAGGCGGTAGAACTTTAGGTGCAACCTTAGTTTATTTCAGAAAAGTAGAAAATTGATAGTTCTTCAAACGATAACTTTGAAGGAAAATATAAAATAAAGACATTATCCATTCGAGTATACAGAGGTCGTTACCAGTCTTTAAAACACAGTCCAATCATTTCATTACAAAAGACTGTGTACAATTAATGAAGAAAAAACAAAAGTTGATTTACTACTTTAACAAAAAAGACATTTCTAAGTGTTCTGAGGCAGGGAATATTACACGAATCCCTCATCAACTAATTTTACATTTCCCTCCTCGTCGATTTCATGACGCTGTCCACTACCACCTACTACTCTACACCAGCTTTCTACTACAACACCTTTCTTCACGTTATTCTCCCCTCCTGAACTGCTGACACTGTCTTTTATTTGCTCGTCGCTTTTAACTTCACCTGCACATTCTGACGTTTTCTCATCTTTCTTTGATTGTTGGTTACCATCGTCGTCGGGCATTGCTTCATCTTCCGAGTTATCATCACCATCGTCACCGTTCATAGAAACTGAAAATCCCCCATACATTCCTGGTACAGGGTAATAAAAGCTACCAAACTCATAAAGATACGACAACTGTGGTAACTGTTGTCCGTTTTTCTTTACCAGATTTTCAGCTCTTTCTAGTATTACTTTATGCAGCCCCCCTTCCATCTTCTTTATAACAGCTTCATTTTCTGATATCTCTTGTGGCACTTCTATCATCTTTAGAACTTTTTCATCAAGCCCTTTGCTTTTAGCAATATCATAAGCTGTTTGTCCATCGGCAGTCTTAAGGGATTTTGATGCACCCAGCTTAATCAAGTCTTCGAACACATTCTGGGGTGCTTTACCGAATGCGGCTTGGTGTAATGGGGTAAACATTTTAGGTGAAGTACCTCCATCGACAGGTAGACGGCAAGAATTTATCAAATGCGCATTCTCTTTCAACTCCTTGACTAATTCTGTCCATCGGTACCTATAAGCAAGATCTGCTACTCGCTGTGTGATTGAAACAGCATCATCTGTCAAGGTCGATGTATAAACTGTAATGTGATAGTCGCACATGTTCCTGCAAAAGTAAGGGTGTAAAAAATGTTAAAGGCGATGTTATGTATAGTTTCAGGTGTGTATGTAATATTCGAAGTTTTCTTTATAAGATTGTCAGCTCTTTCTAGTATCACTTTATGCCGCCCACAGGCCGAAAGATCGCCAGCCAATTATTCGTATGTGCCTCTATGGAAGATCGTCCGGGTATGCGTATGCGCTACTAAAAATCAAGGCTAACAACACTGGTTTTACACTCTTGTTGGAAAAATTCTTGGAAAAATAGAAAGTCTCAAAGTATGATGACTATTATTACTTTAATCGATGGACAAAAGGTTAAGCTAGATACTGACCCAGTTTGGTTGACCTGGACCTCAGAATAAGGGAGAAACTCCAAAATGAAAACAGAATCTAGCGATTCATTTTTACTCGACATTAGCTGGTCCACTCTCTATGACTGGAGATATAAATAGCTGCTTTCTTTGAAAAAGTGATGACATGTGAACATTTTTGATTTAATGAATAGGGAGTAACATAAACTGAATTGGAGTAAAATACAATTATGTTTTGTTGATATCAGAATCTAATATGCAATGCAGTTTACGGTAGCATTTTGGGCGAAGCCATTCTATTTTATCTTCAGCGTTAGAGAGTGGACCAGCTAATGTCAAGTAAGAATAAATCGTGGGATTCCGTTTTCATTTTTGAGTTCCTCCCTTATTCTTTGGTCTAGATCAACGAAACTTGGTCAGTATTTAGTTTAACCTTTTGTTCGTTGATTTAAGTAATAACAGTAATCACACCTGAGAATTTTTATTTTTCCAAGAATTTTTCCAACATTAGTGTAAAATCCATGTTATTAGGCTAGATTTTTTGGAAGCGCATACGCATATCCGGACGATCGTTCCGCCTATGATGCACCCCCCCCCCCTTCCATCTTCTTTATAACATTTATATCTTTATGAACAATAGTTTCATTACAATTAATTCTATGACTCAGACTGGACTCTTAAATAAAGTAAGCATGGTAAGTGAAAGTCGCCCACAAAATCAATATGAAAAATATAGAAAATGACAATAAGCCGTTAAGGTTCAATATATGTCAAGTAAGAATAAAGCCGTTAAGGTTCAATATATGGAAGAATCTAATTTCCAAAATGTCTTTTTAATTAAAAACCAGTTACTTATTATTTTGTTTTAGTTTAGTTTAAACATATTTTTTTTCATAATAACATGAAATAGGATTGGGCAAAAGTTATAACAACATTACATAAGCCCTCTCCTTATCATATACAACATATAAATATCAAGATGGCAACTTAAAGAGTGGGTATGATCGTTAAACAAGAATATTTAGAATTTATGGGAACAGCATAATGAAAACATAATGTGATACATTTCGATAGATTAATTCATACTGAATCTTCATACGAAATTTGAAATCAGTACCTCCCTTACAAGCCGAGATATTCCCAATACCGCTCTCTTATGAGTGCCGCATTTCTAGGTCGGACAAAAAGGTGTCCGATGATAATCAGGCATCAGTGATCAACTTGAGGCACCACTTGACCATTCAATGATGCGAACATCTCAAATAAATAAGATTGCATGAAATAGTCCCATAAATGCTTAGTACAATTTCAAATAGTCTTTTTAACGACTTTGAAATAAGAAAAGCGTCGGATTTAAGTGAGATTAAATTCAACATGTGCAGAGTTATGAATGAATATACGCGCATGCAAAGTGGTAGCTGTATGAGGGATTTTCATATGTTTACCAGCGATGTTTGAAATGGTGAAAAGCATGTGAAGAGGAGACACTATGCAGTTGTATGTCTTTGAAGTGTTCGGACCTTTAAACAATGAAGCAGTAACCAAATTTTGTCTGATTACCATGTATATTGCTTGATTATCATCGGACACCTTTTTGTCCGACCTAGAAATGCGGCGCTCATAAGAGAGCGGTATTGGGCATATCTCGGCTTGTAAGGGAGGTACTGATTTCAAATTTCGTATGAAGATTCATTATGAATTAATCTATCGAAATATACCACGGAAAATAGATTTTGACATTGATTAGCCTATTTCTGAAGACTTAACGATGACTTGTCGATTTTTCGTTAAACGCCGAGTTAGATCCCTTTAACACATATATATAGTAAATAGAGCAACCGGTATTAGCGTGATAAATCCCTGTGGTTAGAACTTTTATTCGGACTTCGGTTTATAGTTTTCAAAATGACTATTTAATACACAACGCGAACTACACCCATAACCTGTAGGCCATATGCTTACACGAACAACCGATGTGAACAAGCATCATTATTACGCGAGATATGTACATGATGTAACTTTGATCACTAGCCCCCCCCCCCCCCCCCCCCCCCTCTCCCTTCCATACCCGCAGATAAAAAGATTATAAACCTTATTTTTAACCTCATGTAGGATACGTATCTAAATAAAGCGACCATGTAAACAATGTGTGGAATTATAGGTACTGTACTTCGCAAGCCATGAAAATATTTACCTGTCAACTTGTGTGTATCTGTGCTATTGACAGATGTTACTGTTAGTATATGTGAGTGTGATACTTGTTAGGTATATGAACTAAGGTTTATCAGTCGATCTATATTAACTCCATAAACTAGATACATACCTTATCAATGTCAGACAAATATATGGAGTAAACCTATTTTGAAACGAAAATGAAATTTTCATTTATAACTCGCATATCAACTACAAAGTCGGAAAACACAGCGGACCGACTACTTATCTATGTAGTAACGGTAATCAATATCCGGGAAATTCTTGCAAAAACTGTTACACGCCCTTAGAGAAAAATCATTTAATCTTTAGCTTTGCATCCAGAGGGTAATTTACGTAACAAAAATTACCAAACGTTGTTTATCAGTTTTGGGTATTTCATCCTAGCTGGTTTCACTTCGGAATGATATTCATTCCGTGGTGCGCAGGTTCTAATGATTTTGCCTTGCCTAGATGTATCTTCACACAACTACTCACAACCCTTCAATTTATCAAGGTACATATGGGTATTCCAAGACACACAAAAAATGTTTCACTAAAATGCTTTCAGAAATCAAAACGGGTCCTCAAAAGTACTGTGAATAAACATCAAAGAAGTACCTATCAGTTATTCAGTCTCAAAGTCGAGAAGGCAAGGCAAAATCATTAGAATTTCCACTGGAACAGTTGCGAACCTCAGAATGAATAACAATCCGAAGTGAGGCCAGGTGCCCGGGGAGAGTCAGCGTCTCCTGATTGCATGCAAATGAGCTTAAGAAGATCCTGACGATAATCACAACAGCACTCACAATAGAACACAAAATTGAGCATCGATCGACGGACCGCTAGCAATTAAGCTAGAGGTGGGATCAAGTGTCCGGTAGGAGCAAGCATCCCCTGTTTGGCCAGCCGCACCCGCTGTCGACGTTCACGTACGAAAACGATAGCAATATCTAAAATGCATGTAATGTCTGAGGTTATGTCTATACAGAAAGTGCTATGACGACCATTTCAGGGAAAATTATATTCAAAACACCTACTGTCAAACCCCACGCGGGGAACTTTTTTACGAGCTCCACACGGCAAAGGGCATAAGTGTGACACAAATGAGTTAAAGAAGATCCTGACGATAATCACAACAGTACTCACAATAGTGCACACAATCGACGGACCCCTAGCAAGCTAGAGTCGGGATCAGATGCAACACCCGTCGAAACAGCTCCATGAAAACTAAATGTCAGATTCGGAGATTGTCTCGATGTACATATTGATGTACATATAAGGTAAATATTACTTGCATGGTGATGATGATCTAGAGTATATGTGAAACAATATATTCTAGAAGCGGTATCAAAATATTGTTGAAATACGTATAACGTGGGCACTGTACCATCATATCCCACCAATCATGCTACGTCTACGGGTACATTTTTAGTCATAATAACTTTCACACTATTTCGCCATGTTAAATGTCTTCAAATTCAATAGCATCATTTAAGAACAGATAAATTTGCAGCATGGACCAGACATGCACGTTTCGGGTACTTAATCCTTGTCAGTGATCCTCAATCTAAACAATGTACTATGGCCAAAGAGTGTGAAAGTTATTTTGTCTAAAAATGTACCGAAAGACGTAGCAGGATGGGTGGGATATGATGCTACAGGACCCACGTTTTAGAAATTTCAAGATTTTTCTTTGATAACAGAAATTTTCGAATGCGTTGATATTCAACCGAAGTTGATCGAACTTGGCTACATATGCCCTCGGCGACTCCTGGTCCACCAGCAGTGATACTCAACAAATGGTACAAATTTTAAACGTTCTCAAATTCAATAGCATCATTTTAGAACAGATAAATTTGCAGCATGGACCAGACATGCATGTTTCGGGTAATTAACCCTCGTCAGTGATCCTCAATCTAAACAATGTACTATGGCCAAAGAGTGTGAAAGTTATTTTGTCTAAAATGTAACGAAAGACGTAGCAGGAGGGTGGGATGTGATGCTACAGGACCCACGTTTTAGAAATTTCAAGAATTGTTTTGATAACAGAAATTTTCGAATGCATTGAAGAAACGATCAACCGAAGTTGATCGAATTTGGCTACATGTGCCCTCGGCGACTCCTGGTCCACCAGCAGTGGTACTCACAAAGGGGTACAAATGTAAAACGTCTTCAAATTCAATAGCATCATTTAAGAACAGATAAATTTGCAGCATGGACCAGACATGCATGTTTCGGGTACTTAACCCTCGTCAGTGATCCTCAATCTAAACAATGTACTATGGCCAAAGAGTGTGAAAGTTATTTTGTCTAAAATGTAACGAAAGACGTAGCAGGATGGGTGGGATGTGATGCTACAGGACCCACGTTTTAGAAATTTCAAGAATTGTTTTGATAACAGAAATTTTCGAATGCATTGAAGAAACGATCAACCGAAGTTGATCGAATTTGGCTACATGTGCCCTCGGCGACTCCTGGTCCACCAGCAGTGGTACTCACAAAGGGGTACAAATGTAAAACGTCTTTAAATTCAATAGCATCATTTAAGAACAGATAAATTTGCAGCATGGACCATGCAGACATGCATGTTTCGAGTACTTAACCCTCGTCAGTGATCCTCAATCTAAACAATGTACTATGGCCAAAGAGTGTGAAAGTTATTTTGTCTAAAATGTAACGAAAGACGTAGCAGGATGGGTGGGATGTAACATTTTTTAGACTGGAGATTCCACAAAGAAAAACATAATCATAGAACGTTGAACATTATGATTGATAAAACATCTCTTGTGTTTGTATGATTTCTTTTATCATTTTAAGCAAATTTTGGGAATCCTAATGGGAGTCATCTTTCAATACCCATATGTAGCTGAGTTTGTTCAGTCGTTATGATCTCTCCTGGAAAAACTATTTCGATCTGATTTAATAATATTGAGTGTTCCAACTCTTGACCTTAATCTTGAAGAAATTTTGATGCACCGGACACGTGTTTCAGTGATGCTTCCAGACAAAGTGGTTTTCAGAAAAAATCAAAATTCATTGTAGCAGCGCCATCTGGTTTTATATTTTTGAATCAAAATTTGTGCAATTACTTTGCAGAGAGTGCGCGGCTCCAAATGTCCTGTAGGGTCGATTCAGTAGCATAGTTAAGTAAAATCGATGACCAAAATAGCATTGGAGGGATGATGCTCAGATGTTAACCTCCCTTAGTTTTGATGTTGTTTCTGGATGAAACGACAAGTTTGCGATAGAAATAATATTTAAGAGGGCTGATTGATATGTTGTGAGCCTCGTATTGAGGAATTTTTATTTTTATCAGACATTTTGTACAAAATACCCTTCAGTATCTATACACTTTTGCCACCGGTTTCTAATGGCCTCAATACCACTTTTAAAGAACCCCTCACCTTGACTGGTCAGAAAGCCATCAACTGCAAGTATGACATCAAGTGGACTGAAAGTTGGCGCCAGAAATAGCTGCTTTCACTTTTGGGAATAGATGAAAGTCTGACGGAGCAAGATCAGGTGAATAAGGCGGATGCTCAATCAAATTAAAGCCTCAATGACAGTCATGGCAGTGACAGACTTTGTGAACAGGAACGTTGTCCTGATGGAACAACACACTTTTAAGTAGTGAGCTTTCCGCGTCGCTTAAGTTAAATATTTTCCTGTAACTGTGTCAGAAGTGAGGCATAGAATGTGTCATTGAATGTTTGTCCTTTTTGGAGATAGTCTACCAACAGGATCCCAGAGACACGAAGCTCACAACTAATCAATCAGCAACGTATGATATTAAATTGGAAAAAATGGCCGAAATAAAAATACATTTAAAAGAAAGGAGGGGATCTACTACAACACTCGGTTGCAACACTCACAGCAAAATCCCAAAACACCCAATGCAAAACCACGGAGCTAACACGCACATATTTCAGGTAGCAGAGATGAGAAAGGTACAATTTTCTCTGAAAAAAATGGGAACTGTGCACGTTTAATTCATGTCAACGTGGTAAGCCTGAGTGCAATAGTAATAAAAAGAAAGGAGGGTTAAGTCAGAGTGCATTACTGATAAAAGAAAGGAGGGGCTAAAGAAGTTGGTACAACCTTGTACATGGCCTTGATGTAATTCATAAATATACGAAAAATAGAATACGATGGAAAATTAGAAAATTATGTAAATCTTGAAGTAGAAATTAAAAGCTCTTCAAACGATAAATTTGGAGACACATATGCAATTAAGTAATATGTAAAATTGTCAACTCCAGTCTGGACGTTGCTAGATTTTATAAAGTGTAATCAGAGCAGTCAATTTATTTAATCACAAAAGATGTATTAATATGAAGTGTTTGAATAAAACAAACTGTTTATTTTCTCATGGCCAAAAAGACAGAAACGATCTCACTGGCGAAAATGATCGAAAGTTACAAAAATCCTTTATCCACTAGTGTCACTATTCCTTTCTTGTCGATTTCATGACGTTGTCCACTACCGCCTGCTATTCTACACCAGCTTTCTACTACAATACCTTTCTTCATATTTCCCTCCTCCCCTGATCTGTTGAAGCTCTCGTTTGTTTGCTCGTAGCTTTTAACTTGTTCACCTGTACATTCTGAAGTTTTATCATCTTTCTTTGATCGATGATTGTTTTCTTTAGAACCATCATCCGAGTTTTCATCACCATTATCACTTTGCCTAGAAACTGAAAATCCTCCATACATTCCTGGTACAGGGTAGAAAAAGCTACCAAACTCATAAAGAAACGACAATTGTGGAAGCTGTTGCCCGTTCTCCTTTACCAGTTTCTCAACCCTCTCTAGTATAACTTTATGCAGCCCTACTTCCATCTTCTTTATGGCAGTTTCGTTCTCTAATATCTCATGTGGCACTTCGATCATCTTCAGAACTTTTTCATCAAGTCCTTTTCTTTTGGCAATATCATAAGCCGTTTGTCCATCAGAGATTTTGATGCACCAAAATTAATCAACACTTCGAACACATTCTGGGGTGCTTTACCGAAAGCGGCATGGTGTAATGGTGTATACATCTGAGGTGAAGTACTTTCATCAACTGGAAGAAGGCAAGAATTTATCAAATGTTCATTCTTTTTTAATTCCTTGACTAATTTTTTCCATTGGTACTTGTAACCAAGATCTGCTACCCGCTGCCTACTTTTAGCAGCATCGTCGTGCACCGTCGATGTGTAAACTGTGATAGGATAGTCGTAGATTATCCTTTGAAAAGAAATACACATGATGGGATTAACATTGTTCTGTGCAGCTTTAACTTTTGACGTAACATTCAAACTTTTATCAGACATTTTGTGGATAGTGCAATTGCAGTCGATTCCATGACTCCTGTTTTGACTTAATTAGGATAGACATGGATGAATGAAAGAAAGGAGGGGATCTCCAACAACACCTAGTTGCAGCATCAACAGCAACCTCCCAAAACACCCACTGTAAAACTGTAGTGAAGGTCATTCTTAAACTTTTTAACATCAAATTCAAACATCAATGCGCAATGCATGTACGATAAATACACTTGCTGTGTGTTACATACCCGTAACAATACTCAAATTAAAACACTTATTCCCTGTATGACATCGCAAATAATTTTATATTCCTAGGGATTTTCACTTGGTTAAAAGCTTTGTGAAAAAGGTATTAATCTAACGAAACGAGCAGATTAATCCCCAAATCATCAAATGACTGAATTATGTATACGGTAGAAAACCAACAAATTTTAATTTATATTTCATGAAATTTCAAGTTAGCACACGAGAATTGATGATATACATCAAAGAAGTACCTAACCGTTATTCAGAATCAAAGTAGAGAAGGCAATGCAAATTGTGAGAATTCCCAACGAAATGGTTGCGAACCCCGGAATGAACAACATTCCGAAGTGAGACCAGGTGCCCGGGGAGAGTCAGCGTCTCCTGACTGCATGCATCTTCCCAAGTCGCGGTGATCGATCCGAGAAGCGAATCGATCACCGCGACTCGGGAAGATGGACTGCATGCAACACCCGTCGCAACAGCTCCATGGAAACCCGTCAAATTCGGTGATTGTCTCGATGTACATTTTGATGTACAGATCAGGTAAGTATGTCTTGTTTGTTGATGACTACAACCATTCAATCACAATGTAGAATGTCACTGATCATTCTGGAAAGGGGGATCTGATATGTTTTTATAATATCCCCGTAGCGACCAATGATGATTTCAGCCGTTGTGTGATATAACCCTGAACAAGTAGAACTACGCTAATAATATTTTTGGGACTAGAAATCATGTACAGTCTTTTTAATGAATATTAGAATTTACCTTGGAGAAAAATCATACGTTCCTTCCTTGCTTTTAGATAGTACTCTACTCGACAAGCATTGCCGAATGAAGTTTATCAGTCTCGGGTATTTCATCCTTGAAAAAACATCACTTCACTACTATATATTGCTAGATAAAAATAGCTATGGCTCACCCGGCACCCGGTGCATTTGTATACCGGTATGTTCTAAACAGAGAGACCGGTGTTTAAAATACGTAAAGATGTATCTATAGATTAAATGTGCAAAAATACAATCGTAATGTCTATTTGTGTGACATGCCACATATATATATATGTATAATAAAAATATCTCAAACGATCCTTTCTGTTTTGCTTTTAATAATATAAGCAGAAACTTCTAATGTATACTCATAAAACATTATAAATCAATTTATTTGGATGATCGAATAGAGCAGTTGTGTATACATTTGTCTGGTCCGCGTTGTTTATTTACCTTTGAGTTTACTCTAGCGTATACGATATGACGCATACGATATATTAAGACTTTAACTCATTGCCTTATTTCCGTTTCGCTGTATGTACACTGTACACATGAATTTATATTGATTTTATGAACGTAAGTATGGTTATTGTATTTATGAATTACCCTAAAATTTGACCGCTCTATTTGATGTATACGGTAAACTATATATATTTAACCATTGGTAACTGTACACTGATTCAGTCATTGATGTAGTTAGTTGACATAGATTAAGCTCCATTTTGTCTTAGACCATCCATTTACTCTATGTTTTATTCCTAGTTTCTTGTACATATAGGTTTGTTGGCAAAATTTTTTAGATTTCTGAAGTTTTTGATTACTTATGCTCATCTTTGTTTTGAAAGCAGTCAACCATAAGAAAGTAATTATATATAACAAAAACCCAAACGATGAGGAAAAGTCTCGTCGCGTTTTCACGGGTGACAGTGAGGAAATGTATGTAATTTGTGAATTGAATGTGAAATTTTAATCGGATCTAGGGTGCTATATATCTTTACACTAGGCAGGGTATCCACTATTTTTGCTCAGTGTATTTGAAGTGATAAAAACTTAATTTAGAGGAAAGTATATTCAGGGTACATGTATCTTTATCGTCTGACATACAAATCAAATCAGTCTTCTTACATTGGTCTTCCTCAATTTCAGTGTTTCGGTGTCTCTGCTTTTTAGAATTGTTAAACTTAATTTTGTTAATCCATTTGATGAGATTGTTGTTGTGGGTCCTGTAGCATCATATCCCAGCCACCTTGCTACGTGCTTTCGGTATATTTTGAACATAATTTTCACAAATTTTGGCCATATTTCATTGTTTAGATTGAGGATCACTGACGAGGGTTAAATACCCGAATTGGTCCATGCTTCTAAATGATGCTAGAGAATTTGAAGACGTTTAAAATTTGTACCACTTGGTGAGTGTCACTGCTGGTGGACCAGTGCCCAGTTTCACAAAAATTCGTACGTCAATTTTATGGAATTTCGTAACTTTTGTCCTTTTATAAAAGGTTCAAAATGTTTTCTAGTTAGAATGTTTCATTTTTTCTAATATTATTTTTACTTACTGAAAATAAATTAAAATACAAAAGTTCTCAAAATTGAGTAAGTTAGTAGAAATGAGATATCAAAAGTTACGAAAATTCCTGAAATTGTTCGTGAGTATTTTTGTGAAATAGGCTGCAGGAGTCCCCAAAGGGCACATGTAGCCAAGTTCGATCAATTTCGGTTGGTCGTTTCTTCAAACGCATTCGAAAATTTCTGTTAACAAAATTTTCTTAAATTTCTGAAACCTGGGTCCTGTAGCATCATATCCCAGCTTTCGGTATATTTTGAATATAATTTTCACAAATTTTGGCCATATTTCATTGTTCAGATTGAGGATCACTGACGAGGGTTAAATACGCGAAATGGTGCATGCTGAAAATTTATCTGCTTCTAAATGATGCTAGTGAATTTGAAGACGTTCAACATTTGTGTGTATTATGTTGTTTGTTGTGGTTGTTTTGTCTGATGTTTGCTGTTTTTGTCGTTGTTATGGTTTCTCCTTTTTTTGTGGGGGTGGGGGGGGGTTGGAAACCTGTAGATGTGTTCCGATGTGGTTCAATGCATGAATCTCTCTTTGTACAATGTCTTTCATTAGTTCACTTTAAAAGAAGGAATATAGTCAAGAAATAAAGCTTTAAAACGAAAGAGTTCTAACTCTTTTGGTTCCTGTTTTATCCTGATTTTGTATGCCTTCGGTTTCTGATTTTCAGAATTATCGATTTTGAGCTGTATACAGGGATATGGTCATTATCCATATTTGTCATCGTTACCAAATCAATTCTAGTAGCGTCCTCTAGTTTATTAATTATTATTTGTTTCTTTTTATTATTTGTGTAATTATTTTGTAAAGAATGCGCCGCTCTTAACTTCTTTTAGGTATAATTAAATGAATACGTGATTATAGTCCTTTCTACTAGATGGTGCTTTGACTATTTCTGATTTCTTCACTCATGGGAGCCCCGTCTACTGAGTATGTATAAACGGTGTTACTCTGTTTACATGTACCTTCTGACTGCGTCAGCGTCATGATCTGTATAAAGTCTGATCACTGTCTGAATCAATGAGTTATATCTATATGAATCGAGCTGTCGTGTTATGTACATGTATGACCTAATGAAACAATTGCATCTGTATGTACTGAGATGAACACAGGCTGTGTGTTGGAAACCCCTTTCCATTACCAGGTGATTATCTGTTTTAGTGGACAAAATATAAATGAAACGGTGCTATTGATAAAGATATTAAGTTGAATCATTTAAACGTAAAAATAACTTCAAGTAGGCTTATTTTGCCCCAAAATAAAATCTGTATACGACGGAAAAATTAGGAACTTCCATCATGAAATATGATATTAACAATTATGAAAAATAAAAGATCAAAACATTCCCGTTTAGGATGTATCATGTTTTTATATACTAAAAAAGAAGTGAATTTTCCTTCAAATTCTTAGCACACACCTAACATTGAACATGAAAGATTAAAGAGAGAATGGGGATCAAATTAGAAAATAAAATTCGTCTTCTTTCCTTGTATATGGAATCATCAATCGATAGTCATATTGGATTGTTGTATTTTTATTTAATTTTCATGTTCACTGTCATACATCATCTTTCAATTCATTACGACAACATTATGCATTTACATTTTAGTTCTGTCTTTATTCGTCCATAACTGGCCTACAAACTTACGACGGTGTTCAGGAACAAATATAACTTTGAAAACACAATATTTTGTCATACATTGTAAGTGATACTATTCTGGCTATTCGCACTCAGTACCTTTAGTGCTTTGATTACTATTTGAAAATAGATTCGCACTGTAAATGAATCTGATGTTCTTTTTTTCAGAATTGCATGTGACAATGAGTTTACAGTATCCTATCAATGTATACGAGTCGGTACTGGCGGATCATCGTGCCAAAAGAATCAAGAATATAGCTGACCTATCATACACATTCGCATGGCCGCTGTTAATTGACGAAATCAAATTAGACCTTCCTTTAGACAGATCCTTGGTAAATGTATGTAGACTTAGAAGAGAAGGCCCCGATAGTGAACCGCCCAAACTCTATACACCTCTCCATCAGGCAGCGACTGGAAGGGCATCGATAGAAGTTTTCAAAGAGCTTCTGGAGTTAGGTGCGTCTAAGACTTTAAAAACAGCACAAGGAGAGACAGCGTATGATATTGGTCTCAGAAAAAATTTAGATCCGGAGATCTTAAAACTTATTGAAGTTCCTGAGGAAATTCGGAAAAGGGAAAGCGAAATTAAATTGATGGAAGAAGGATTGCACAAAGCAATTTTAGGTCGGTCAGAGGATCTGATAAAGAAGTCTGGACAGCAGCTACCACAGTTAGCATACCTTTATGAATTCGGATCGTTTTGGTATCCTATTCCAGGAATGTATGGGGGATTCAACATAGAGGCTACAGACGAAGGTGTAGAGACATCCAGTTGGTGCCGCGTGGTTGGTGGAAGTGGAGAGCGTCATGTGATCGACAAAGAGGGAAACGTCACATTGGCAGAATCAGGATTTTGTTGAAAATTTCATAATATCCAATATATCCAGTTGGTGCCGCGTGGTTGGTCGAAGTGGAGAGCGCCATGTGATAGACAAAGAGGGAAACGTCACATTGGCAGAATCAGGATTTTGTTGAAAATTTCATAATATCCAATATATCTTATCAAATGAATATCTTTAGCTTCAACAGTTATGCAAAATTATATTAATAAGTTATAAAATATAAACCATTTTGAATAAACATTACAGAAGTACCCATCAGTTATCAGTCTCATTGTCGAGAAAGTATAGACCCTATCAAAGTTTGGCATAGTAATGTAATCTGAGATTTAGTTTTTACTTGAAGATGAAGATGACGAATATGATTTTGCTACTCTACATGCAATTGTTAAATGGCAAAACTTACGACGCACATACAATTTTATATATACTTATCATAAAGGGTAGAGCCTTTAGAAGAGGATTCAGAAAGATATGCGTATTTGTTGTTATAGAAATACTCTTTTCTGTGTACGGTGCAATATTTAACATTCTATTCCTTACATTTTGAAAGACAGATTCGAAGCAAACATCATTACCTTCATTTTTATATTTATTCACTGTATTTGTTGCCAATAAATTCATAACTAAATTGATAACATCAAAAAATAATTTAAAAAAAAAACATGTGTTTGTGAAACACGAATGCCCTCGTTGGCATCTTTGTCAGTAAAACAGCTGAAATGTCAAAAAAGTAGTACATGTATCAAGAATCCATGGAAAGGTCCTGTCACATGGAAAACATATGTGAAATATGAAAGCCATATCACTTACCATTCAAAAGTTGTGGCCAAGGTTAATTTTTTTTCGGACAAACAAACAAACAGTCTTTCTTATTTTCTTTTATTCTATTCATGCGCAATAGTTATGAATTACAATATATTATAAATGTGATTACCTGATAAATAGGTAGATACATTATGTCATTCAGTGGAAATACTTATCGTAAACTTTATAATGTAAATTATGCGGAAGGGTTCCAACTCTATACCTTCTTGAAGAAAATTTCAAACCAATTTTCATGCAATTATATCGTAACTCCAATGATCTGCTTATGATATGTACTTCAATATGTCCTCACTGTTAGAGGTATGTGATCTTTTGTAATAATAAGATTTTGTCATATATGCGCCTTTTCATGGAGTCTTATTGCACCATAAGCATATGCATATTTTCACAAATTCATATGATTATTTTGTGAGGAAATGAGGGAATCAAAATTATGAATTTTTGAAGAGATTGTTTCTTGCATGGGCCCCTGGGTCATGCTGTCTTTTTGTATGGTCATCTTACAATGAGGAGGTTATTTTACACCACTATTGTGCGTTCTTCGAGACCTCTGGGTAATCGGAAAAGTAGGAAGGTTGTGCTCACGTAATCCGGATATCATTTAATTTCCTATGTCATTTTCAAGAAAAGAAGATTCTGATTGGCTGAGAAATTATGTTGATACATCGATCAACACAATTTTTCACGGAAGTCTATTTATAGCACTATTTTTAGAAATGGGGGTTCCCTCAAACACGAATGAACTGTTTGCTGAAAATACAATTTGTTGATGTTTGGTTATCATTTCAAGGGTGCCATTTCTTTTCTACTTACTCAAAAATTAACAGTGCATGTAGAATTTGGTCTTACTGGTCGTTATTCCAAAGATTTAGAGAGACGATCGTTCTCTGTTTGAATAATGGCGGCTGCCATAACTTGTTTTGGCAGATGTATCACCGCGAAACCTTCCGACTTACGAAATATAGTGTGGTGATTGATTGTTTTTAGATCCAAGAATACAGTCTGTTTTCCATAATTAAATGATAAGAAATGAATCTTATATTTTTTCTGTTGATGCAGGTATCACCCGAAATATTGGACAGAAAACTTTTCCATCAACGCGCTACGCGCATTGATGCAGTTTTCTGTCCAATTTTTCGGGTGATACCTGCATCAACAGAAAAAATATAAGATTCATTTCTTAAAACCACACCGTCTGTTACTGGCGTGACAGATGGGCATTCTAAGTCGGCACCGATTGCCCATTGGTCTCGTTGGTTTATGTGTTTGCAATCATTTGTATTTGATGTTTCTATGTGATTTTGGTGTTCCTTGTATCTTTTGCGTCTCTTTCTGTGTGTGTCTGCTCTGTGTTTTGCATTGGGTGTTTTAGGGGTTTTGTTGTGGGTGCTGCAATCGGGTGTTGTTGGAGATCCCATCATTTTTTCGAATCGACACTACAGGAAATTTTGAGTCGCGCTCTCTTTGCAAAATGCATAGATTAAAATTTGAAGAAAAAAAACCTAGAGGCGCTACTTAAATACATGTGGCTCTTAAAAATCACTTCTGCATTTAATTAAGTACCACTGATTAGGATTTACCATCCGAAACACGTATATCTTGAGCATTAAAATAAGCTTGAAATTTCAAGAATGTATTATTGGAACACTTACGTATTATTCGAAGAGTAACCCTAAAAGTATACCAAAGAACTATTAAAGAACGGGGCAAAGCAAAGCTGTCCATCAGACAACAATGCAATGAAACAGCGAACCAAACTGTAAAACATCAAAGTCAGTAAGTGGAAGTCAAACGCAATAACCTAGAATAAGAAAAACAAAAACAGCGAACCAAACTGTAAAACATCAAAGTCAGTAAGTGGAAGTCATACACAAAAAACCCAAAATAAGAAAACAAAAACAGCGAATCAAACTGTAAAACATCAAAGCCAGTAAGTGGAAACCAAACACAAAAAACCCAAGATAAGAAAACAAAAACAGCGAACCAAACTGTAAAACATCAAAGTCAGTAAGTGGAAACCAAACACAAAAAACCCAAGATAAGAAAACAAAAACAGCGAATCAAACTGTAAAACATCAAAGTCAGCAAGTGGAAGTCATACACAAAAACCCAAAATAAGAAAAACAAAAACAGCGAACCAAACTGTAAAACATCAAAGTCAGCAAGTGAAAGTCATACACAAAAACCCAAAATAAGAAAACAAAAACAGCGAACCAAACTTGAAAACATCAAAGTCAGTAAGTGGAAGCCAAACACAAAAACCTAGAATAAGAAAACAAAAACAGCGAACCAAACTGGAAATCATCAAAGTCAGTAAGTGGAAGCCAAATACAAAAACCCAAGATAAGAAAACAAAAACAGCGAATCAAACTGTAAAACATCAAAGTCAGTAAGTGGAAGTCAAACTTAAAAACCTAGAATAAGAAAACAAAAACAGCGAACCAAACTCGAAAACATCAAATTCAGTAAGTGGAAGCCAAACACAAAAACCCAAAATAAGAAGACAAAAACAGCGAACCAAACTGTAAAACATCAAAGTCAGTAAGTGGAAGCCAAACACGAAAACCCAAAATAAGAAAACAAAAACAGCGAACCAAACTGTAAAACATCAAAGTCAGTAAGTGGAAGCCAAACACAAAAACCTAGAACAAGAAAACAAAAACAGTGAACCAAACTGTAAAACATCAAAGTCAGTAAGTGGAAGCCAAACACAAAAACCCAAGATAAGAAAACAAAAACAGCGAACCAAACTGTAAAACATCAAAGTCAGTAAGTGGAAGGCAACACAAAAACCCAAAATAAGAAAAACAAAAACAGCGAACCAAACTGTAAAACATCAAAGTCAGCAAGTGGAAGTCATACACAAAAACCCAAAATAAGAAAACAAAAACAGCGAACCAAACTGGAAAACATCAAAGTCAGTAAGTGGAAGCCAAACACAAAAACCCGGAATAAGAAAACAAAAACAGCGAACCAAACTGGAAAACATCAAAGTCAGTAAGTGGAAGCCAAACACAAAAACCCAAAATAAGAAAACAAAAACAGCGAACCAAACTGGAAAACATCAAAGTCAGTAAGTGGAAGCCAAACACAAAAACCCAAAATAAGAAAACAAAAACAGCGAACCAAACTGGAAAACATCAAAGTCAGTAAGTGGAAGCCAAACACAAATACCCAAAATAAGAAAACAAAAACAGCGAACCAAACTGTAAAATATCAAAGTCAGTAAGTGGAAGTCAAACACAAAAACCCAAAATAAGAAAACAAAAACAGCGAACCAAACTATAAAACACCAAAGTCAGTAAGTGGAAGTCAAACACAAAAACCCAAAATAAGAAAACAAAAACAGCGAACCAAACTGGAAAACATCAAAGTCAGTAAGTGGAAGCCAAACACAAAAACCCAAAATAAGAAAATGAAAACAGCGAATCAAACTGTAAAACATCAAAGTCAGTAAGTGGAAGCCAAACACAAAAACCTAGAATAAGAAAACAAAAACAGCGAACCAAACTGTAAAACATCAAAGTCAGTAAGTGGAAGCCAAACACGAAAACCCAAAATAAGAAAACAAAAACAGCGAACCAAACTGTAAAACATCAAAGTCAGTAAGTGGAAGCCAAACACAATAACCCAAGATAAGAATACAAAAACAGCGAACCAAACTGTAAAACACCAAAGTCAGTAAGTGGAAGCCAAACACAAAAACCTAGAATAAAAAAACAAAAACAGCGAACCAAACTGGAAAACATCAAAGTCCGTAAGTGGAAGCCAAACACAAAAACCCAAGATAAGAAAACAAAAACAGCGAACCAAACTGTAAAACATCAAAGTCAGCAAGTGGAAGTCATACACAAAAACCCAAAATAAGAAAAACAAAAACAGCGAACCAAACTGTAAAACATCAAAGTCAGTAAGTGGAAGCCAAACACAAAAACCCAAAATAAGAAAACAAAAACAGCGAACCAAACTGTAAAACATCAAAGTCAGTTAGTGGAAGCCAAACACAAAAACCTAGAATAAGAAAACAAAAACAGCGAACCAAACTGTAAAACACCAAAGTCAGTAAGTGGAAGCCAAACACAAAAACCTAGAATAAGAAAACAAAAACAGCGAACCAAACTGTAAAACACCAAACTCAGTAAGTGGAAGCCAAACACAAAAACCCATGATAAGAAAACAAAAACAGCGAACCAACTGTAAAACATCAAAGTCAGTAGGTGGAAGTCAAACACGAAAACCCAAGATAAGAAAACAAAAACAGCGAACCAAACTGTAAAACATCAAAGTCAGTAAGTGGAAGCCAAACACAATAACCCAAGATAAGAAAACAAAAACAGCGAACCAAACTGTAAAACACCAAAGTCAGTAAGTGGAAGCCAAACACAAAAACCTAGAATAAAAAAACAAAAACAGCGAACCAAACTGGAAAACATCAAAGTCCGTAAGTGGAAGCCAAACACAAAAACCCAAGATAAGAAAACAAAAACAGCGAACCAAACTGTAAAACATCAAAGTCAGCAAGTGGAAGTCATACACAAAAACCCAAAATAAGAAAAACAAAAACAGCGAACCAAACTGTAAAACATCAAAGTCAGTAAGTGGAAGCCAAACACAAAAAACCAAAATAAGAAAACAAAAACAGCGAACCAAACTGTAAAACATCAAAGTCAGTTAGTGGAAGCCAAACACAAAAACCTAGAATAAGAAAACAAAAACAGCGAACCAAACTGTAAAACACCAAAATCAGTAAGTGGAAGCCAAACACAAAAACCTAGAATAAGAAAACAGAAGCAGCGAACCAAACTGTTAAACACCAAAGTCAGTAAGTGGAAGCCAAACACAAAAACCCATGATAAGAAAACAAAAACCGCGAACCAACTGTAAAACATCAAAGTCAGTAGGTGGAAGTCAAACACGAAAACCCAAGATAAGAAAACAAAAACAGCGAACCAAACTGTAAAACATAAAAGTCAGTAAGTGGAAGCCAAACACAAAAACCTAGAATAAGAAAACAAAAAGAGCGAACCAAACTGTAAAACACCAAAGTCAGTAAGTGGAAGCCAAACACAAAAACCTAGAATAAAAAAACAAAAACAGCGTACCAAACTGAATAACATCAAAGTCCGTAAGTGGAAGCCAAACACAAAAACCCAAGATAAGAAAACAAAAACAGCGAACCAAACTGTAAAACATCAAAGTCAGTTAGTAGAAGCCAAACACAAAAACCCAAGATAAGAAAACAAAAACAGCGAACCAAACTGTAAAACATCAAAGTCAGTTGGTAGAAGCCAAACACAAAAACCCAAGATAAGAAAACAAAAACAGCGAACCAAACTGTAAAACATCAAAGTCAGTAATTGGAAGCCAAACACAAAAACCCAAAATAAGAAAAACAAAAACAGCGAACCAAACTGTAAAACATCAAAGTCAGTAGGTGGAAGCCAAACATGAAAACCAAAGATAAGAAAACAAAAACAGCGAACCAAACTGTAAAACATCAAAGTCAGTTAGTAGAAGCCAAACACAAAAACCCAAGATAAGGAAACAAAAACAGCGAACCAAACTGTAAAACATCAAAGTCAGTAAGTGGAAGCCAAACACAAAAACCAAAGATGAGAAAACAAAAACAGCGAACCAAACTGGAAAACATCAAAGTCAGTAAGTGGAAGCCAAACACAAAAACCAAAGATAAGAAAACAAAAACAGCAAACCAAACTGTAAAACATCAAAGTCAGTAAGTGGAAGCCAAACACAAAAACCTAGAATAAGAAAACAAAAACAGCGAACCAAACTGTAAATCATCAAAGTCAGTAAGTGGAAGCCAAACACAAAAACCCAAAATAAGAAAACAAAAACAGCGAACCAAACTGTAAAACATCAAAGTCAGTAAGTGGAAGCCAAACACAAAAACCCAAAATAAGAAAACAAAATCAGCAAACCAAATTGTAAAACATCAAAGTCAGTAAGTGGAAGCCAAACACAAAAACCTAGAATAAGAAAACAAAAACAGCGAACCAAAATGTAAAACATCAAAGTCAGTAAGTGGAAGCCAAACACAAAAACCCAAAATAAGAAAACAAAAACAGCGAACCAAACTGTAAAACATCAAAGTCAGTAAGTGGAAGCCAAACACGAAAACCCAAAATAAGAAAACAAAAACAGCGAACCAAACTGTAAAACATCAAAGTCAGTAAGTGGAAGCCAAACACGAAAACCCAAGATAAGAAAAACAAAAACAGCGAATCAAACTGTAAAACATCAAAGTCAGTAAGTGGAAGCCAAACACAAAAACCCAAGATAAGAAAACAAAAACATCGAACCAAACTGTAAAACATCAAAGTCAGTTAGTGGAAGCCAAACACAAACATAGGTAATCACAGATTACGAAGCTCACCTCGTGGCAGCAAAATTCAATTCAAACATATTTCTAAGTACATGAATATTGGCTTTTAAAGACAAAATCATTCAAGCGGAAAAAGTACGTCAAGGTCATTTTATGAAAGTTTGATCAAAGATACATCCAATATGCAAGTTTGGCATATGTAGCACTTATACTTTGCACAATATTGGCTTATAAAGGCAAAATCACTCAAGCGGAAAAAGTAGATCAAGGTCATTTTATGAAAGTTTGATCAAAGATACATCCAATATGAAAGTTTCGTGTATGTAGCACTTATACTTTGCTCAATATTGGCTTTTAAAGCAAAATCACTCAAGTGGAAAAACTAGGTCAGATGCTGCATCCGATGCATGGGTTCCTCTCAGTATCCCAAGATGAATCACTTGTGCAAGTTCGGTTACTGTAGCATTAGTACTTTGTCAGATACTGAGCTACCCCAAATTTCTTTACCAAGTCACTGAAGCGTAAAATGTAGGTCAGATACTGCATCCGATGCATGGGTTCACCTTAGCATCCAAAGATGAATCACTTGTGCAAGTTTGGTTACTGTAGCATTAGTACTTTGTCAGATACTGAGCTACCCCAAACTTCTTAACCAAGTCACTCAAGCGTAAAATGTAGGTCAGATGCTGCATCTGATGCATGGGTTCACCTCAGCATCCAAAGATGAATCACTTGTGCAAGTTTGGTTACTGTAGAATTAGTACTTTGTCAGATACTGAGCTACCCCAAACTTCTTAACCAAGTCACTCAAGCGTAAAATGTAGGTCAGATGCTGCATCTGATGCATGGGTTCACCTTAGCATCTACAGATAAATCACTTGTGCAAGTTTGGTTACTGTAGCATTAGTACTTTGTCAGATACTCAGCTACCCCAAACTTCTTAACAGGACGCGGACGCGGACACGGACGCGGACCTGCGGGGTTATAGCATAAGCTCACTCAACTTCGTCGAAGTGAGCTAAAAACCCAAGATAAGAAAACAAAAACAGCGAATCAAACTGGAAAACATCAAAGTCAGTAAGTGGAAGCCAAATACAAAAACCCAAGATAAGAAAAACAAAAACAGCGAATCAAACTGGAAAACATCAAAGTCAGTAAGTGGAAGCCAAACACAAAAACCTAGAATAAGAAAACAAAAACAGCGAACCAAACTGTAAAACATCAAAGTCAGTAAGTGGAAGCCAAACACAAAAACCAAAAATAAGACACAAAAAAAAACAGCGAACCAAACTGAAAAACATCAAAGTCAGTAAGTGGAAGCCAAACACAAAAACCCAAAATAAGAAAACAAAAACAGCGAACCAAACTGGAAAACATCAAAGTCAGTAAGTGGAAGCCAAACACAAAAACCTAGAATAAGAAAACAAAAACAGCGAACCAAACTGTAAAACATCAAAGTCAGTAAGTGGAAGCCAAACACAAAAACCTAAAATAAGACAAACAAAAACAGCGAAACAAACTGGAAAACATCGAAGTCAGTAAGTGGAAGCCAAACACAAAAACCCAAAATAAGAAAACAAAAACAGCGAATCAAACTGGAAAACATCAAAGTCAGTAAGTGGAAGCCAAACACGAAAACCCAAGATAAGAAAAACAAAAACAGCGAATCAAACTGTAAAACATCAAAGTCAGTAAGTGGAAGCCAAACACAAAAACCTAGAATAAGAAAACAAAAACAGCGAATCAAACTGTAAAACATCAAAGTCAGTAAGTGGAAGCCAAACACAAAAACCCAAAATAAGAAAACAAAAACAGCGAACCAAACTGTAAAACATCAAAGTCAGTAAGTAGAAGCCAAACACAAAAACCTAGAATAAGAAAACAAAAACAGCGAATCAAACTGTAAAACATCAAAGTCAGTAAGTGGAAGCCAAACACAAAAACCCAAAATAAGACAAACAAAAACAGCGAACCAAACTGGAAAACATCGAAGTCAGTAAGTGGAAGCCAAACACAAAAACCCAAAATAAAAAAACAAAAACAGCGAATCAAACTGGAAAACATCAAAGTCAGTAAGTGGAAGCCAAACACAAAAACCCAAGATAAGAAAACAAAAACAGAGAACCAAAGTGGAAAACATCAAAGTCAGTAAGTGGAAGTCAAACATTAAAACCTAGAATAAGAAAACAAAAACAGCGAACCAAACTGGAAAACATCAAATTCAGTAAGTGGAAGCCAAACACAAAAACCTAGAATAAGAAAACAAAAACAGCGAACCAAACTGGAAAACATCAAAGTCAGTAAGTGGAAGTCAAGCAGAAAATCCCAAAATAAGAAAAACAAAAGCAGCGAACCAAACCGGAAAACATCAAAGTCGGTTAGTGGAAGTCAAGCACAAAATCTCAAAATAAAAAAAAAACAAAATCAGCGAACCAAACTGGAAAACATTTAAGTCAGTTAGTGGAAGCCAAACACAAAAACCTAGAATAAGAAAACAAAAACAGCGAACCAAACTGGAAAACACCAAAGTCAGTAAGTGGAAGCCAAACACAAAAACCCAAAATAAGAAAACAAAAACAGCGAACCAAACTGGAAAACATCAAAGTCAGTAAGTGGAAGCCAAACACAAAAACCTAGAATAAGAAAACAAAAACAGCGAATCAAACTGGAAAACATCAAAGTCAGTTAGTGGAAGCCAAACACAAAATCCCAAAATAAGAAAACAAAAACAGCGAACCAAACTGTAAAACACCAAAGTCAGTAAGTTGAAGCCAAACACAAAAACCCAAAATAAGAAAACAAAAACAGCGAACCAAACTGGAAAACATCAAAGTCAGTTAGTGGAAGCCAAACACAAAAACCTAGAATAAGAAAAACAAAATCATCGAACCAAACAGTAAAACATCAAAGTCAGTAAGTGGAAGCCAAACACAAAAACCAAAATAAAAAAACAAAAACAGCGAACCAAACTGGAAAACATCAAAGTCAGTTAGTGGAAGCCAAACACAAAAACCTAGAATAAGAAAACAAAAACAGCAAATCAAACTGGAAAACATCAAAGTCAGTAAGTGGAAGCCAAACACAAAAACCCATGATAAGAAAACAAAAACAGCGAACCAAACTGTAAAACATTAAAGTCAGCAAGTGGAAGTCAAACACAAAAACCTAGAATAAGAAAACAAAAACAGCGAACCAAACTGGAAAACATCAAAGTCAGTAAGTGGAAGCCAAACACAAAGACCTAGAATAAGAAAACAAAAACAGCGAACCAAACTGGAAAACATCAAAGTCAGTAAGTGGAAGCCAAACACAAAAACCTAGAATAAGAAAACAAAAACAGCGAACCAAACTGTAAAACATCAAAGTCAGTTGGTGGAAGCCAAACACAAAAACCTAGAATAAGAAAACAAAAACAGCGAACCAAACTGTAAAACATCAAAGTCAGTAAGTGGAAGCCAAACACAAAAACCCAAGATAAGAAAACAAAAACAGCGAATCAAACAGTAAAACATCAAAGTCAGTAAGTGGAAGCCAAACACAAAAACCTAGAATAAGAAAACAAAAACAGCGAACCAAACTGGAAAACATCAAAGTCAGTAAGTGGAAGCCAAACACAAAAACCTAGAATAAGAAAACAAAAACAGCGAACCAAACTGTAAAACATCAAAGTCAGTAAGTGGAAGCCAAACACAAAAACCCAAAATAAGAAAACAAAAACAGCGAACCAAACAGTTAAACATCAAAGTCAGTAAGTGGAAGCCAAACACAAAAACCCAAGATGAGAAAACAGAAACAGCGAACCAAACTGTAAAACATCAAAGTCAGTAAGTGGAAGCCAAACACAAAAACCTAGAATAAGAAAACAAAAACAGCGAAACAAACTGTTAAACATCAAAGTCAGTAAGTGGAAGTCATACACAAAAACCCAAAATAAGAAAACAAAAACAGCTAATCAAACTGGAAAACATCAAAGTCAGTTAGTGGAAGCCAAACACAACAACCCAAAATAAGAAAACAAAAACAGCTAATCAAACTGGAAAACATCAAAGTCAGTTAGTGGAAGCCAAACACAAAAACCCAAAATAAGAAAAACAAAAACAGCGAACCAAACTGGAAATCATCAAAGTCAGTTAGTGGAAGCCAAACACAAAAACCCAAAATAAGAAAAACAAAAACAGCGAACCAAACTGGAAATCATCAAAGTCAGTAAGTGGAAGCCAAACACAAAAACCCAAAATAAGAAAACAAAAACAGCGAATCAAACTGTAAAATATCAAAGTCAGTAAGTGGAAGCCAAACACAAAAACCCAAAATAAGAAAACAGAAACAGCGAACCAAACTGGAAAACATCAAAGTCAGTAAGTGGAAGCCAAACACAAAAACCCAAAATAAGAAAACAAAAACAGCGAACCAAACTGTAAAACATCAAAGTCAGTAAGTGGAAGCCAAACACAAAAACCCAAGATGAGAAAACAGAAACAGCGAACCAAACTGGAAAACATCAAAGTCAGTAAGTGGAAGCCAAACACAAAAACCTAGAATAAGAAAACAAAAACAGCGAATCAAACTGTAAAACATCAAAGTCAGTAAGTGGAAGCCAAACACAAAAACCCAAAATAAGAAAACAAAAACAGCGAACCAAACTGTTAAACATCAAAGTCACTTAGTGGAAGCCAAACACAAAAACCCCAAATAAGAAAACAAAAACAGCGAATCAAACTGTAAAACATCAAAGTCAGTTAGTGGAAGTCAAGCACAAAATCCCAAAATAAAAAAAAACAAAATCAGCGAACCAAACTGTAAAACATCAAAGTCAGTTAGTGGATGCCAAACACAAAAACCCAAAATAAGAAAACAAAAACAGCGAACCAAACTGTAAAACATCAAAGTCAGTAAGTGGAAGCCAAACACGAAAACCCAAGATAAGAAAAACAAAAACAGCGAATCAAACTGTAAAACATCAAAGTCAGTAAGTGGAAGCCAAACACAAAAACCCAAGATAAGAAAAACAAAAACAGCGAACCACACTGTAAAACATCAAAGTCAGTAAGTGGAAGCCAAACACAAAAACCTAGAATAAGAAAACAAAAACAGCGAACCAAACTGTAAAACATCTAAGTCAGTTAGTGGAAGCCAAACACAAAAACCCAAGATAAGAAAAACAAAAACAGCGAATCAAACTGTAAAACATCAAAGTCAGTAAGTGGAAGCCAAACACAAAAACCAAAAATAAGAAAACAAAAATCACAATTAATAGGCATACAAATTATTGGAAAAAATACAAAACAGAACTATATCTTGAGATAAAAAAAACAAGCATCTCGTTTGAAGTACCCACAGCAAAGTACCAAAACACCTGATGCGAAAACACAGAGTCGATTATTACGGCAAGAGACGTAAAAGAGAAATGTACGACATAGAAACATTAAACACAAAAGACTACACATAAACCAACGAGACCAATGGGCAATCGGTGTCGACTGAGGACGGCCATCTGCCGCGCCCAAAGCAAGTGATTTGGTTATCCGGATTAAGTGCGCACACCCCTATCACATTTCCGGTTACCCAGAGGTATCGAAGAACGCACTTTGTGGTGTAAAATAACCTCCTCACTTTAAGATGACCATATTAACAAGACAATAACAAGACAATCATTACAGATTTATAAATATGTAGACGTATATAGAAAGAGAAGGCGTACGAAATACAGTCCATGGAAATACAGTCCATGGTATGTCGGCTATAGCGAGCTCATGCATGTTATCACCCGAGGAGTCCGATCGACATTCGGAAAGAACAGGTGGTCAAGGTCCTGTCTTCTCTAAAGAGGTTTGGATAGGGTCAATCATGGAGTCCCGTCCTCATGGTCAGTCAGAGTACAAGTCTTAAGAATGCGCTGGTATATACAAGGCTGTAGATTGTTCAAGCACCATGCCGAGTGTTAAGTTGTCCTTCGTACTTGAACTATGGAAATGCGTTGTTGTCTCTGTCTGTTTAATTTGTTCGATTTTTCTTTCCTCGTGAGAACGTTCTGTTTTAATTTTTTCCCAATAATTTGTAATCCCGGGATCTATCTGATTGTGATATTTGGATTCTGATTTGGGGTTTTGCTTGACTTTCATCTACTGATGAAAACATCAAACTAAAGACAACTAAAAAGAATTACAAAAACGAACACTTTAGCCCCATGTCAGCGAAAAGTAGTTGTTCACATGGGTAGAGGAAAGTAGACCGTGCTCTTATTTGAAATTGAAAATATTGCAGTCATCAAATCATCAATCTGAAACTTGGCGTCCTCTAGAAACGTATGTTTCTATAAAGAAAAGCTTGAATGAAACCGATGTACAAACATGCAAATGAAAGCAGCAAAGCACAAACAAATTATAATGATAATCATTGATGACAAAAGACAAACGAAAGATTGAAGAATAAGGAGAGGATCCTCAGTAAAATCCCTAGTAACCACGGCGGGGCACACTCACATGAGATAAGACAGGGTGATGCATTTTCTACAAACAGTCGGGGATAGTGCGTAAAATCTCATCAAGAGGCTGACCAACAAACGAGAAAAAAAAAACACCATGAAACACGCAGAAGGACAACACACTGATAAATTATCATACCTATATTGTACTTATTGATTATTGTGCATGTTAAGTACTACAACGTCAAGTCGTTTTGCAGGACCATATGTCCCTCAATTACATGCAGAGTTATGCCCCTTGAAACTTGGTTTCCGGACATTTAAAGGAAAACCGTTACAGATAATCAATTCATTTCTTGGAAATAGCTTTAACCCCTAGAAATACAAGTCAAGTTCGATAATGGGTCATGTCGCTCAATTTTGTGCAGAGTTATTCCCCTTGAAACTTAGAAAAATTCAAAACTTTAACCTGGGCTATATCTCGTGAACTATAAGGGATAGGCCTTTGATATTTCACATGTAGGTACCTTGTGACGAGACCCTTCATTTGAGGCAATGATCTTTGACCTAGTGACTTTGACCTTAGACTTTGACCTACTTTTCAAAAACTTTAACCTGGGCTATATCTTTCAACCTATAAGGGATAGGGCTTTGATATTTCACATGCAGATACCTTGTGACGAGACCTTTCATTTGAGATCATGACATTTTACCTCGTTACCTTGACCTTGGACTTTGACCTTCTTTCAGAAACTTTAACTTGCATGGGCTATATCTCTTGAACTATAAAGGATAGGGCTTTGATATTTCACATGTAGATACCTTGTGACGTGACATTTCATTTGAGACCATGATTTGACCTAGTGACCTTGACCTTGGACTTTGACATAATTTTCAAAATCTTTAGCCTGAACTTTATCTCGTGAACTATACGAGATAGGGCTTTGATATTTCACATGTAGGTACCTTGTGACGAGACCCTTCATTTGAGGCCATGATTTGACCTAGTGACGTTGATATTGGACTTTGACCTACTTTTCAAAAACTTTAACCTGGGATATTTCTTTTGAACTATAAGGGATATGGCTTTGATATTTCACATGTAGATACCTTGTGACCAGACCTTTCATTTGATAGAATGACCTTTGACCTAGTGTCCTTGACCTTGACCTTGGACTTTGACCTTCTTTTCAAAAACTTTAACCTGGGCTATATTTTTTAACTATAAGCTTAAAGCATATGATACATTAAAAGGGACAGGGCTTTGATATTTCATATGCAGATACCTTATGACGAGACCTTTTATTTGAGACCATGACCTTTGACCTAGTGACCTTGACCTTGGACTTTCACCTCCTTTTCAAGATCTTTAAGCTGGGTTTACCTCTATATAGACAGGGACGTATATAAAATTTTACATGATATCCTCTTGATAATCGGATCTTGATCGAAAGATATACATAGTGCTATCTGAATGAAAAAAGGTTCATATGTATATGATAATCACATAGATATTCTTTTTCTTTGAGGAATTGAAAGAGTGATGCAAGTCCCTGTGTCTGAATCTAGCTTTTTTTAAGAAGGCAAGAAGAAATAACTGATTTATTTAAAATTTTATCAATTCTAATTAATCTTATCATTTCATGTTTATTCATTTTCATTTATTCTATCTATATATTTGATTAGAAACAGGGATTTTTTTGCCCCTTTTTGGGGCCGTTATTCGGCCCCATTCCCAATGAAAAATAGTATATTTTTTTCCCAATTTTGGCTCTAAAATTTCCCAATCACATACAGATGGAAATATCACCAAAATTAGTGAAAAGTACTGGTTCAAAAGTAGCAAATCTACTAATCATTTGCCATATTGTTGTAAGCATAAGAAATTAAATCATATTTGAAACAAAATTATTTTATGTATAAACTGTCATTTTACTTTTAGATTGGTACTTCCCAAAATATTCCCAAACGTCGTAATTTTTCCCAATTGCACGGGCCCCGACCCCATTCCCAAATTACTGAAAAAAATCACTGAGAAATCTATATGAAATACATAAGCCTACTTGTAAAGTACAAAGGCACTCAGTATGATTTTGAAGTATCATTATGTCGAAAAGGAGTAAGCTCGAAACGCCTAAAATCGTCAGTCAGACGTTTGGAACAGAGATCATTCGAGCGTCATCAATAATCTACGGAAATGCCAAGAATAACGATAAAAGGAGGGGTGTGGAGGAATACCGAGGTAAATGGAATAAAACTTTAGATAACTTTCTTTCTTTTTACCCCCCTGTTTTGAAAATATTTTGTTTTATGTTTTGCAATGTTTGATCTCCTCGAAATTACTCTGATTATTTAACATTACAGTAATCATGTATATTTTACGATGTTGGGATATTTGGATTTCATAGACTGATAGTGATCTAAGTTTGCCTTCGTTTGATGTCTAAGTAGGTCCCAAGGGTTTCATTGTATAGTGCTACATGTAGATGCTTCTTTGCAAAATAACTTTGGATGCAGGGTCCCCGATTTTGACAGGATTTTTATTGGAGGCCTTCTTATTATGACGTCATGTCAATGGAGTTTAATGATGTTGCAAAACAACAAATGTCATCAATGTTAATTTGTAATTTTTGCACTTTAATTTAGAGCAGTTATTCCAACCTTATTCCCATCTACAACCTTAATTATCTTGATTTCTTTTTTGATTAATTTGAGAAATATATGGAACCTAAGTGGTTAAGGTAAGGTCATATTAAGTGTGGTAGGTGGCAAAAGGAACCTTTCACAGGTTGGGACTGACCACAAGATATTGATGCTATCGCTTAAATACGCGACTGTCCTTTAAACCAGTGACTATAATTGTCTTGGTTTTGCGTGACTCAGTGTTTGAAACAAGGGAAATTAATATGAATTATGGCAAAGCCATTGTGAGGACGCAGATGAAATATAATTTCAATGAATTAATACCCAATTTTCACCATATATCACTGAATATTTTTTTTACTAAGTTAATAAGAATAAAACATGTCATACAATATGTGTTCTTGTTATTTTTTCCAGCATCATTTTTACCGTCTTTATCAGCCTTACATAAGTTTTTTTCTTGAAATCCAGAATCATCTACAGGAGAGGGGATATTATAGACAATTTCTAGATTGACAGCATGCACATAACTCATAAATGCGGGGAAACAATTCTCAATGGCACAAAACAATCAGTTAAAACATGAAATCGCAATGCTTAATTTTGAAACATAAATGACAGATAAGAAAAGATCAAGTGATGTCATCTTAATCTATACATTTTAATTCCTTGGACCTTGACGAAAACCAAGGAGAAGAGAACTCGGGCAAGAAAACTGTGGGCACAAACCATTAAAATTAAAAAAAAATTTTTTTTACTGTTTTCTGAAGTATTTATATATTATATAAGATTAACATGTATCTTTATTATTCAATGAATTCAATTAAACTTTTAAATGTTTACTTTTTAAATTTCATTGGGTGATGAAATGTCAGTTGTCGTATGAGGAATATGTATCCCCCCTTGCACCCACCCACCCCTCTCCCCTTTTACTTTCACCGGAAAAATTAGCATTCAAAATGTAGAAGAGAAAGAAAACTTCCTTTTCGGCGCCGTCTATAGTGTTATCAGCAATATATTGTTTCATGGGAAGATCTGGAAAAGGGGGTTAAAACTTACAAATTAAGTACAGTACGTATAACATTAGTATTACAGGATTTTCCCTTCTAAATAATGTAAATGATTTTCCAATGTAATATCTGCAGACAAAATTCTTGCTCACCTTTACTTTAAAAGAGGGTGAAAGGGAGGGGGAGGAAGGTGAGAGAGGGAGAGGGAGGACAGGGTGGGAGCGAGGGGGAAGAAGGAAGGGTGTGGGAGGGGAGATAAGGGGGCGGAGAGAGCGGGTACCCCATGTCTGCTCCCCACCCCCATAAAACAGAGGCAAGGATGAATGGGAGGGGGAGGAAGGAGGCAGCTGGAGGGAGGCAGAAGGGAGGGAGAGGTTAGAAGGTGGGAGAAGGTAGCGGGACAGGGGAGAGAAGGAGAGAAGTTAGTAGAAATCTACCCCCTGTCCGCCCCCCCCCCCCCCCCCTGAATACAATCAATCCTACCCCCCCCCCCCCCCCCCCCCCCCCCTTTCTAAAAAAAATCTGAAGCCTTCACCCCTGCTTATGATTTACTACCTCCAAGGGAAAAAGATACCCAGCCTTATACATTTATTTCTGACAGAAAAAATATACTTCATGCTTTTAACAGAGCCCAAGCTGTGTTGACCTATTTGTACTAAATACTGTAAATACTGTAAATGATGACGTAAGTTGTGACGCGTTGTAAACAGAACCAAAGGCAGCAGACATTTAGAAGTTTGTGTTGGGATTTACACTGCATAGATTTCTCCCAGCATTACTGTATAGTTTATCCATGGATTTTTCTGAGGGAGCTGTCGATGAAAGAAAGTCCGCGAAACAAAGTTGTATGCTGACGTCGCGTCGCATGCTGACGTCACGTTGTAATTTTCAAAGAGGATATTCGGACTAAGCATGATATATGTTGGAAATGATGGTGCAATGTCAGTATTACGTGAAGCAAAGTACAAATCATACATTGGGACACTGGAGGAGTAAGCCAAACGAAGAATATTCAAAGGAGATCGAGAAATCTTGGTCATCGATGGGTTTCATTCTGTCGTCAAGTGACATTGTCAAAAAAATAAGCTTGCGCTTCACGCCGATCAAATGGGCAATGGGGAGAATGACGTCATTGACCACGGTTTTGGAACCTATAGGTATAGCATAGAATTCAATTGAAAAACACCATTTTTCCTATATATATACACGTGTTACCTTGATGAGGACTATGTCCTCTATCAATTTGGGCCTTAATTTGACATTTTCGCTTATTCTTTTTTAGCTCACCTGAGCCAAAGGCTCAAGTGAGCTATTGTCATAGTGTGGCGTCCGGCGTCCGTCCGTCGTAAACTTTTAACATTTTCAACTTCTTCTCAAGAACGGCTGAAGGGATTTTGATGAAACTTGGTATGCATGAAGTACTAAAGGTCCTCTACCAAGTTTGTTCATTTCGGCTCGATCCCTTCAGGGGTGGATCCAGGGCGGGGTCAAATAGGCCCCGGAGGGTACCCCTCTTCAAAAATCTTCTTCTCCTGTTCCGCTGAATGGATTGAAAAACTAATTGTATCTATGTGATCTAGAAGGATGTATGATTCAAGTTCAAATCGCACCGGGTTATACACATTGATACTACTTTTGAATGAGAAATTTTATTTGAATCACAAAAAAAAAATGCCGTAAAGATTAAAAGTACACAACTTTTTTAATATTTTTTCAAAGCCATGCACCTGGTTCCAGACCGGAATTATTCAAATTTTATGATCTGCGGACCCATTTTCAGGTAACACCCCTGTATTTATTTTTACTATGTATTTCATTGTACGTTTTCTCACTATATCTTGTTTTACGAAGAAGTATGGGGTGAAAGACACCATTCATTTTGTAGACTAATATTCCATCTCCCATTTATTAAAAAAATCAGCATAGGTTATGTACCTGTTAAGAGATTTCTTTTCTGCAGAACAACACAGGGGTATGTTTACATCATGATTACAAGAATGACAAGCATGTTTCGCAGTCTGTGTATAAATTCCGTACATCGATTGGCTGGGGCATATAGGTTATCAAATATGCTCTTAATTTAAAATGTAAATATTTATTTTTTCCGTGCATGCATGTTTCAAAACAATTTTTGTGTCTAAATTACACTTTTCTCTGTTTTAATTGTGTATCTATGGTAAACAAAGACGCCATGTTTCTTGTGTTACAAATTTGATTGGTTCAATACCTCCCCGCCCCCTTTCACACGTATTCTTCCACACATGTAGATGTCTCACACACTTTAAAACTATATTCAAAATTTTATTTCATCTATCTAGTAAACAATCACGGGAAGACAATTCAAGATAAACATTGTGTGTATTTTCCACCAATTGTTGAAAATAATAAGAAAATAATCGGAACTATTTGACAGGACAATGACCTAGATATGCATTAATTCATCTTCGTCCCCAAGGCGCATCGTAATCCGCTAGGCGCTTCATTGCAATACAAACCGCAAAGCAGTACTGCGATATATTTCAGGAGATACAGTGCAAACGGAATAGATTTTTTATACTTGGAACACTTTCATAATGGTTATCATTCATGTACTTGGAACACTTGCATATACTTGTTATCATGTATAAAGTTTGCTCGAATTTCCTCTGTCTTAGACTCTCTTAGATGAAGTAATTTACGGACTGATTTCTTGAAGAAACGTCTAATGAGTAATCTCTTCCTCTGGATTTTGAGAATGCATAGGACATTTAATATTTGAAATTCTTGAAAATAAATAATTCCGTTCAGAGTTCCTGAAATCTTCCAATGAAATGTTGGACCACAGAATCTGTTGTTTTAATAGAGAAAATAAATTATTATTCACAACCTTAAGCCACTGTGTTCGTCATCTTGTATGTATAATATTTCTAAGAGGAACACAGAGGCCTGAGGTTGTGAATAATAAAACATTTTCTCTCATAAAACGACAGGATCCTGTGTTAAGACATTTGGGAATTTTTATCTGTTCAAATAATAGACACATAATGAGTTTTTATCGGACCAAATAACTTCTTGTCGGCAAATCCAATGCAACCGATACATTTCATGAACTCTCTCCGCTAACAACTTGTCCGTGTAACAGACCTATGATGAGGTAAAACAATTAGTTAACAGTAAATAACGATGTCGTAGGTCTGCTAGTTGGACAAGCTTAACAATTTCATGGGCCTTTTAATTTGTTTCAAACTGCGAAACCTTAGAGAAACCACTTGAGTTGTTGAACAGCATATGCTGAAATGCGACGCTCCTTCTCACCTGTTGAAATATGCATAGGCAAGAAGCGTCGCATTTCAGCATATTGACTGAAAATTATTTGTTCAAGTGGCTTCACTGGGTCATGAGGTTTGATACAACACACACTGCTTTTTTGGAAAACAAACTGGCACAATTTCTGCACAACTCACTTGAATTGATGAATATTGGATCAAAACAATTTTAACTGTACGTTTCATGTATTTGAGATGAAATCAATACTATTCAAAAGCATAATTCATAGATTTCAGTGAATAAAGGCAAAACCGAAAAATCTTTGTTTTTTATGCCCCTGGAATAAAAGATTCGGGAGCATAAAGTTTTTGGCCTGTCCGTCTGTCTGTTTGTCTGTCTGTTTTCCGAAAAACTTTAACATTGGGCATAACTTTTGAATGGAAGCTGGTGATAGAGGTTTCATATTTCACATGTGTATTTACCAAAATTTTTGACCTCATGACCATAACCTTGACCTTTCACGTACTTCTCAAAAACTTTAACATTGGGCATAACTATTGAATGGTTATAGTGATAGGGCTTTCATATTGTACATGTGTATTCCTTGTGACAAGATCTTTCCATTGATACCAATATTACGCTGACCCTGACCTCTCACATACTTAACAGAAAATGGTGTTTATACTAACAAAGATGCCGCCGGGGGCATTCTCGTTTCACAAACACAGGCTTTATAATTTCTGGCATGCTAGCTATCAATAATGAAAGGTTTTGTGTTCAATTTTAAATAAACTTAATTTGTGAAATCATTTCATTGTTTTATTCTTTTTCTGCTGCACATTTATGTGGAATTTTACAATATGATTTTATTTTTGATGTTGCATAATTGAACTATACTAGCTGGGCATATGACGTTGGACCACTTTATCCGTTTTTTTTTCAAATCAGTAAAAAAGTTATTGTTTTGAAATGTGACTATTTTTTTTCTTTTTTGTACTTTTAAAGGTTGTCTGAAAAAAACACTTCTCTGCATCCGGCAAAAATCTTTTTAGAAAGGTTGTGGGCTAAAATTCTGGTACTGGCACTATCAGTATTCAATGTCAGTATGTCAGTTAGAGCGTGCATGGGTATCAGGTGAGCGTTGTGCCCCCTGGGGCTCTTGTTAATTAGTCCCAATAGTCTTTTCATAGAAAATCGACTTCTGACGAACATTTAATTCATAATTGTTCCCTTTATATTGGCAAACACCAGGAAATGATGATCCAACTCCAAGTAAGAGATCATGGGTAAAGCTGTAAAAAGGAGATATGTCCCTCAAAATAAAGCTTTAATTCCCCAGCATACTTACGTGTTCGAAGATTCAGTTGCTTTTTGTCTCCCTCCACATGTTTACCAGAAGTTGTAATGATTGGTATTAATCAATCCCGTGGTGTTAATCTCGGGTACCTGTAAAGTGCGAAACGAAACGAAACAAATCGAAACGAAACAAATCAAAACGAAACGAAACAAATCGAAACGAAACGAAACAAATCGAAAGGAAACAGATCGAAACGAAGCAAAACGAAACGAAACAGATCGAAATGAAACGAAACAAAACATAAAACTTAAAGAAAATGAGAAAAAGAGGAAAAATCGCCGAAAACGAATATTTCAAGACAAGATCTTATTGAAGGGTCAGGGGGTACCACTCTCCTCCTGCCGCCTCCTCCTCCCTGTGGGGGGAGGGGGTCTTGGGCGGTCAAGACAAATGTTTAAACTTTAAAAAGTAAATTGGTGCAATAGTGAACTTATTTGGGTTATTTCCTTTTTTAAACCTTGAAAAAAAAAATAGATCTGTTCAGATGAAAAACTAAGGTGAGCGAAGCGAGCCTGAAGTATTTGAAAAATGAATTGAAAATTGTGGCGAGAGAAGCGATCGGGAAAAATTTTTAAGGTATATATAGATGAATTTCGTGGTAATTTTTTAAATTGAGATTATGTACATGAACGCATAAGAGCAAGATTATTTATATTAGAAGTAATTTCCTAATTTTTTCGGCTACTTCACCCTCCCAATCATCTGTCCCTCCTCTTGTCCCCTTTCCTCTCCTCCCGCCCCCTTTCTCTCCCCTCCCTTTGTCCCTGTCCATCCCCTCATTATTGCCTTCAACCGTTAGTTCTTGTGGCTGGAGGGTTTTTTAAAGAGTCAAAGTTGACGATTAAAACATAATATGTACGGTATATAGCACAATTGTATTTTAAAGGAGAGTGAATGGGATGAATAACCTCGTCATAGACGGAAAAATATTATTCATCAGGGAGGAGTCTAGCGCAGAGGAACTGGAACTGTTCCGTTATGTGTATTTGAAAATTTTATCAGAAAAATGAGAACAATTAAAATCTGGGGGGCGCATTTCATTTGAAAAAGGATTAAAGATTTTTTTTTCCTGAAATGTGCCCTCACCCCGTTTTATGATCTCATTACGGTGTCATAGCGTGGTTTTCTATCCCTTCCCTTTTATTCCTCTTAAATACATGAATGGCATTTGACATTTACTTTTTTTAATTGTCAACTTTGACTCTTTCAAGAAACCCTCTCGGCACTAGTTACAAATGTAGAACTCTTGGATTAAGGCAATATTACATGCTGATCTTGTCTTGAAATATTCCTTTTCGGCTATTTTTCCTCTTTTTCTCATTTTCTTTAAGTTTTATGTTTTGTTTCGTTTCGTTTCGATCTGTTTCGTTTCGTTTCGATCTGTTTCGTTTCATTTTGTTTCGTTTCATTTCGATCTGTTTCGTTTCGATTTGTTTCGTTTCGATTTGTTTCGTTTCGATTTGTTTCGTATCGTTTCGATTTGTTTCGTTTCGTTTCGTTTTTGTTTCGTTTTGCACTTTACAGGTACCCGTTAATCCAGTCTTCGTGAAAACTCACTAGCCCGACCGCCCTGGCTACCAAATATTTCCTCGGGCTACCAAAATTTGCTGCTGATCTAGCCCGACTGGCTAGTGACTCAATTTTACTGAAATGCAGCGTTCTCATTAAGAGTCCGCAGCCGGCGATTTCTCGCCTCAAACTTAGAGTAGAATCGCCGCCTTCTTTCCGTAAAAAATATCTGCCATGTCTCAATTTCTATCACTCATGGTTAAGTACATTTGTATGAAATCTGTTCATTTAAAAATTGTCACAAGGTACATGATAAATATTTACATAACCAAACTGTGTGTTGTTTTCTGCTCGGCGTGACAGGTTATTTTACAGTAACAACTAATCTGTAAGTATAACACTTTCAATAGAACAATAAAGTCTCGGATGAACATTAAAATAAATGAGTAACAGAAATTTTATAGATATTGACCAATTGTACCACCAATTTAATCAACGGTTGTCTTTTTAGCATATATGAATGATAACAAATAAGTTGGTATATTTTTCTTTCTCGGTACATTTTTTGTATGTAAAAAGTGTATGTACCAAGAATTCATTGTAACATTGAGCATGACTGCTGACAATCGGGTCACAGAAGTTTTGTTGTTCGATTTTTATCAATTATGTATACTTTATGCGTGAATTTTGGCGTACTTAATGGACATATCTATAGAAAATGATGGGTCTTTATAGCGTTTTGATATTTCTTCAATGGCTAGTGAAAATTTTGGTTGGCCAGTAGATTTTGACACTCAACTAGCCCGAATGGCTAGTGGGCGAAAAAAGTTTTCATGAAGACTGTTAATCTCTTGTCAAAATGTAATTACCTATATTTATAGTACGCAATATCATGAATATGGGCAATTAAATCTAAATGTTAATCGAAAGAAATTGATAAATGAAATTATTTTCCTTTGATGGTTAAACTTCATTTTCGAATCACAAATGTATGTGTAAATTTACGGAAATTACCAAGCATAAGTATTTCATAAAAATTTGAATAAAAATCACATTACATTCAAGAATTTAATTTTCTCAAAACATAACTCACACTTCTATAAAGAGAAGAGCTCATATCTATTCTAGGTGTTAAAGCATTGTAGGTTTGGGCCTCCGCAACAAATATAGCTTCGGCAATGTTCGTTGGTCATTTTCATTCTGGCCACTGCAAGATCAAAGTCAAGGTCAAGTGAAATAAAAGTTCTAATCGTGCTAATGGTAAAGTAGAGGGAAAAGTAAGAAACAATACTTAAATTTGATAAAGAAAATCAACACCTTTACAATATGCATTGTTACAAGTACATGGAATTTATAACCCCTGTATGGTATGAAGTCTTTTTCACGGAAAATGCTCGTATGGAATAAGAATATTTAACCATTTTCATACAAAGAAATGAACATATTAGTTGCCTACTTAGTAGATTTATTGTATATATACGGAGTTAAACGATAACAAGAAAAACAGCATGATGAGAGCATCTTGCATACGTATTCGTGTAACTGAATTTAACACTGCTTTCAAGGATATCATGTAGTCAGTCCCAACCTGTTTGACGTTGTGGTGTGAGACGACAAAGGGGCAGACAATCACTTGAGTGGTATGTCCTGATCTATCCCAGTATTTATCCAGTGAAGAATGGCATATTCCAGACATTTCATGATTTGCAATGTCAAAGAGAAAGACATTCACTTGAGTTAGTCTGTCAGTGTTCAAACTTCAATTATAAAAACACAGCACAAACCGATATGACAAATCAAGTTGGCTGATGCTCAAAAATTTTGTTTTCAGCCACAAAAAACTGTGGTTGACTGAGGATATTAGCTTGGATATAGCTCAGACAGTGCACGTTTGTGTCTGTTTTGGTATGTGCTACATTTGTATCTTATAGCTAAACCGATTAAACATCTCTTTTCCTATTTTTGACAGGATGAAATCCTTAAGGCAGCTGTTATGAAATATGGGAAAAATCAGTGGGCTCGTATTGCTTCACTGTTACACAGAAAGTCAGCAAAACAGTGCAAGGCACGCTGGTAAGAAATCTTCTGTTATAAACATTTCAACATGCCAAAATGAAGTTGTTTAGTACATACATGTACATGTATAAGCCACTATATTATAATTTAAACATGTTCTCATGAAGGGTTATCCAAGTGCAACCTTTGGCATTAATATGGAGTCAATGAAAAGCGAGCATTTTTTCAATGAACCAATGAGATCATGATCTCATAATCTCTCGTGTTTGTAAACAGTTGTCATCTTTACTTTTAACATTGGATTTTTCACAGGAAATTATTTTTTAAAGTTTCCCTTTGAGCTCTTTCTACAGAACATGTATGTCTTATTATTTTCATAGCTAATACTAACATTTACTTTAAATCTTTGACTATAGGTTTGAATGGCTGGATCCAAGTATCAAGAAAACAGAATGGAGCCGAGAGGAAGAGGAGAAATTATTACACATGGCCAAGTTGATGCCTACACAGTGGAGAACCATAGCTCCCATCATTGGTAGAACGGCCGCACAGTGTCTGGAACACTACGAATATCTACTGTAAGTATTGTTTGTAAACGTCTTAAAGTTTGATAAATATTTTCATCCAGTCAGCTCTGTGAAATTTGCATATAGATAACATTATATTATTAGCTATCTGGTAGCAGTACTGTATATAATAACATAAAGTATAATAATCTGGTACCACTACTGTATATAACATGTATAATATCATAAGGTACAATAATCTGGTACCAGTACTGTATATATTAACATAAGGTACAATAATCTGGTACCAGTACTGTATATAATAACCTAAGGTACAATAATCTGGTACCAGTACTGAATATAATAGCATAAGGTACAATAATTTCCCAAAGATTCACAGGCATCAGATTGTATCAGATTCCCTCATGAAAGGCAAATAACTCTGTGTTTCAAAAGGACAGATTAATGTGAAATCCATTCAGTTAATAGATTTGTGAAAATGTGAAAGTAATATTTGATAAACATACATTTATTATACCCCCCGCAAACAAAATTTGGGGGGGGGGGATATATAGGAAACACCCTGTCCGTCTGTCCATCCGTCCGGTTAAGAAGTTCTTAAAGCAGATAACTCTTTAAGTATAAGTGATAGGGCTTTCATATTTCATACATGCATTCACCATAATAAGCACTACATTTTGATACCAAGACATTTGACCTAGTGACCTTGACCTTGAACTTTGACCTTGTATATATATATAGATTCCTATGTCATGCATGAATCAGTGTAGAGAAAAACGTCCTGCGGGGGTATAATTCAGCACTTTAGGGCAGTTCTAGTTGATTACAAATGTAGATGTTATATAAATACTTTTAATCCAATGCTTTCTCAACTTTTTACAGAGATAAGGCTCAGAATCGTGATGAATCTGAAGACGACCCTCGTAAACTTAAACCTGGTGAGATCGATCCTAATCCAGAAACCAAGCCAGCCAAGCCAGATCCTGTCGATATGGATGAAGATGGTATACATAATCTCACATTTTTTTCCCTGTTACTGATATCTGCTAAGGATTTAAAAATCTCTATTTGTTTGTTATTGCGAATGACCTTATTTCTGTTCTTTCAATTTCAACATTAACATTCTTCTTTAGAGCTTGAGATGTTGTCAGAGGCCAGAGCTAGGTTGGCAAACACACAAGGCAAAAAGGCAAAGAGAAAGGCAAGAGAAAAACAGCTAGAAGAAGCCAGGTCTGTTGTTTCTGTCTCTCTTTACAAAATGTTGATAGATAGAGTATAGATCAAACTACATTTACAATGTATCTCAATAAAAGAATAACTGCTTCATGCATATTTTTTGAAACATATTTTAAAGGTACAATTATATACATGTATAAACAAAATAAAAAATGTAATCTTTGTACTTTTCAGACGTTTAGCAGCCTTGCAGAAAAGGAGGGAACTTCGAGCAGCAGGCATAGAGTAAGATACTTTGTTGCTCACTTCAAAAATGTACACATATATGAACATGTGATGGAAATCAACACTGAAAATACTCTTACTCATGAGTCATGTCAATCACATTTTTAGAAAAAATTCATAGATTTTCAGTGTTCCAGACATGATAAATATTGATGAAGTTCATATGGGCATGTATTTTGAAAATCATTCGACCCGAAACTCATTTTATCAGACACTGATTTTTTAATTTCTTGATGAATCTATTTATAGAATAAAGAAACAGAGGAAGAAAAAGCGTGGTGTGGATTACAATGCTGAAATACCGTTTGAGAAGAAACCCGCTCCAGGTTAGATATTTATGATTTATCTTATCATGTACATGTACATTTAGTACACCATATATAGGATTGTTGAAGGATATTAACAGTTTCTATCCCATCTGTTTGTTAGTCTCTGTCTGCATGTCCATCCATTTGTCTGTTTGTCTGTCACACTTAGTTTTCCGGATCTTTATTTGCTTTCATTGCAAATATTGAACAAATGGTATACAATGTACATGTATGAATACATATTGGTGTGACAGGGACCAACTTTGAGGGTTTGATTTTTGTCATGATTGATCTGTCTAACATTCTGACTACCGGTATAATGAGACTTTTCTTTGGCTCAAATTATTCTTCATCTTCCAAGTAAAGTGAAGAACTGCTACTGTGGAATTATCTCAATGCGATTAATTGTTTATTTATGAAGGATTTTATGACACCACTGAGGAAGTTTATAAGGCAGAAGAACCTAACTTCAAAAGATTACGTCAGCAGAATTTAGATGGAGAACGGAGAGCTGATAAAGAAGAGGTGAGATAGTAAACACTGTGATCAAACATCAAATATCAATTAAAAATGATATCTATTTTAAGTTTAGAAATGCATTTTGTATTTAATGTTTTGATTAATCAAAATTACTTAGTAAAAGATTAAATGATGTTTCAAGTACAAGTGCTATGCATTTTTAAAAAAAAAAATTCTGACATTTGTTGAAATTAGGGATAAATACTTGGAAGATCTACATGTAAATGATCATATATGATGAAGGTATCAGAAATCAATGTACATTATGTATTTGACCGGACAAAGTTTTATATGTATAACTCTGATTCCATTTTACTTTTGTTAGAGAGAAAGAAGGAAAGACAAGCAAAAACAAAAGAAAAGGAAAGAAAATGACCTACCAGGTGTTATTCAAAGTCAATCAAAGTATGTTGTTAACATGTACCTGATCAAACTATCGATGCATACTCATATATATATCTCCTACCATAATGGAATATAGACTAGATTCATATGTAGGTGTTTAGTCTAATGTAAGATCTGCTGTACAACTCATACAAATTTGCAAATACTGTTGTGGAAAATCCAATGAAGTTCTAATGATGTATTTGTATTTGATTTCCCCAGTTTCCAAGAACCAGTAAAGAAGCGTAGTAAGTTAGTATTACCAGCTCCACAAATATCTGATCAAGAACTGGAAGAGGTTTGTAATACATGTATATGGTCTGATTTACTCATTTGTAAGAATTATCTTATTTTTAGTTTGAGGAAGTTTGGTAGATGAATTTCATATTTCTCCAAAAAGTTTACAGAATGTCTAGCATCACAATATTTGGTGATATTTTGACTGATGATACAGCTACAGTTTTTGGATGCCATGATGATGAACTATAAATATGACTTTAATCACATGTATTATGATGTCACTCTGTAAAAAGTCATCAAATGGTGTCATGTTGGGCTAACCATGTGATATGAAAATGAAATTAAAGATTTGTACTTTTGTGCTACCATGTAGTAATTATCATGTACGTTGTAGAGGAATGATGTTTCCTTTCATGTTTTGTAAAGGCAGTAAACTTCTACTGAAATCGTTTATGATTATGTATTCCAGAAGTATTTGAATCAAACTAAGATAAATTATGATAAATACGGTGAATTATTTGTAGGTCGTAAAAGTAGGTCAGGCAAGCGAGTATGCTCGGCAGCAGGCTGAGGAATCAGGGGCACAGAACTCTGCCAGTCAGGCGTTACTACAAGACTATAACATTACACCTGGCACGGCACATCTCAGAACTCCGAGGACACCTGCCGTACAGGACAATATATTACAGGTATAGCGTGTTAGAAGTTCAATTATCACCACAGGTAAACGACAATCACAAAAATTTTTGGACTCTGTTGTATAAGACAAATCATACACACATACAAGCGGTACATGTATTTAAGAAATAGTTATAGTATACATGTACTTGCATGTTTTTATTTTAGCAGGATTCATATGCTAACAGAGTTAGCTCTGTACTAATGGTATCACAAGCATTGCAAACCTTTGACTTGAAGTAGGACAAATTTCAATAGGAATTTTGCAAACAATCTTTATCTATAATTTTAGAGAAAAAAATCAGTTTATTGTAACAAACAATAAATTTATGTACAAGAACTGCAATATGTAGATTTATTTCTTTAAAAATTTCAGGAAGCTCAGAATATCATGGCATTAAACATTGTGGACACACCCCTTAAAGGTGGTCTGAACACGCCCCTCCACCAATCAGATTTCAGTGGAATCACACCACAGCGCAATGTGGCACAGACACCAAACACAGTTCTGGGAACTCCTATGAGGACACCAGGACAAGAGGGTACGATTTTTAAGAAAATTTCATGAATTAAAGAATTGCTTAGAACTTTTTGGTAAGAGTTACTTCCCTTCTTTAAAATACATGTTTGTACTGAAAAAATCCAATAGCTTTGTATTAACCCGTCTGTATCAAAGACTGAAGCAGAAGTGTTGAAGAGTAGAAATGATTTTTAATTATTTGAATACATGTAGGTCTGTTGTTTAAAACTCTGTATTACTAGTATCCTGAAATTGAACAGGATTGCATAATTCAGTAAGGCAGTACCCTAGAACCTATATGTTTCTTGTCATCTGCATACCATATCAACTTCTTTATCTCACACATTGTTACTTTAATATCAGTGTGTTTATTATACAGGAATGACACCCAGAGGAATGACCCCCAGGATGGGTGTGGCAGGTCAAACACCTCTCTGGACACCAATGAGGGACAAACTGAACATAAACCAGGAGGATGGATTTGAAGTAGACATGAGTGACAAGTTTTATCAGGTGTGTAGAGATTTACTGAACTAGGAAAAATATCGTTTATTTTCATTGTGTTCTGCTGAATCTAGACAAGATTGTAAAGAAAAAACTTTCTTTATGAGAAAAAGGATGAAAAAAGGTAAAAAAGTAGTCATAAATTACAGTCTACTCTCAAGGGACCATCAGAAAGAGTTCGACTTATCAGGATTTCGACTTACTGAGTACATGAGCAGCAATCTATTTTTAATAAGACTGATGTCCCTTTCTTTATCACTGTTCTCAAACATTTGTGCCGTCTTCTTTTAACGATAAAGTTACCTTGAATGTATGTAATGCAACTCCTTAGCGTTAAAAAATTTCAATTATCTGTCTACTGTTCTACTTATAATTGATTAATTTTTGTTTAAGAATTAAAATTTATTTTTGGTTCAACTTATCGAAATGAATTTTCAGTGTAAAATGAGTTAAGGGACCCAAAAACGGGACTTTAAAAGTTAGTTCAAGTTAAGCAGAAATTTGAGGTATCCAAGTTTGAGTAAATGGGAGTAAACTGTATATGTCATATCGCTGCCTTACTTTGCAGCAAGATTTGAAGGATCAGTTAAGACAAGGCTTGGCAGGACTTCCTCAACCAAAAAACGACTATGAGATCGTAGTTGAGGATGAGGGAGGCATGATGGAGGAGGGAGGGGACCAGCAGGATTATGTAGAGGATCAGGCTGATGTAGACAACCAGACAGAGATGGAGAGGCTGGCAAGACGTAAGAGTAGAATTTGATTTTGTTGATGCAATATGAATTCCTGTATTTTGAATTTGTATGAATGTTTCCGTGATATTGACTTTGAAATTGATGATGATGATGCATTATTTTAATACACAGGAGCTAAGGAGATGAGGCTTCGTTCCCAGTCTGTACAGAGAGAATTACCTCGTCCCTCAGATGTAAACGACAGTATACTGAGGATAGTGGGGCCTGGTGACCCTCCACTTAGTGATCTACAAAAGGTAAACATGGTTTTTAAAATTTTTAGCTCACTTTGATGAAGTTGAATGAGATTATGCTTTACCCCGGCACGTCCCCGTCTGCGTCCTGTTAAGAAGTTTGGGGTAGCTCAGTATTTGGCAAAGTACTAATGCTATAGTAACCAAACTTGCACAAGTGATTCATCTTTGGATGCTGAGATGGACCCATGCATCAGAGGCAGCATCTGACCTACTTTTTCTGCTTGAGTGATTTTGCTTTTTAAAGCCAATATTGAGCAATGTTTAAGTGCTACATGTACCAAACTTGCATTTTGGATGTACATGCATCTTTGATCAAACGTTCATAAAATGACTTTGACCTACTTTTTCCACTTGAGTGATTTAACCTTTAAAAGCCAATATTGAGCAAAGTATAACTGCTACATGTACCAAACTTACATATTAAATGTATCTTTGATCAAACTTTCATAAAATGACCTTGACTTACTTTTTCCACTTGAGTGATTTTGCCTTTAAAAGCCAATATTGAACAAAGTATAAGTGCTACATGTACCGAACTTGCATATTGGATGTATCTTTGATCAAACTTTCATAAATTGACCTTGACCTACTTTTTCCGCTTGGGTGATTTTGCCTTTAAAAACCAATATTGAGCAAAGAACAAGTGCTACATGTACCAAACTTGCCTATTGGATGTGTTTTTGATCAAACTTTCATAAAATGACCTCGACCTACTTTTTCCGCGTGAGTGATTTTACCTTTAAAAGCCAATATTGAGCAAAGTATGGGTGCAACATTTACCAAACTTGCATATTAGATGTATCTTTGATAAACTTTCATTAAATGCCCTTGACCTACTTTTTCTGCTTGAGTGATTTTGCCTTTAAAAGCCAATATTGAGCAAAGTATAAGTGCTACATGTACCAAACTTGCATATTGGATGTGTCTGATCAAACTTCCATAAAATGACCTTGACCTACTTTTTCAACTTGAATGATTTTGCCTTTAAAAGCCAATATACATGTACATGTACTTAGAAACATATTTAAATTAAATTTTGCTGCCACGAGGTGAGCTTCGTAATCTTTGATTACCTTTGTTTCTTTTTTATAAAGTAAGCAATCAAAGGGAAATATTAGGGAAACATTATATCTTAGCTTTAGTAAAGACTGGTTCCAATGCATTCTGTTTGAAAAGTGCATTCTTATTGGTTGAGCAATGAAAAACTGCAAGGGGATTCACCTTTCACTGCAGGTTTTGCTATGACGTCATACGTTACTATGGCGAGGTGAGACTGCTAAAAGCAGATGTTTTCTAGCTGATAACTGGCCAAAGCATTAGAATAGGTTTGCATGTCTGGTCCACGTTGCCAATTTATTTGTTCTTAAATGATGCTATTCAATTTGAAGACGTTTACATTACCATACTGATGTCACGAAAACTGACACTGTTTCGGTGAATCCCGTTAGAAATAACTGCTTCAACTCAATTTCTGACATGGATTCGACGATACCCTATCAGTTTTTAGCTCACCTGAGCCATAGGCTCAAGTGAGCTATTGTCATAGTGTTGCGTCCGTCGTCCGTCTCCGTCGTCGTCCGTCGTCGTAAACTTTTCACATTTTAAACTTCTTCTCCACAACGGCTGAAGGGATTTTGATGAAACTTGGTAGGTATGAAGTACTCATGGTCCCCTACAAGTGTTGTTGTTTTTCGTCCGGATCTGTCAACAGGTGGCGCCACCTCAGCCAAAATTAGGTCACGGGGGGTACCCTCCTTTGACAAACTTCTTCTTCAGAACCGAAGCATGTATCGACAAACCGAAAGCATCAGGATGATCTAGAGAGATGTCTTAAGAAGTGTTGTTATTTTTGGTTCCACTTCGAAGTCAAATTTTTGACGCGTTTTTGACGTCTTTTCGGACTTTGTCAGAAATGCACATTTTTGCACTATTTCTTTAAATAACTCAATAAGTGTATGATTTTACACACTCATTTACTACATATTTATCATATTTAACTTACTTAATGCTTTGATATGTATTTTATGCTTAAAATTTATTTTTTTGATTTTTTATGAATTTAAAGGAAGGGGGGGGGGGTTGATTTTCATACATTTTCTGCTTCTTTTCTATAACCACTCTTCAGATTGTCATGACAATTTGTAGGTATGAGGTACTCATGCATGGTACCCTACAAGTGAAAGAATTTTGTCAAGATATCCACTTTTGGATTTTTAAGGAATATTTTTTAAGATTGTACATAGGTATAATGTATGTTTTCCATGCCAAATGGACCCATGGGGAGTAGCTTCAAACACCGGCGGGACCCCAACAATTTTTTTTTCCCCTTTTTCAGTTTTTTTTTTCTCTTTTTATTTTTATATTTATCGCTAGAAATGAAACTGTGAAAGAATTTTGTCAAAATATCAACTTTTAGATTTTTAATGATTTTTTAAATAAGACAAGCTATAGCTAGTTTGGCTTTGTGTACTTATTTTCATGCTTCGAATTAACTTGGCCACATACGCTATCAAATATACTCTGAATTTATTTTTAAGATGTTGACTTTTTGTGTCGCCTGCGAAGCACAGCGACACTTAGGGATCACTTTGTCCGTTGTTCGTCTGTCCGTCCATCTGTCCCTCCATCTGTCCGTCTGTCTGTTACACTTGGGTGTCACACCCCATAACTTTTGATTGGTGAGTGATAGGGCTTTGATATTTCAAATGTGTATTCCTTGTGACAAGACCTTTATACACATATCATAATTTTTGACCTTGTGACCTTGACCTAGATATTTGACCTACTTTTCTAAAAATCTAATATTGGCTATATCTCTTGATTGATTAGTGACAGGGCTTTGATATTTCACATGTGTAATCTTTGTGACAAGACCTTTCTACGCAAACCATATTTTTTGACCTTGTGACCTTGACCTAGATATTTGACCTACTTTTCAAAAAAATTATGATTTGCTATATCTTTTGATTGGTAAGTGATAGAGCTTTGATATTTCATATGTGTATTCCTTCTTGTGACAAGGCCTTTCTACACATATCATAACTTTTGACCTCATGACCAAGACCTAGATATTTGACCTACTTTTCAAAAAATCTTAGATTGGCTATTTCTTTTGATTGCTGAGTGATAGGCTTTGATATTTCACATGTGCATTCCATGTGACAAGACCTTTCTTCACATACCATCATTTTTAGCTCACCTCGACGAAGTTGAGTGAGCTTATGCTATAACCCATGCATCGGATGCAGCATCTGACCTACATTTTCCGCTTGAGTGATTTGGATAAGAAGTTTGGGGTAGCTCAGTATCTGACAAAGTACTAATGCTACAGTAACCAAACTTGCACAAGTGATTCATCTTTGGATGCTGAGGTGAACCCATGCATCGGATGCAGCATCAGACCTACATTTTCCGCTTGAGTGATTTGGATAAGAAGTTTGGGGTAGCTCAGTATCTGACAAAGTACTAATGCTACAGTAACCAAACTTGCACAAGTGATTCATCTTTGGATGCCGAGATGGACCCATGCATCGGATGCAGCATCTGACCTACTTTTTCCACTTGAGTGATTTCGCTTTTAAAAGCCAATATTGAGCAGAATATAAGTGCTACATGTACCAAACTTGCATATTGGATGTATCTTTGATCAAACTTTCATAAATGACCTTGACCTACTTTTTCCGCTTGAGTGATTTTGCCTTTAAAAGCCAATATTGAGCAAAGTATAAGTGCTAGATGTTCCAAACTTGCATATTAGATGTATCTTTGATCAAACTTTCATAAAATGACCTTGACCTACCTTTTCCGCTTAATTGATTTTGCCTTTAAAAGCCAATATTGAGCAAAGTATAACTGCTACATGTACCAAACTTGCATATTGGATGTATCTTTGATCAAACTTTCATAAAATGACCTTGACCTACTGTTTCTGCTTGAGTGGTTTAGCCTTTAAAAGCCTATATACATGTACTAAGAAATATGTTTGAATTGAATTTTGCTGTCACGAGGTGAGCTTCGTAATCTGTGATTACCTATGTTTTACCTCGTGCACTTGCCCTATATATTTGACCTATTTGACCTACTTTTTGCTATATCTTTTGAGTGGTAAGTGATAGGGCTTTGATATTTGACATTTGTATTCCTTATGAAAAGACCTTTCTAAACATTCCATAATTTTTAACCTAGTGACCTTGCCCTTGATATTTGACCTAATTTCAATAAAAAAAAAATCCGCTACGCAGGCGACACAAGCATTCCTTGGATTGCTTTTTTTTTCATACATGCATATTTCAGAACAATTTCCCTATTTAATGATTATTTTCTTTGTCTTATTTCTGTATCTATGGTAAACATAGTCGCCATATATCTTGTGTTACAGATTTGATTGGTTCAATACCTCCTTGCCCCTTTAGTAGGGGTAACTACAGGAAATAAAAAGGTGCACACTAAAAATTTAGACTGACTTGAAATGCCCAGAAGTCTGTAAAATTGGTCTTTTTTGATTGCGAATCTTTGGCACGCATAAAAATGTAAAGAAAAAGGGGGGGGTCATGCATGTCCTTTTTTTGCAAATTTCACTTTTTTTACAGGAACTCTGCGTCCTCATCGAAAATGTTCCGATTTTTGCATATTTTCAAACCTATCTGTAGATTGCATAAAAGACAAGATCAAGTTCGAAGTTAAATTTATCACGACTATTGATTCAATATGCTAAAAATACATTTCCAAGCGCCGCATTTCAGCATATTTACCGAAAATAATTTGTCCAAGTGGCTTCACTGGGTCATGAGGTTTGATACACCGTACACTGCTGTTTGGAAAATAAATTGGCTCAATTTCTGCACAACTCACTTGAATTAATATTGTCCGCTAACAACTTGTCTGTGTTAATTGGATTAACACGATTTTGACTGTACGTTACATGTATTAAGATGAAATCAATACTATTCAAAAGCTTTCATTCATAGATTTCTGTATAATTTAATATGAATAAAGGCAAAACCGAAAAGTCTTTGTTTTTTATGCTTCCGGAATCAAAGATATGGGGGCATATAGTTTTTGGCCTGTCCGTCTGTCTGTTTGTCCGAAAAACTTTACATTGGGCATAACTTTTGAATGGAAGGTGATAGAGTTTTCATATTTCACATGTGTATTCCTTGTGACAATACCTTTCCATTGATACCAAAATTTTTGACCTCGTGACCTTGACCTTGACCTACTTTTCAAAAACTTTAACATTGGGCATAACTTTTGAATGGTTAGTGATAGGGCTTTCATATTGTACATGTGTATTCTTTGTGACAAGATCTTTCCGTTGATACCAACATTACTCTGACCCTGACCTCTCACATACTTAACAGAAAATGGTGTTTATACCAACAAAGATGCCACCGCGGGGCATTCGTGTTTCACAAACACAGGCTTTATTATTTTCTGGCATACTAGCTATTAATAATGAAAGGTTTAGTGTTCAATTTTAAATAAACTTAATTTATGAAATCATTTCATTGTTTTATTCTGTTTCTGTTGCACATTAATGTGGAATTTTACAAAATGATTTTATTTTTGATGTTGCATAATCGAACTATACCAACTGGGCATATGACTTCTTATATGACTTATGATCGCATAATCCATCTTTTCAAATCAGTAAAAAAGTTGTTGTTTTGAAATGTGACTATTTTCTCTTGTTTGTACTTTTAAAGGTTGTCTGAAAAAAAAACTTGTCTGCATCCGGCAAAAATCTTGTTAGAAAGGTTGTGGGCTAAAATCCTGGTACTGGCACTATCAGTATTCAATGTCAGTATGTCAATTAGAGCGTGCATGGGTATCAGGTGAGCGTTGTGCCCCCTGGGGCTCTTGTTTGTAAAACACATGCATGATAACCGCTAAATAAATTCAATAATAAATTCTTCTAATACATGCACATGTACTTGTCATTAATGGAAATTTTATTTCTGGAGTCCACGTTAATTATTCTAGGCTGAGGAACTTATAAAGAAGGAGATGTTGATTATGGAGCACTATGATGCTGTGTACTCCCCCACCCCTGGGCAGCTAGGGGCGGTACCAGGGAAGAAAGGACAGAAATCTGTGGCCACTCAGGCTCAGCATCTGTCATATATACAACAACATCCATATAATAACTACACAGAGGAAGAACTAGAGCAGGTATTATTATAGATGTTATCATATAGATGATGTGTTTGTCTGTGAAAGGTCAGAAATCTGTGGCAACTCAGTAGGGGTGAAACGATACGCTAAAAGTGTATCGCCATATATTGTGATATTTCATTAGGTGTCTTGCGATATATTGCTTCATTTCATTTTCATCAAGTTTTATGTAAAGTGGGGTTCCTCTTTGTATGTATGTCCATTCTGCTCATGTTAATGGCATTTGCTTGAAAGAAACAAACACAAGTCATTGAATATTTTTAATTGATTTTGTCATAACTCATATCAATTGTGAGCGAATTGAACAATGAGTCTCATGTTTTCAATTTAACTGATTAAAATTAAATTGATTTAATGATTTATTCATCTAATCCATAAGGGTGCAATATATTGCGATACGCATTTCGTATCACAATACGATACAAATTTATTCAATATCACAATATATGGATATATTGTTACACCCCTTCCACTCAGGCTCGGCATCTGTCATCCATACAATAGCTACACATAGGAAGATCTGGAGCAGTTATGGATATCATATAATGCATGTATCACTGATGTGTAGGCATAGGATGTGAGGGCATTTCATATTCATTAATATGAGTTAGATAAATAGAAATTCTGTACTAGACATCAATTTCTAAAAACTTCTTTCTTTCATTTCATCTCTGTGATATTTTGCAGGCTCGAGGTCTTCTACGTCGTGAGATGGATGTAGTAAAGCAGGGTATGAGCCATGGGGATCTCTCCCTAGAAGCTTACTCTACAGTATGGGAGGAGTGTTACTCCCAAGTCCTGTATCTCCCCTCACAGAACAGATACACCAGGGCTAACCTGGCCAGCAAGAAAGACAGGATAGAATCTCTCGAAAAACGACTAGAGGTAAATATATATGTGTACATGGGTGTGTGGAGAAACGACTAGAGATAAATATATACATGTACATGGGTATGTGGAGAAACGACTAGAGGTAAATATATACGTGTACATCGGTGTGTGGAGAAACGACTAGAGGTAAATATATACGTGTACATGGGTGTGTGGAGAAATGACTAGAGGTAAATATATAAGTGTACATGGGTGTGTGGAGAAATGACTAGAGGTAAATATAGATGTCTACATTGTTGTATGAGACAATAGGAGCATAAATAACAATATGCGATCAGGGACATAAAAATCAAACCCTTGTTTTCAGGATTTACTTTATCAAAAACTCTGCAAGCTTTGTCATGGCGCAAATAAATTCTAGATACTTAGATGTGTGTTGGATTCTTTTGTCTTTTGAAACTTTGGAAATATTAGTTTTGAGTTGAATGAAGTGTATGGCAGCTGATCCCACCTATGTGGCAAACTGAGGTAACTTTCTCTGATGTAAAACTCCATTGATGCTGCTTATCAGTACTTACTTGGCCACATAGGTGTCTATGCTGTTTAGTCAATGACTTTCAATCGTATACTTGAATTTTCTGTGTCACTCAATGTTTTCCTATGTTAATATTTGTGCTCAATAACTTACCAAGTTTACAGTCATATTGTATAGCATGTCCTATACATACATTGTTAATCATAATAATTTTTTTAATTTCAGTCAAACAGGGCCAATATGACAAAAGATGCAAAGCACGCTGCTAAATTAGAGAAGAAACTCAAAATCCTACTTGGTGGTTATCAGGTAAGGAAAAAAGGAATCTATTTATGATGATCTGATGCTGTATCTATTTAGTACTTTTTATTTGTGTACATATTTGTTGTAATATACATGTAAGTTTTTGTGTTTGATTCCTTCTTTGTAACTTGTGGATACACCTGGATACTCTTGCCGCAGCATGAACCTGGGTACCCAACCGGGCCCTTTATAGTCCCCCCGGTCAGGAGACTCTGTAGGGACGAATGAATGGATATTGTAATGTATGTAACCGTTATGGATTCTCATTTTTATTGTGTACCTGCATATGAATACATTTGGTAATTTGATACACAAAAGTAGTTCCGAATAAACGCCATGTTGAAATGTGTATTGGACTTTGTGTCTGAATATTGAACGCCCACATACTGTGTGTATGAACAAACAACTAAACATTACATGGTGTCAGTAAGTAAAACAAATAACAATGGATCAACTCAAACCACCATCGGAGCTCAGTTTCGAAGGAAACATCGCCGAAAACTGGCGAGAATGGGAACAAGGATTTCGTTTGTATCTCACTGCGACAGGCATCGATGAGAAATCGGAGAAAATCCAGGTTGCTACGTTCTTACATGTTGCAGGCGTTGAGGCACGCAGAATTTATAATACACTTGAGATAGCTGATGATGATAAGGACAAAATTGAGTCTTTGATCACGAAGTTCAAAGAGTACTGCGAACCACGTAAAAATCTTACTTACCTAAGGCATGTATTCTTCACGAGAGCACTATCTCCACATGAGTCCATAGACACTTATGTTACTGATCTTAAGAACAAAGCTCAAAAGTGCGAATTTGGTACTCTAAATGACAGTCTTATAAAAGATCGCATCGTGTGTGGTATCACTGATGAATCCTGTCGTGCACGTCTTCTTCGTGAAAATGACCTAACGTTAAATAAGGCATTGGACATTTGTCGTTCATCAGAAGCTAGTTCGTTGCAAATTAAGTCGCTTCACAACCCTATGGTTGCTGCGGACGCTGTCCAGAAGAAAAAGCCTCCGTTTAACAAGCCGCAACGTAGGTTTGGTCAGAAACCAAATAAGGGCCAAAGCGTGAGTGACAAGTCTAATGATAGACCGCGCAACAATCTACAAACTATATCATGCAAAAACTGTGGTAAAAAGCATGTAATAAATAACTGTCCTGCGTTTGGTAAAATATGCTACAACTGTAAAGGGAGGAATCATTATTCCAATTTATGTCCTAAACCGAGGTCAAACCCGAATAAGCATAAAGTTGACACAGTTGATCAGAGCGATGACCTATTTCTTGGAATGCTCAGCATTGACTCGCTCTCCGATGCAGAAGATACATGGATTGAACCGATCAAGATTCACCGCAAAACCGTGAACTTTAAGCTCGATACCGGAGCAGAGGCTAACATCATACCAGCTAAAATCTTCGATACTTTGAGATTGCGTAATGAAAAGCTCAAATCTACCAATGTAAATCTCATTACATATGATGGTACTTGCATGTCACCGAAAGGATCTGTTACCTTGCCGTGTGTTGTCCGTAAAAAGACTCACCATGTTAATTTCTTCGTGACAGAATCAGGTTCGAAACCTATACTAGGGCACGCGTCGTGTACGAAACTAGGGCTAGTACAACGCATACCTGCATCTGTAGATTCTGTTGGGATCACTAAGGACTCAATTATCAAAAACTATAAGGATGTCTTTGAGGGGTTGGGTAAACTTCCCACTGAGTATCATATTGAAGTCGACCCGAGTGTCAAACCGGTAATTCACCCGCCACGGAAAATTCCGTCAGCCCTACAAAAGCAAGTTAAAGAGGAACTCGACAGAATGGAAAATCTGGGAGTTATAACTAAGCAAGATGAACCAACCGATTGGGTTCATAGTATGGTAATTGCTCGGAAACCGGGGAAAATTCGAATTTGTATAGATCCCAAGGATCTAAATGCTGCGATAAAGCGAGAGCATTATCACTTAGTAACAGTTGAGGAAATAGCTGAACGCTTACCGAACTCTACCGTATTTTCGAAGTTTGATGCATCCAGTGGATTTTGGCACATAGAACTGGACGATGAGAGTTCAAAGTTACTTACCTTTAACACACCCTTCGGGAGGTACCGTTACCTCAGGCTTCCGTTCGGAATCACCTCAGCATCCGAAGTCTTCTCTAAACGGCTACAAGACCTTATGAAAGACTTACCAGGTGTCGAATGTCTGGTCGATGACATATTAGTTCATGGAGCTACCAACCATGAGCATGATGAAAATGTCACCCGTATGCTAGAGCGTTGTAGAGAAATTAATCTGAAACTTAACCGTAACAAAATTGAACTTCGTGTACCGGAAGTCAGATATGTCGGGCATGTCATCAGTAAGGATGGTCTTAAGGTTGATAACGAAAAAGTCAACGCTATCATCAAAATGCCGGAACCTACTGACGCACAAGGTGTTCGTCGCTTCCTAGGCTTAGTACAGTATGTAGGAAAATTCATACCGAACTTATCAGATCTATCTGCACCATTGCGTGATCTTACGAAAAATGACGTAGCTTGGCATTGGGACAAACCCCAACAGGAGAGTTTTGACAACCTTAAAAAGGTGCTTACGTCTACTCCCGTATTGAAATTCTATGACTTAAACAAAGAGGTTACAATTTCTGTTGACGCAAGCTCAAAGGGGCTAGGAGCTGTTTTGTTGCAAGATAAACAACCCGTTGCATTCGCTTCACGTGCATTAACTGAAACTCAAACTCGTTATGCGCAGATTGAACGTGAACTGTTAGCAGTTCTGTATGGATGTGAAAAGTTTCACCACTACATATATGGTCGCACCGTTACCATAGAAACTGACCACAAACCATTATTGGCTATTCATAGCAAACCGCTATACCGTGCAACACCGAGACTTCAACGGATGTTGATGAAACTTCAGCGCTACGATGTCAAACTAGTATATGTACCGGGAAAGGAAATGTACATATCCGATGCACTTAGCCGAGCGTATCTAAGTGAAACTAAGGAAACACTCGTTGATGAGGATCTCGATATTAACTCCATAGAACAATCTCTGCCTATGAGTGCTGAAAAACTTGCACAGTTTAAATTATGCACAGCACAAGATGACCAACTACAATCGTTAGCCGAAACTGTTGTGCAAGGTTGGCCAGAAAATCGTCATGATGTACCGATGAATATAAGAGCGTATTGGCACTATAGAGATGAAATATCGTTCATCAATGGATTGCTGTACAAGGGGTCAGCTATTATCATACCAAGTGCATTACGTCGAGAAACACTGAACAAGTTACATGAATCGCATTTGGGTATTGTAAAAACCAAGCAACGCGCTCGAGAGATCATATTTTGGCCTGGAATGACCAGTAATATTGAAGATGTTATTCAGAAATGTGCGACTTGCAACAAATTTCAAAGGTCAAATTCGCACCAGCCTTTGATTCCACAGGAAATACCGGACCTACCATGGTCAAAAGTTGGAGCAGATTTATTTCATTTCAAGAACAATGAATATCTACTTTGTGTTGATTACTACTCCAAGTATCCTGAGATTATTCCGCTAAAAGACATGACATCTACTACTACTATATCAGCATTTAAGTCCATATTTGCTCGTCATGGCATACCGTCAGAAGTATTCACCGACAACGGTCCGCAATTCAATAATGCGAACTTTCGAAAATTCTCTTATGATTGGGAATTTACGCATAATACTTCAAGTCCTTACTACCCAAGATCCAACGGACAGGCTGAACGCTGTGTGCAAACCGTCAAAAATCTACTAAAGAAAGCAGAAGATAGCGGAAATGACGTATATATTGCGTTACTGGAATACCGGAATTCACCACTCGATGATATCGGATTATCACCAGCACAACTACTCATGAACCGTCAATTGCGTACAAAACTACCGATTGCGAAGGCATTACTCCGACCGTCAGGAATCGACAATGCAAAACCGCAACTTGATAAAAGGCAAGCAAAGCAGAAGTTTTATCACGATAAAAATGTTGTCATGCTTCAGAAAGTTTCACCAGGTGAAATAGTGCGCATGCGTGATACGCAAAATGCTACTTGGCAAAAAGCCAAAATCGAGGAGAATCTGGGAAACAGATCATATATTCTGAAATCCGACAAAGGATCACTCTATAGGAGAAATCGCGAACACGTCTTGAAATCGCATGAGGATTCATACCGTGTGCAAATTCCAGTCGATCAGCAGTTCCAGGATGATTGCAATTCTACTCCGTCCGTAATTACTCCTCAACCGGAACCACCTACTGCATCCGATAAACCGCCGAATACTCCAGTTACAACAAGATCCGGGAGGGTATCTAAGAAACCAGGGTACCTATCCGATTATGTATAAATTTCATCCGTGTGTGCATCTTATTAGTGCTTATCCGTGTGCAAAAAGTCATTGCTAGAATGTGAAAATTTCTATATTGTGAAATTTCTATATTGTGAAATTTGATGTAAAATTTAATGTCATTTCATGTTGATCATACATATACATATATATTTCATTCATGTGCATGATTATTTTCATTTCAGGATTGACTCTGAACTATTAAATGACATTAATTTTGATTTCATAAAAAAAAAATTTACAATTGATAATTGGATAATTTTAATTTGAATTGATTGTACATCTCTCTGGGGTATTATTAAAGAAAATTCTAAAGAAGGGGGATGTAATGTATGTAACCGTTATGGATTCTCATTTTTATTGTGTACCTGCGTATGAATACATTTGGTAATTTGATACACAAAAGTAGTTCCGAATAAACGCCATGTTGAAATGTGTATTGGACTTTGTGTCTGAATATTGAACGCCCACATACTGTGTGTATGAACAAACAACTAAACATTACAGATATGACTTTCAACTCTCATATGACCACACCGGAATTCGAACCCCAGTCGTCTGCGTGAGAGTTGAACGCCTTATCCACTCGGCCATCTCTACCGTGTGTGTCATATAACAGAGGAACGAGTCAGTCCTGAAAATCTTAGTCGTCAATTTCCTAGTGTTATTATTATGTTTAGGCCTTTTATTTAAAAAAATTTTCAGAGAATGATTTGTATTGTACTGTTATATGAAAGCTTATTGTATTTTTTGTTCTATTGGACAGTCCCGATCACAAGGCTTGGCCAAACAAATGAGTGATTTATACGAGCAGATAGAACAGACATTTGTAGAATTTAAAACTTTTGAAGATCTTCGTCAGCACGAGATCGGGGCCATTCCCAAAAGACTTGAGGTTTGGGTTTTATCTTTATTCAGTTTTGTTAATTGAAATAATTAGCCTAAGGGCTTATTGTGGAATAATATGAAGTTGACAAAAATTACTCATAAGAAAACTGTTTTTTTCAAAAATGAATTTGACGAATTGTATGAGGATACATGTTTAGAAACAGGAGAATTTTAGACTTGTAGATGAGCATTTTTATTTCACCATCATTGTTGTACGTGTCTGAAGTTACAGGCTAAATAACAAAATGTCAAATTTATTAAGGTATCTGTTGTACAAATAAATATCAAGTTCATTAATTTATATAGTTAGAATTACGACAGATCTTTACCTAAATATACCATCATGCAATATAAAAGTTAGTTTCCAACATCAAATGTCATCATGCCAACCAGTATTTAAGCCACGTAAATGAACGAGACACTGTCGAAGATTACCGAAATGATTTTAAGACTGTTTAAATGGACGAGATGTAAGCGAGATCTCCATTTGTACATTGGATACATTAAGTAAATGTCATAATTTTCATTTATTTTCCAGTCATTAACTGAAGATGTAGAGAGGCAGATGGAAAGAGAACAGGAGCTCCAGAAAAAGTTTGGTGAATTACAGTATAAAAAAGATGTCTTAATTTATAACTGACATGAATTTCTTATTGTTTAATGAACTTTAAAAAGTAGATTCAAAGTATTTACTTACTCTTCAATCATGTGTTTTAGACAGTTTAATGAAGTTTTCAGAAATAAGGTCTGCACATTGAGGAAATATCAGTTGCAGAGTCATACAACAATCACTTGTTATTGTGGACGACTTATCTTGATAGTCAGACCAATTAAAAATCTAGCCAATAGGTCTCCTGGTGTTAGCTCCCTTTTGTTACACAGGTTAATGCCAAAAAAGGAAATTATATGTAAAAGAAAAGACATCTATGAACTCATTTCTATCAATAAAATCATGTTTATTAAATGAATTAAGTTGTTTCTACTCTCTGCTAAATCATCATATTTATGCATTCATTGGAAAATTTTGTTGCTTTTTGAGAGAAAAGTTCTGTATGAATTGTAGAAGTACATCCTTGATGTACGTCAATCCAAAAAACAATTCACCTGTGAAATTTCAAATCATACAAACTAAAGTTTATGCTAAATGGAATTCTGAACTTAAAGATGAATTCCAAATGTCTTGATGCGTCACCTTTATGTGATTTGTGTTTTGTTGTATATATGTCTTTACTGAAATAAAATCGATGATGAAATTGATGATATGGAATCTTACTGGTTTTTCCAACATACACCGTATGTATTTGAGAAATAACTTGAATGTGTCGAATATTTAAGAAAAAGTTCCATGGGACTTCAGTGAGTCAAACAGTTTAATTTAATTATCGCGTACAATGGCAGCTTAGATGTTCAACCTCTTTCCTGATTCTATGTAGACTGTGCAACTTTGTACACAGTATGTAAGCTCTGGTCTTTTTTTTTTTTTAGAGCAGACTTCTTTGTCTTCCTTTGGCAATGTTATGTATACTGTACATTTTGTAGGTCATACTCATTGTTATACATTGACTTTTTACAAGTACAAGTCTGGATTGATCTTGTGTATCATTATTCTTGTATTACCATTAAATTGATAGGAAATCCTTATTTTCCTGGGAATAAAAACTTTTCATGAATTTTTTGCAAGTCATATGTTTTAACCAAGTACAAAATCATTATTCATGAAATCCACAGAATAAAGGTAGACTTTCTTGTTAGTTTATTGTAAGATCAATAGACCATGTATGGTGGTTTTTGATGATATAAAATTTATGTATTTGCACTCTACATGAACTAAACTTTGTATCAGAGACTTAAAATTCCAAAGACAAAGCATATCCTTAAACCTTTTGAATGATGTAATAATACAGTGTATTTGGCATACACATGTAGTTCCTTTTGGCAAGAATATACAAACTCCCTGATAGCCTTAACCTGCCTTTGCAATAAGATTTTATGTTGTTTTGTCTTCAGTTGCTCCTTTTATCTAAATACTTGTGAGACTACATCTATGAAATTCTCCATGTAAGTTATGCAGTTGTTTCCTCTAGCACAACTCAGTTGCCAAGGGGAAATAAGAACTCCAGTGTGTGCTGGCATGGGTGCATCTGAGCAAAAAACTTGTAGTTTAATTAGGGTGTTCATCAACTTTGCATGTTGTTGACACTGTATAAGAGAAGACCTCTCCTTTTGAATTTCAAGGTCAAGAATCCAAGTTCAAGGTCACAATTTACAGTAAAAGAAAAATCTTGAGGACACTCTAGAGGTCATAGATTACTTCTGATAACCATCTAACTTTTGATGTTGAGTTGGTCTTGGTGAGAGTACAATGTCTTTGTGAATAGTGAACCTTTCATCACCTCAGTGTTACATATGTACAAGCCTCTTATTCAAAAAGGCTTCCTATAAACTTTCTGAAACTTCAACCATCTTTTAATCTTTCAGCAGTCGATATTAAATTGCTCAGTATTTAATCATGATGTAAAAGTAACATAACATGTAGCTATAATCATCAAAGTGTAAGAAATTAATGAAGCAAACAATATAGTTACGTAATACCCACATGGTGGATTTTACATTTATTTACTGATACTGGGTACAGGAAGTTTATCATTGATCTGAGGCTAATGTCTCAAGCACTACGTAATGGGAACCTATAATTCCTATGTATGAATTTACGCTTATACAGATAACTGAAATGTAATATTTCTGTAACACACATTTTCTAATTAAGCATAAGGTAACAAATGTTAATATTTTTCCTTAATGATTTTTTCTCTTTTTGATTTCAGATGAGAGATTCTGTAATATATTTGATTCTATAACTAAGTAAAAAGCAGCTTGAAGTATCTAAAAATGGAGAGGAAAAATTGTTAAACTGAATTGTAATTATTCACAACATTTTGCTTTTGAATATCAGACATGATTCTTATAAAAGTATACAATTCTACAGAATAATATTCAGCATTATTTAGATTTGGTGTACTTTTAAAGCTTCGGTAGATGGAATATATCGAACACTTCCTATACATTAGGCTGAGCGGAGATAATCGAACGCTTTACTTTTACTAAGTACTTGCTTCAAAGTTACTTCCTTTTAATTTCTGTCTCACTTTAATGCAGCTATTAGCCAGTGTCTCTTTTCCTGAAATAAACAACTGGTCTTCAGATGCATCACTGTATCCATTTTGCGGATGTACAGTTACATCGATGCGGAAGCCATTTTCCGCAATTTGCGAATCCGTGACTTGTGATTGATACCCTTCTAAATATTTAACAGAATATTGATTTCGAGAATTTCTCGGCATCGCAATATCATGCATATAACTGTGTCGAGGCGTCACAAATTTCTCTTGACGTAATGTCAATTTGATGACGTCATTTGTATTACTTGTCTCTTCCTCTTCGTGAGGAATATTTATTGAAATTTTCTTAGTTTTTACGGGATTACTATTTCCGTACAATCTTTGAAAGACGAGGTTTGAGTGTAGCGTCGACAGTCTGTCGCTTGTAATGTCTGACCTACTGGTGACTGCTGGTTCTGACGCATGCTCAGACGCACTGTCCTGTTCAGAACTAAGTTTATGCGAGAAGACACTTCGAATTTCTGCTAATTCGTCACTTCCCTCATCGCCTCCCGAATCATAATTTATTAAGTCATCATCGTAATCATGAACACTCGGTAACCGAATTGGCCCCGGTTTCTTAGAATACTCGTATTCTTCCACTTGGTTCGTGTTCGATTTTCTCTTTTGTTCTAGCTGTTGCTTCACAACCCGCCGGTGTACTAAATTCGCTGTTCGATTCAACTTCTTTCTCTCATTAGTTTTATCCTGAGGTGCCGTGAACTTACTTCCGTGAACACAATCACAGTTTTGTGAGCTTGATTCCTTCCTTTCTACAAGAGGAATCTCCCTGAGTACCGTAGACCTGTAAGCTGTTTGAGGTATACTGTTTTCCTGCTGTTTACTACTCGTCTTTGTAACTTTCGGTTTCTCGGCTGTTGGTTCCGGTATTTGACGTTTCGAATACACCAAGGGAACAGTTGTCTGCCCTTGGCCATTCGGAGCCAGCGCAAGAAAACGATAAAGCTTGAATTCCTTGTTTTGTTTCTTACTTGTCCTATTTCTGTTCACTTTTTCAAATCCAGAACGCGATGATGACAGCTTGCTCTGGGAATCGATTGATTCACGTCTGTCAATGATCGGGACGCTACGAGTGGACAAGACCGACGGACAAGAATCACGACTTACGATTCCCGAACGATTCTGGTCATTGGTATTCTTTCTCTCGTTTGTTCCTCTCGGTATTTCCGTTACAGGTCGATCGCTCGTAGTTGTCGTTGTAGAGAAATGCGTCTGTCTCGAAATCCACGATTCTGTTGCGGGACGTTCCCTCGACACGGCTTCCTTTCTGGAATGTAGCTCTAAGCGCACCGCACTCTGCCTTTGTACAGGCTTGTTTATGGGCATTGGCTCTTTTGGTGTCTTTTTCTGTAGAAAATTAATCACCTGCTTCATGTTTAACTTATCTGGATCGTGATCATTTATAGGGGTTGTACTGCGGGGCAGCTGATTCACATTCAGTTTGTATTTCTTCCTCTTCAGAGCTTGCTCTCTCGCATAGTTTTCCTTGTATCTCTGAAGCTCCATCTCGCCTGGCGTCAATTTCACACTTCTTTTAGCTCCTCCATTCTCCGAGTATGACTTTTCAGAATTATCACTTTGACTCCCAGATTCCGTCGCCATCGTCTGCGACTTACACGATGACGTATCATCCCTTATTGGCAATGCCTGATCGTTTAAATTCTGTACAGAGCACCTTAAATCTATCTCCCTATCTTGCCTCATTTTACTTTCCTGAGAGGTTGACTTGATCCAGCCAATTTTAATAAAATCGGTTGGTTTTCGTCCAGAATACGGAACTTGGTATTCACTTCGAACGTCCTCTCTCTTCGCGTCTGTCACGTGAGATGAATACGCTGTGGTATATGACCTTCCGGAATTACTCCTTGTCACAGCTAGTATAGGGTAGCTCCTCCTTAACTCTTCCTCTTTGAGACTTCTGCGGACCTGTATACTGTCCTCTTTGGTTTTTGATTGTGAGAACGGCACCAACTGCACCACCGTGGGTTTCCAGTTATCAGCCAATGAAACGGTCTCACACATAGTCATTGGTCGTCTGCAATTTACGTTTCGTCTTTATTGATGATTTCTGTGCTTTCTCCATCATTGCCATTTTCATAAGACCAGAAAATTATTTAAGTTTTCCAAAGGAACGTATAAAGTCCCAAGTTAACAGCAGTTCTCTGTAATTGAAGAGGAAAATATCATAACAGCCTCCTGTCGTATCATACACAACATATGGTTTATTGTTAAACAATTTCAAGCTCAACTAAATCTTATCTTTCGCCGCTTTTACGCATAAAAGGATAATCAGGAATAAAATTTTCGGATCGATTACAGATTTCCAAATAAACAAACCCAAGAAAGCCGAAAGGAGGAACGAAATAAATCGTATAGCATGATAACGTTTAACCTACTGTCTTTCAAAACTTCAGCAAATATTCACTTTAAAATCCATCTATCAAATCTACAAGGTGTTAAAGTGTACAATCAGATTTAAGATCGCATTTGACTGGAGGAGACTTCATTGATTGGTCGTGGGAAAATTAAGTTATCTTTAATTGATTTATTTCTATTTGTTTATGAAGTATTTTATCTCGTTATCACTCAAAACACATTTACACACATTGTTTGTTTACCTTTAATTATTGCACTCAAATTTAAGACAGAAATCTTAAAAAAGAAACGATATGTCCGTTTGACAAGTAATTTTTGCATCTCATTTTTTATAAAAATCTAAACTGCACTTGGATTAAAATCTTTGAAACTCAAAAACATTGGTACAAGCAGATAAATTGCATTTTTATCTTTTTAGATTTCAAATGATCGACTTAGACTTACAGAGGAGCTAGATATGAAAATGAACCTATCGAGGACATGACAGTTTTTTAGATTAGAAACAAAAAAAAGGTTAATGATATTGGAAGAATTTTGATTGACAAGAAAATTCCACACACCGTGTATCAGAGTACCGGAGACGGCATACTGATCGATTCTTAAAAATCGGAAAAGGACAAATTTAGCCTTAAATAACTTTAAAAACCTGAGTTTGTTAGCAATTTTCCGGCTATTTGTCCTTAGTCCCTAATGCTTAGGATATGGATAGGGTCTTACGTTACCCGACTCTAATCAATATCATGCTCAAAGATTAAAGTTGAAGGAATCACACGAAAAAGGAATGTAAAGTTAGCATTTGTCGAATTCGTATAAAGAAGTATTTGTAAGTTGTTCAGTTCTGTTTGTCGTGGATCAACGATAAAATTCAGGAGGAAGATTGGGTTTACGTCCCCTTTATCGGGCATTGTGATATCGAACATGTTCTAGGGCCTCCAATGCTGTGATTGACGACTGAAATCAGTTCGTGTTTGTAAAACTTTGATAGGGGTCTTGTGAGGCAAAAAAAAAATCATTTTGACAGCAATGCCAATTTTGTATACTAATCTAAGTGTACCACATTAATGAAAAACTCCCTTTTCCTTTGACTTAGCGTATTCTAAGAAATCCTTTTGTTATACAGGACCTGGTACAAAATTTTATGCTATGATCCACTTCCTTCCTGATTTTTGTTTTAAAGTCTTTTTTTATACTTATCTAAAACTCGCTATATCTATATATATGTTGGATCACCAGAACCGCCATTACTAAGTAAGCTACTAAAATATTCTTCTCCAATAGTGAGTGAAGAAGACTTTATTTGCTGTTGAACCGAAGTCGATTTGCCCAGTAACGTAAACACCGAAATTGATTCTGATTTAGTCATCCTATATGCATTTATGTACCCATGATCTTTTGTGATTTTTTTTGCACCCAAATATGAGAAAGACGACTATGTTAGATTTTGTATGATATTCTATGATACAGTATCGGTGATGTCCATGGACGTATTTTTCTGTTACCTGTAATTTATCTTAATCTATGAAAGTTAGACAGAATATAAAAACAATTTTTCCCTTTTAAAATAAGTAAAATCAAATAAAGAGTCTCTTGAAAATAACTTAATGTATTTTAACTAATATAAATTATGTTACAGCCTATTAAATTTTGAAAGATACTTGGATTTGATTTTTTTTCTGTCGTTAAAATACAAAGGTTAAAGAAACTATGTCAGTATTGAAAAAAAAAAAGATTTACAAAGAACTCGCGTATAACTTGATTTTATAAAAAGTATTTTCACAAATAAAACATCATACACTAAAATTTTGACAAAAAACTGGGGGAAATGAGTAAATATTACGAAAAAAAAATTAGCATGACATACCTTATCTGTCGATATCTCGCTAAAGTTAATCCTTTGATATTCCGACCGATATTTACAAAGATTTCATCCCAGAATAAATTTTCGTTTTATAATACTTTTTCTCAATCCCTCTTCAAAGCGGAGTAATTTATGATACAATTCCGTCGTTTATTTGCATTGCACAATGACGAGCCACCTTCTAAATTCAAACTTTAAAAGTCGATTGAAATCGATCTACTAGAGACGAATTTTAAATCAAGTATTTCTCTGGTAATGCTTCATTTCGTGTAGGCAAACGCGCTTTTCCCAATAATTACGATTTTCACAATAAAACTCTCAAACCTACATGTCCGTGGACATTTTGATTTCAAAATCTCACATTCAATCTTAATTGAAAACGTATTCTATTTGAAAATTGAAGACTACATGCTAAAAGTCTCATTGAGAAATACTAAGTAAGAGATAAGAGAGAAGAAAATTTATTGTAAAGAAAAAGTAAGTTCATTACGTTTGAACAGGTACATTATATTATAAAAGTTTGAAACATCAATTAAGAACTTTGAAATTTCTATATTTGCTTGACGTTTCTTCTGATACCGGTTCCTATTTACATGTACTAATTTTTGTCTACCACACAAATGGAATTCAATCTGATCATTAATTGAATCTTGACGTCAGACCCAGAAGGCCCCCAACAACGGACTTTCTAAGTCAGAAAGTAATTGTAAGTATTTCAGTTCACAAAGTCATACATTTGTAAAGGAGTGAAATCTGCATGTTCTTCCTACATGTATATTCTACCTTGCATTATTATAAGACTTAACATTCTTATTCATTTTCAATGTCAACCTTGAATTTGATACTTCAACTAAATATTTATGTAACCACTCATGACTTCAAACGGAGGTTGATATACAATTTCACCCGGAACAAGATATTTTGATATTTTTACAAACAAATTACCCACTTAAGATTAAAATATGCTTCAATTCGAAAACGATTATAATGACTATACGTTTCAAAAGATTGTGAGGGTCGATCAAACAGTTCTTGACAGAAGAGAAAACTTCGTGAGTCTCGTGGCCACATGTAATTCAGGAAAAAATGGAAAACAATATCAGTGGCGGATTTAGAGGGGGGCCCAGGGGGCCCGGGCCCCCTTTTTCGCCCAAAGTTATTGATTCAGAGTACTCTTTTTATGCTTATTCTCTTTACTTTTGGGGAAATTTTCGGCTCGCTTCGCTCGCCGCAATAAATTTTTCATTAGTTGTTAATTTTTTCGTCTTCACTTTGTCTTCATCTTTCTTTGTCATCGTGTTTTAACGGATTCATTTGTCATTAACACAATATATACAAAATTCAAAATCAAATTGACACTTGAATAATTACCAAATGCTTCATTTTCATGGGTCGATCTAACCAGGTTGTGGAGTTGTAATGCCCTAATCCTCCCAACCTTCCCAAATTGGTCAAACAAAAATGGAGCATGGAAAATGAGAGAGAGATTGTATTCTTATGACAAAATGTAACCATCTATTCAAAAATTTTACGGCTCGCTCCGCTCGCCAATATAGAATAAAGTTGTTTATATACATGTACGGATGACTTAATTTAAAAACAAATGAAAACTTCATATCATAAAAAAATTTCTGGCTCGCTACGCTCGTCAGTTTACCTATAAACTAAAGTAAATGAATCAACTCCCCTCCCCATCCCATTTCTTAATTAGATCAGTAGTCTTGAGGTTCACGTTTTTCGTCTCGACCCTTTTTTTTTTTTTTTTTTGCTTGTCAGTTTTTCCGTAAACAATTTTCCTCGAGCTGAAACCTTGGCCCCCCCCCCCCTTTTATGAAATCCTAGATCCGCCACTGAATATGTTTTGTGAAGGTGAAAGTAACATTGATTAGGTACTATCGATAAGGATGACACTTCAAAATTCAAATGTATGTTTCATGAACATACATGTAAGCACACTTAATTAATAGATTTTATATCTGCCAGAACGTTTTCTTCAGCAAAAACGGCCCCGCTTCAAACGCAACACACGACTAACAGTTTTATCACGTGGTACAAAAAGGTAGTTCAGATTGAGCAAGTACTCGATGTTCCAAATACGACTAGTAGAAGTATTGCAGAAAATTTGAAATTCTGACTAAATTGTAATTGTGTGAAGGAACAGACATATATGTACATGAATTTATTTATGGTGTAAAGCTCTGTGACGGTGGTTTCATATTGCTTATTTAGAAAACTAAAAAATTATCGATATCAACGACTAAATATGAAAACGAAATTCACCTTTAGAAGTGTCTAGAGACATTTCATGATGCCGTTAAGGCTCGGTCCAAGATTTGTTTGACCGACCATCGTATGTTACTTTTTTCCGATACTTTAAATGAATCAGTACGTGTTTCTTTACTCAATCAGAGATTATGATAAGATATCACAACTTTAAACACAGCTGTACAACCTTAACTTCTGTCTTAATGATAAAGAAGATTCCCACGTAGCTCCCTGAAAAAAAAAATTGTTAAAACTACATGTCGCAAATTTGTCATGCTTCTCTGACTGTTAACTCTGAATCTTGATTTTTTTTCTATGCCGGTTTTTTAGCTCACCTCGACGAAGTTGAGTGAGCTTATGCTATAACCCCACGCGTCCGCGTCCGTGTCCGCGTCCGCGTCCGGTTAAGAAGTTTGGGGTAGCTCAGTATCTGACAAAGTACTAATGCTACAGTAACCAAACTTGCACAATTTTAAGTGATTCATCTTTGGATGCTGAGGTGAACCCATGCATCGGATGCAGCATCTGACCTACATTTTCCGCTTGAGTGACTTGGTTAAGAAGTTTGGGGTAGCTCAGTATTTGACAAAGTACTAATGCTACAGTAACCAAACTGGCACAAGTGATTCATCTTTGGATGCTGAGGTGAACCTATGCATCGTATGCAGCATCTGACCTACATTTTCCGCTTGAGTGACTTGGTTAAGAAGTTTGGGGTAGCTCAGTATCTGACAAAGTACTGATGCTACAGTAACCAAACTTGCACAAGTGATTCATCTTTGGATGCTGAGGTGAACCCATGCATCGGATGCAGCATCTGACCTACTTTTTCCGCTTGAGTGATTTGGATAAGAAGTTTGGGGTAGCTCAGTATCTGACAAAGTACTAATGCTACAGTAACCAAACTTGCACAAGTGATTCATCTTTGGATGCCGAGATGGACCCATGCATCGGATGCGGCATCTGACCTACTTTTTCCACTTGAGTGATTTCGCTTTTAAAAGCCAATATTGAGCAGAGTATAAGTGCTTCATGTACCAAACTTGCATATTGGATGTATCTTTGATCAAACTTTCATAAAATGACCTTGACCTCCTTTTTCCGCTTGAGTGATTTTGCCTTTAAAAGCCAATATTGAGCAAAGTATAAGTGCTAGATGTTCCAAAATGACCTCGACCTACTTTTTCCGCTTGAGTGATTTTGCCTTTAAAAGCCAATATTGAGCAAAGTATAAGTGATACATGTACCAAACTTGCATATTGGATGTATCTTTGATCAATCTTTCATAAAATGACCTTGACCTACTTTTTCCGCTTGAGTGATTTTGCTCTATAAAGCCAATATTGAGCAAAGTATAACTGCTACATGTACCAAACTTGCATATTGGATGTATCTTTGATCAAACTTTCATAAAATGACCTTGACCTACTTTTTCTGCTTGAGTGGTTTTGCCTTTAAAAGCCAATATACATGTACTAAGAAATATGTTTGAATTGAATTTTGCTGTCACGAGGTGAGCTTCGTAATCTGTGATTACCTATGTTCAATTATTCAATTTCTGTGTGGTCAAATGGGGGGGGGGGGAGGGATATATCAGAGAGCAGAACACTTTAATGTTTTATCAAACGACCTAATGAAGTTTCTGTTGTACACAAGAAAATACAAGTTTGGGTTAAAAAGATATTCATTCATAAATTTCTTAATTGAAATTTATAAGATCCATATTTCTAATATTTCAATCCATTTTTTTTTTTACTTGAATTCAACATGTACAATACAAAGTTTCACATTTTACCTACGCATTGATTAGTTGCATGGTTGGTGACATGAAACTTTCATTTTTAATCAAATTTACACGGTTAGACATATCATATTCTGTTATTTATGATAGACCCCTGAATTTGGTATGACCTGCCAGTTTGAAGGTGCAATATTATTCTTGGCGTTTTTACAATTTCCCTTTTTTGGGGAATACTAGTATGACCTCCCAAAGAACAAATCTCTACATAACAAACATAATATGAATAATTCAAGTACATGATATCTTTTTTATATGTTTGAGAATAACAGCATAATTTATCAATAACCATAAATTCAAATCAATAATTTTTACCACATCAATGAGACGGATCAAATTTCGTTAATGACGGGAAAATAAGAAAAGAAGCGAAGATCTCACTTGTTGGTTTTACAAATAACCTATCAAATGAGACTGAAAACCCTAGAGACGTTCTTTATTAAATCTTTCTCTTATTTCATTTCTTTGCACGGAGAATGGGATTTGGTAAAAAATCGAATTAAATAGAAAATAAAATTCAAGGTATTTGAGTATGAAAACGATTTTCAGTTGCCTTTCAAAAGTTGTCCATGGATTGAATAACATATGAAAAGTGTTTGTCGAAGGGGGTGTATGAATAAATAGATATCTTTCATGGGTTTAATGGTTGGGAATTTACATATAAAGTTTCCTTTTCACTTTTAAATAGTTTCAACACCGGGAAGCCATGGACCGGATTTCTTATGTGATTTATTTGTTGAAGAATAAATATTCCAGTCTGTGGCTCCGGTCATAACACTAGAAATCCTATTAAATTGTTGACATAGCGCAAAAAATAAACAAAATTGACCTTCAATGTTACATGTACTATTGATATAAATGAAATAATTAGTGTGAAGAGGGAAAGAATTCGGAAATTAGTTTTATGAGATTACATTAGGAATTCAATTTACATGTATAAGATGTTTGGCTCAATGATATTGGATTTTTGACGACTACGATCATACAACTGTTTCGCCTTTTTGTGACTGTATGAATAAACAACGAGGCATAATGAAATGGCAAATATTATTGCTTATAGAATGATTGAAGAACAGTTCGCCATATGTTTATGAAACACATTTTGAACGCCTGTAGATTCCTTTTATGGAAAGGATTGATTTCTCTTTATTTTTCCTAGATCAATTTCGTCACGGATTTACAGGACAGGGTATCAACTTCCTACAATAGATATACTTTTAATACATAATTTCCTATCTTAAAAGAGAGAAAATGGAATAGGAAGAAAAAGGATTTAAAGGGGGGGGGGGGGGGGGGGTAAATCGTCAAGGTGACCGAGTCAAAAATTAAAGTACCAACTGAAAGTTCGCAACGGACACACAATGAGGAAGAGAGTTGGATAATGCCAACCACGAGGCAAAGTTAGATTTCTGAAATAACAAGATGAATTCGTAAGTGATAGGTTAAAGGCCAGTTTGTGCTCTTTTAGCGGAAGCGAGTTCTTTGTCCATAGAATATAACTGTCTTTCAGAAAAGAACCGTGATCATGACTAGAATGTTTTAGAAAAAGAATTTGATATCTTCGCGTCGTTATTATTATTACAATGTATTTTCAGTTATATTTTTATCTTTTTTTGCATGCACGATCAAAATACACTAGATAACACACAGAATTACATATTTGATTAATTGATTTATATACTTTTAGGACCTCTGCGTCAAATACATCATATCGAATTTATGTCACATGATGGAAAATTGAGAGAAGATTCTTTACTATTTTTGTTTAAATTCATGCACTTACTTCAAGACAATGCATTAAAGAATACAAAAACAAGAAACCTACATTAAGCCAAACCTTTCTATTTAAAATCAGCGCATGGCCATATATGAATTCTGAAGAACGTCAGAAAAATAAATGATGAAGTGTTTTGCACCTACATGCTATTAAGGTAGGAATATTTACGAGGAGAAAAAGAATAACTCGATGATAAGCACATTTTAAAGATCTAGATCAATTCCTTTTACACTTACAGCTTACATACGCGGATCCAAGTGGCAGAGAATACAGGAATACAGTACCCAGGGCTACCCGCACTCGTATCAGCCCCCTCCCCCAAAAAGCGATACTAAGTCTTGATATTTATAATTTCATGTCATATTGACTCCAAATTTTACGTTAGCTTGGAACCCCCCTAACTAATCCGGGACCTTCATCTGTCTATATAATGAGCTATGACATCATACGTCTGAGTTACGAGTGATCTTACAAGTGCAAAGCAATTCTTTTAGGTGAAAGTAAATACCAATACTTTATAATCTGATTTACGATAAAACAGCTCAAAACGACGATTTCCTTTACAAATCCCTCATGTGCTGCTCAGGTGAAGCTTTATCATAAATATCTTTAAATCTTGTTAATTTCAACTTAGAAATAAATGGAAATGAACTAATCTTGGGATATCATTGGTACGATTGACTTTGAAATGACCATAATGAAGAGAGCGAGATTGGTACAAATGACTGTCAGTTCGTCATTTTTCAAAAACTAGAAACCTAATTCTTTATAAAGGGTAGATAATCAAGAAGTTGATATTTTGCCTATCGATTAAAATACTTAATTGACATTGACATAATGACCCTATGCTTAAGAAAAAAAATGTGCGGAATTTGTCTAGAAATCAAAATGTGGGTCTTTCATCCCTTAAACTTGATATTTTGGAGGTTGTTCATATATTTCCATATTTCGAAACTATTCATTTTCGTATAGTAATAAGCCATCATGAAAATGACATTTTAAAATTTCGCTTCTTTTAGGTGTTTTTATAAGAATCAATAAAATGTCCTGAAGATACCCTCTTCCAGCTTATTCAAAAAAAATAATAATAAATCGCGTTTTTTGCGTTAAAAAATCAATTTGATTTTGAGAAGTATTTTGATTATAAATATATGTACTTAGTTTAGTCTTGGCATTTGAATGATTAAAAATGTATTTAGATCTGAGAAATCAATATATGTTTCTATGGCAACAACATACGTACTTCATCATTATAGTATATCTGTTTCTATGACAACAACATACGTACTTCATCATTAAAGTATATGAAATTATCTATGCTTATTAATGCATTGTATATTGCTTTACTGTCAATGCCATTTTTTATATTTTACATTTATAAGGTAAGTATATATGTTGCCATGGAAACCATAATAATAAGTTGAAAATATTTCTTAAGTACACGCATTCAAAACCATTTAGAATAAACTCGTTTTAAAATGACAAAAGTGAAATTTCCAACCAAACTCAGAAAACAATTTGAGTGTAAAAGTTCATACAATATTAGTGTGATAGCGTACAATTATACGCCCAGAACATTCCTTTATTCTGTCTTTATAATATGTTAATTAACATGCAATTACATATCACTGATCGACCCAAAAATAATAGAAATGAAAATGTCACAAGACAATGATAATCATGGACCACCGCCGGTAAAACTAAAGTCATAATTATAACATTATAACAATTGTCGCCGACACATCTCTGGTGATACCCTTGTTTACCGGTATTTTGTTTGAGCGCTTGATAATGTCAGAGGTGCACGTTTTGTTAACGTTATCTCTGAGAAACATCGTTCCCTCCCTGACAATCATGCTAATTATGTAGGTGATAATAACCTCTCATTTCTTCCCACATGTAATTCTGATCGTTTAAATGGTCTTTATACAGATTTAATTTCTAGTTGAGTCAGTCGGTTTATCCTTAATCACTATACTGCACGGATTATGTCTCCAATCACATCAACGACGAACGCGATTAAATGTTTTGGAGCTTTGTGATCAATAATTCGATCTTTGAATATTTCCAATAGTCTAAATCGGTTTAAAGTGATTTTATGGCACATTCGCTTGACCTCAGGAGATACTTTTCATTCTGGACTCGTTTGTAGTAGTTGTTGATTTCATTTTCATAATGTTCCATTTATTGGAATTAGATGTAAAGTTCGTCAATAGTCCAAAGAGTCGTCGCGTGAAGTTTCCTGTACTTTAGTTAACGCGTTTGTTTAGAAAATTTCCATTTAATTTCGTCTTCTCAAAGTTTTTGTACAATTAGACAACAAAAAAGAAATGAGAAAACGGGGTCAAAACGGCGTCAACGATTTAGTAAAAAACCATAGCATGTACACGAAATCTAAAGGAAAGTAAATTTGCTTACCTTTCGACTCATATTTGCATTTGATCTTAAATGTACGGATTTAGCTCTCCCTAACACACCATGCCCCTCCTCAATCAAAGCTATCTCCTACCCTATCATTTCACGTCCAGATCGCCTCTGTCAAAATCAAACGTGATTCATTATAATTCCTGTACATACATTCAAATGAAATTGAATTCAAGTGATAACAACTCAAATATTATCGGCTGTTAGAAATTTCAGATGTTTTTACATGGGATTTTTTCTGTAAATCTGCAATTTAAAAGAACTCTTTCGTTTAAATAAAACTCTATGCCATACTTCAATTTGCATAATGGTTCTAAACATTTGCATAATGATTTATCATTGTTCAGAATAGAAGAATAAAAGAGCTGAACCTTATCCGTAAAATAATTCCGAATTCTTTATGGCTTTGATATCAACAGAAGCACAATCATGTATATATTGGATCAAACGAGCATGATTCTTAAAGGAGAAATCAATACCCATTATACATGATGTAGATTCCTGATGAATAAACGGACATTCACGTGGAGACAGACGTATAGGTGTTAATGAAGTTTACATATAAAATATACATGATCCATACACCGTCATCGTCTGTCATACACCGCTTTAGAAATATGAATTAAGCACCCAATGTATACATTATATATGTCTATAGAAGAGAATTGTGTTCTAAATTCTTTTCAGCTTTTGCTCACATATATATCAGTTTGTCAATCCGGAATGATGCTTCAAGAGTAATTAACAATTAAGAGAGGAGTTCGTTATTGAGGACGAGGTGAAAACTTGAATTTCTGATTTAAGTATGGTTTTTGAAAGTTTCAACACAGATTTTGACCAATTCAATGGTAGTAACCTTTTCTGTACGAAGTGACAAGTGTTGTTACCTAGCAGTAGATACTTACTCTTCCCGAGCACAAGATCTCATCTACTTTGGGGATGATGTTTTAGTTATTATATTTAGGGGTTTTTTTGGGGTTTTTTTCACAGATTTGTATGTTCTCTCGGGGCACCTTATTTGATCTATTTGAGTATTTTGGGTCCTTCCATAGGCATGATACAAGATTATTTTCAATATTTGTATGGATATCTGTATGGGTTGCAATGTCTCTTTACGATCGAAGTAACTTTATAAAAGCAACTATGAATATTTGCATGCGTAGGACAAGCAATACAAATCTTATAGTTTATTTCATCTTTATTCTTTTATGGTATTTTGAAGGACTCACAAACTTAAGATTTCAGAAGACGTAAAACTTGACAGAGTTTAACTTTTGAAATAACATGACCATCAATAAAATTATATCATAGCCTCTGAAGTGAACATCAAAAGGTACAGCTAAGATGATCCAGGGGGGTAGCTAGGGTGTTTTCGATGTGGACGTCTAGAGAAGGGATATACGCAGAACTTCAAGTTCCGAGAGAGAGGGGGGCTGATACTTTTATAATGCGGGTGACCTTTGAGACCCGAAGGGCCGAATGGGGAAAAGAATGGCAGGATGTTTCCCCATCTCATTAGTGGCTTCCTTGAGAAAATTTTGAAAACATGAAGTAAATTGGTGGCCTCTGGATCGAATTTGAGCTGAACTTCATGCCTTTGCTTCTGTGTCAGCAAACGATGAACCTGTCTATAAGATGAAGAAAATTTCCGATATGTCCACATACAGAAATTGGAAGCAACAGCACTGTGTTATCGTTGTGTGTTAATTCCAATGTGCTTACATGTATGCAATGTAACCTGAGAACATTTTGAAAAATGTATTCAAATCAATGGTTTCTAAATTGTCTTCGGGCTATTTCTAAACAGTAGTTTGCTTTAAAAATACGTTCTTTCGGTTCTACCAGAGGAGGCTCTTTCTCTCTCTCTCTTTTTTTTTTCGCGAAAAAGATGTGGACATTTTTGCGTACAAACATACGCCTGGCTATGCCCCTGAGATCGATGGATATCACAAAAGTGCAAAAAAAAAAAAATTGAAGGGGTCCGAAAAATTTTCCGAGAGGAGTTTTAGTTTTATCACTCTAGACTATACACTTTAAAAGACCGAATACATAAATGTAAGTTACCATCTATAGCAGGAGGATGACAAATATCATCCATATATAAACTTTTAGAATATGTCTAGGGTAAGAATGATAGTTTGCTCATCAAAAACAATCACAAAGCTTTAATCTGTTTTAGAAAAACTAATGCAAATGTAAAACAGTTATCTTATAAAAAAAATTGGGAGGAAAAATTAAAAACTCACCAAGAACGAAGTATAAAAGCTGAAATTTTCTGTATCGATCCAAGTTTACAAACCAATATTTCCGATTACATCTACTAACTTAACGTCTCCCCTTCCAGTAATAGATGTTAATTGTACATATCGAATCGTTCAATCGTCAATCGCTCTATTTTAATCTTTTAAAATTTGAATTGTACATAATCATAATGCGTTCCCTTATATTTTCGTCGGGCAATTCTCGCCATGTCAAGATCATTATCACGAAATTAGTAGTACCTTATTACTTACAATGTATACTGGTACGAGTAGAACCTTTAAATATTATTTCTTCTCCCAATGATTTTACTATTGAAAACCTACAAGTGCCTCCCAAAGACTGTACTTTCATAATCTCCGACCCCAGAGCTCTATGGACTGCAATTAAATCCCTTATATTCACATTAGTGTTTGATCGCTATTTTTTGCGCAGTAAAATCCTTAAATGTGATCAATTTAATTCACTGTCTTTTTACCGTCCATTAGTGGTCATTTAAACTTATACTAAATGATTTTTGACTCGAATTCTTGACTCTGGTATGAAGAACACTTTATTCAAAGAAAAGAATTTGAAGTCTGAAAGAATTACATTTTGTAACTTTGCTTTCTGTATTGAGCCTGTATTTGATCTCAAATACTCTCAGTTCAGATCCAATGAAGAAGCCAACCATCTGATGGAAATTTCTAGGGAAGGGAGGGGTGATACATTTTTAGAAATTATATGGACAAATGAAAATAACCCTCTACAATACTATGGATTAGTAAAAAAAATGAAGGAAAAAGAAAGATTTATGTAATTGTTTATAAAGCCATTTTGAACATAATTTAAGCCATTTTTACCATACATGTACTTGTGCACTTTTGCCATTTAAGACTTTTCTTTTTTATCTAGAGATTCTCATCTAAATGAATCATTAAGCTTAGTTTGAAACTCATCCAATAACTTAATTAAAGGCAAAAATTAAAACCAGAGAAATCCACATTCGCAAGCTTGCTATGTATATTTATGTATACTTATGGAATTTCTAGAGTCTCTACAATGCTGGTTTTAGATTGGTTTAGATGCATGAAATTGAAGGAAAATATATTTGGCCTTTTGGCTAGTACAGTTCTTTAAAACAATAAATATACTACCATACTTACTTGCAAAAATCTTAAGTCGGCAGACCTACAAGAGACCTACATGTAGCAATCAACTGACAAAGTAAATCTGATATAGGTACAAAAGTTCTCATTGAGAGGAAATTTAAATCTATATCATAATGTTTGTCTCAATCTAGGATTTTCCTGTTTTAATTTCTATCACCTTGGTGTGAAAAGGTCACAATGTCTGACAGTTTGGTCATTGAGACACAAACATGTATTTGGAAATAAACGTACTTAAAAATCGATCGTCCATCAAGCGTAAATCTCATGATCTAGGTAATCAAGCATAACGTATGATCCTTACCATAATAGTTCATATAAAGGTTGTATCAGTTCGAATAAACAAACAAAAAATCAGGATCCTGTATATATAGGTCTAGGCTCCACTCCCTCCTCCTATTCTACAACCACTAAGCTGCCATCATCATCATCATCATCATCATCATCATCATCATAACAACTACAATCATCATCATCATCATCATCATCATCATCATCATAACAACTACAATCATCATCATCATCATCATCATCATCATCATCATCATCATCATCATCATCATCATCATCATCATCATCATCATCATCTTGTGACATATTATTAGTTATTAGGTTTGTTACTGACCTTACACGGAAATCTGTCGGGTTGATAAAGCCCATAGAAGGCGAGGCGCTTGCGCCGAGCCTTCTATGGGCTTTATCAACCCGACAGATTTCCGTGTAAGGTCAGTAACAAACCTAATAACTGATTTGTTTTGTCGAGGACCATTTTAGGTATGACAGACAGACAGACATGGTGATTCCTACTGTCCTCCTGCTTTACCAAGCAATAGTGCTGTAAAGTTTTACCAAGTTTTGCTAATTGTCGGCCATTGCCTTACAAATTTTTGAAACTGACTTTCCACAAGAATTTGTCGGGCAGTCACATGACCAAATTCAAGCATTCCCATTGGGTCAAACTAGTCCGAGGCAAAACAAAGAGCGATGATCTGCGCTGATAAAAAGGAGTAGGTATATAGTGTCAGGACCCTCTTCTTTTCCCTTTGAGTTCGACTGAAAATGATGTAACATTTCTCTTTTTTTTTTGTAGTATACACATTTTCCAGTGCTTCTTTAAAGAAATCGAATCCATCGTCAGATAGACAGTTGACTCGGTTACAGCACCCACAATATACCGGTAACACGGAAACATCCAAATGAGAAAAGGGGTTCAATATCCCCATCATTCAAAAATTATGGATCCTCGCCTACCTTATACAACAAGAGAATAGAGATTCTTCAGGATACAAGAAAGCAACATAAGCGACAAACAACTACTTGTGTCTTTATAATGCAAAACCAAAATACGTTCAGGACTATTCATTCCCCAATTAGAATTATTAATTATTATTAGATATTGACTTATAAAATTGATTCTTATTTTTAAACAGCAGGTGACCATATAGGTTTTCATGATTTCGTGCTATAAGTATGACAGAGTTACCTCCTTCACGTAAACAATGTTCTTTTAAAGTTTAAACCGAGAATGAGAAATCATAAGCTCATCCATAAAAGGAAATACATGTAATCGTTGGAATGACCACAACCTGAAACACGAACTGGACAATCGGAAGCGGAATTTTACTAAATGACATATACATATCTAAGCTCGACAGATAATATTCAACAAACATCGAAGAGATCAGTCTCAAAGTAGAGAAGGCAAGGCAAAATCATTAGAATTTCCAGTTGCGAATTCCGAAGTGAGACAGATGCCCGGGTATAGTCAGCGTCTCTTGTTTGCATGCAACAGCCGTCGCAACAGTTCCATGAGAACTTGTCAAATTCGAACATTGTCTCGATGTACATATCAGATAAAGATGTCATGTTTGGTGATGTTGACAACCATTCAATCGCAATCCAGATTGTCACTAAAGTCTTATCATTCTGGTATAAGAGGATCTCTGCTTTTAAAATAAAAAAAAACCAGGAGGACCAAAGGTAGACTGAATCATCGATCGCCTTACATACCGTGAACATGATTCTGGTGTCACCAGAAGGATTCTTTATTTGTACGTGATCAATCTACAACCTTTTATCAGCGCATTCTTCTTCACACTGAATGACTGTCACGACATGACCCGATAACGTCCCCTGTTCACACCTCGTCAAAGATGACAAAGTCCTGACCATCTGTCCTCTCTGAAAGTTAGTCTGACTCGTCGGGTGATTGTATTCACTAGCTAGCTTATTAATCTAATGCATGTGATGTCAATTTACATATTGATCTCTTTGTTACTTAAGTGAGGTCCATGTGTTTTGCAGTCTTATCTTTGTGGTCATCTTCAAACGAGGAGGACATCATACAACAATAATTGTGCGTTCTTCGATACCAATTGATTAGCAAGTTGCCAAACCAGTGTTGTTGGAGATCCCCTCCTTTTTCCTCAGTCGCCAACGATTGCCCATTGGTCTCGTTAATTTATGTGTGGTCTTTTGTGTTTGGTGTTTAGATGTCGTGTTTGATGTTCCTTGTGCCTTTGGTGTCTCTTGTTGTATCTGTTCCCTCGGCCACATTTTGATGTTCCTTGTGCCTTTGGTGTCTCTTGTTGTATCTGTTCCCTCGGCCACATTTTGATGTTCCTTGTGCCTTTGGTGTCTCTTGTTGTATCTGTTCCCTCGGCCACATTTTGATGTTCCTTGTGTCTTTGGTGTCTCTTGTTGTATCTGTTCCCTCGGCCACATTTTGATGTTCCTTGTGCCTTTGGTGTCTCTTATTGTATCTGTTCCCTCGGCCACATTTTGATGTTCCTTGTGCCTTTCGTGTTTCTTGTTGTATCTGTCCCATCGGTCACGTTTTGATGTTACTTGTGCCTTTGGTGTCTCTTGTTGTATCTGTTCCCTCGGCCACATTTTGATGTTCCTTGTGCCTTTGGTGTCTCTTATTGTATCTGTTCCCTCGGCCACATTTTGATGTTCCTTGTGCCTTTCGTGTTTCTTGTTGTATCTGTACCCTCGGTCACGTTTTGATGTTACTTGTGCCTTTGGTGTCTCTTGTTGTATCTGTTCCCTCGGCCACATTTTGATGTTCCTTGTGCCTTTGGTGTCTCTTATTGTATCTGTTCCCTCGGCCACATTTTGATGTTCCTTGTGCCTTTCGTGTTTCTTGTTGTATCTGTTCCCTCGGCCACATTTTGATGTTCCTTGTGCCTTTCGTGTTTCTTGTTGTATCTGTCCCATCGGTCACGTTTTGATGTTTCGGTGTTTAATTGTGGGTGCTGCAACCGTAACCTGTTGAATATTCCCTCCTTTCTCTTACAAGTTTATGATGAAGCATATCTAACTATTTATTAGTCATGTTTACACATTTTCATTTTCATAATCTTAAATATTTTTTTCAGGCTCTAGCATACATGTGAATCTTATGATCGAGTGCAAAATGTTGTAAAACATCGATGTTTTGGATGTTCCCATCACTACAAGGAATGTGTAAATATTGAAGTAATTTATGATTTCTTTTGCCATATCATATGCACTTTTCTTGTTTCTAAAAAAAGCTCAGCTTCTCTGTCAGCTTTGAATAATATTAGTTCTGGTGGAAATTTGATATGAAACGTCAAACATTCTTTTAACGCTCTTCTTCGAGTTATACCGCTTCTGTTATGGATGAAAGAAAATGCGGAAAATTTCATATACCTGGTCTGCGAGTTTTAGTTAATCATTTTATCTAATTAATTCCAATTCATGGAATCTTGATGCAGTTACACTGTACTAAATATAGATGACAAGAAAGAAGGGGATATTCAACAACACTTGGTTGCAGTACCCGCTTAAAACCCCCAAAACACCCAGTGCAAAAACACAGATCAGACACGCACAGAAAGAGACGCAAAAGGGACAAGGAACACCAAATCACATAGAGGCATCAAACACAAATGATTACACATAAAACAAAGAGACCAATGGTCAATCGGTGCCGACTTAGGACGGCCATCCGTCAAGTAAGTAGCAGACGGTATGGTTATCCGGATTACGTGCGCACAACCCTACCACTTTTCCAATTACTCAGATGTTTCAAAGAGAGTACAATTGTTGCGTAAAATAACTTCCTCGCTGTAATATGACAATTCAAATTGACAGCATGACACAGGGACCCAAAAAACACCCAGATGGTTGTATAAGTGAATATTAAAACAGAAGGCGTACGAAATACAGTCCGTGATCTACCGGCTGTAGCGAGCTCATGCATGTTATCAGCCGAGGAGTCCGACAGAGATTCAGAGAGTACAGATGGTCGGGGCCTTGTCTTCTCTAAAGAGGTATGGATAGGGCCCGCCTTGGAGTCCTTTAGTCACAGTCAGGCTGAGTGCATTCGTTCCCCTTTACATTGGATGTTTTTAAGTGTATTATTTACTTCTTTCCAGCTCTTTGGCCTTAAAGAGGCTTTGTTTTAACAATAAACATATTATTTGGCTATTTTGGAAAATTGCCATTTCATCCAAAAATATTATAGAAATTAAAGGAGGTTAACATCTTAGCACCATTCCTCCGATGTTTTTTTGAACATAATTTTTATTTGGACTTGCTACTGGAAATTTGGAGCCGCGTACTCTCTGTAAAGTAACTATACAAATTTAAATTCTAATTCATTCTGTTTGTTTCATGCATTCTGATTGGTTCACAGGATTTCTACAAGCATGTATAACGACGATATACATGCCGCAAACCGACTCACTTGACATACTTCAAAATGTATTCCTACGTAAATTTGCACGTTACATGCTTTGGCGCACTTTTTAAGTATGACGTCATGCTTCCCTTTGTTCTTCGCTCTCCTGTGACGTCATATTGTGAAGTAAAACCAGAATGTATGAGCTTGTAAATGGCGTTCTCCACTTGTAAACAAAAGAGAAGTAAGTTTATTAGCGAGCGGAGCTCGCTGCAAAGACCCGAAGGGCCTTTGCGAGCGAAGCTCGCATTTATCGTAACGCGTATACGTAAGTATGGGAAAATGCACGAGCAAAAGATATACATACTTGGAGCTGAAAAAGTATGGTAACAGGACCGAGGATACGGGTAAAAGTGACTCGATTCCCTTAAACGACAGAGCAGGAGAACATACCTTGACATAGTCGCAATGGATAGAATTCTTCTATTTTATGGCATAATAAAATTAAGTGAAACTCGCCGAATTGTTAGTCTGAAAATCAGAAATTCAGCAGCAACTAATCCGCCATCTTTATCACTAATGTCGACAAAACGGTACGTAACTCTGCAGTATAGTTGACGTCATTATTCCTCTATATGTGACGTCATTGTAGCAGTGGGTCCATTTTCATGTGCAAGAATGGTACATGATTTTAGTAATACAAGAAGGAAAAGTAACACAAGACTGCCACGATTTTCTAACACTTTTCAGTGTATCAAACAAACAATATAGATATGATCGAAATAATTATGTAGTAAAGAAGAAAGATTTGAATTTTTAAAATGGATTTCAAGGTCACTAGAGAGGAAATGGGAGGGATTTCAGTAGTGATGTAACGATTATCGCCGACAATCGATTGTCGGTCGCTGAATGGCCAGCGATGTTACTAATCGATGTTGAAAATCAAACTCGATTGTCGCCGACATCGCCAGTTTCCGAATTTTTCGCATTTTTCTGTCCGTTTCAGTATTTTGGTTTTAGAAATCGCGCAATGCGAAAGTCATTGACGGATGCAAGTGCAGGTTACATGAACCTCCCGAAGACAAAAATAACAATAACACCTTCAAAAACTTACTTAGATAACTGAATTGATATTGTGGTTCAAACACCAAATTTCCTAATTTCCTCTGTCCCGAACCCTTTTTAACCCAGGCGTTTTGTGGACTACGTTCTAATATTATTGCATCAAGTAATTTTTCATATTCTATCAATCGAATTTACTTTAACATTCATATCAAACATTTATATATATATAATACATAATAAATGAAATGTCATCGGGAGGTGGGGGGTTAATCATGGCATATTGTCATATGGAAATTAATTTGTCTCATCAGTGATGTTCATAACCTTGTAGAGGCAATGTAAAGGTGTAAAATAATCTCTTTAAGATGATATACATAAAGTAGAACACTCAAATTTAATAATTTGGTCCTAATTTCAATTAATTGTGGATTGAAAATTAAAAAGATAGGAATATTTCGAATTTTTCGATTATGATCGATTAATAATCGATTATTCCCTTCCGATTATTTCCGATTATCGATTATGATTTAGTTTCCGATTGCAAAACACTAGATTTCAGACTCCCTTGCTAATGATCTATGTCTGTGTAAAGTTGATGGGACGGATCCAGATTTTTTTTCGGTCCAGCTTGACCGGCGGGGAGAGATTCCTGGAATCCTAAGGTTGCATGTATGACTTTGAAAAAGTTTTTGATTTTGAGATCAAGGTTTTAAGGATTTACAAAATTTTTGGGGTCTTTTTTCTCCGCTCGCACATAAGGCTTTGCCTTTATTCATATTATTGATTACACTTTGATTTTTCGCCATTGTAATAAATTCGAAGCAGTTGTATTTCATATTTTGCAGCGCAATAATTTCTGTTGGTCGTTGTTAGTCCTCCGCATTCGGATCACCTCGCCCTTTATTTGTAACGGCATAAAAAGACTCGGATGCCAATGGTGGAAGGCTTTACATCAAATCGATGTAAAAGTGCAAAGGCACTTTTTCAACATTCAAAATTCTTCAACTTGAGTGAGTAATGTTGTGAGAAACATATTTGTCAGTTACGATCCAATGTTGGAACATGTATTTCATGATAGATTATAACAAAACTAATAGATCAACGGAGAACTATTTTCAAAATGGCGCCGTCTGACGTTCGAGTCTTTTTTCGAAGGAAAAGGTCGAGGCCGATCCGAATGAGTCCTCCGTAGCAACGTCACCTCTAAAGCGATACATAAGACCCTCTGAGGGGTATGAAAAGTTAAAATATGTCACAAGAATTAGAATAGGGATAATCGTACTGTGTTTTGTGGTTCCGACAAGTATATGTTGGATATACTGTAGGAAACATACGTTATACCGTCGGGGACAAGCCCCGACGGTATAACTGCGTTTCCAACAGTATATCCAACATATACCCGTCGGAATCACAAAACACAGTACGTTCATCCCCTAATTCTAAAAATAAACCCAGAGGGCGCTAATGAAATTATTTTGAATGCTTATGAAAAGCACTTTGGCTGAAAGCATCACTGATGAGGATTTGATATCCGAAACACGTGTCTGGTGCATAATAAATAGTTTGAAATTTTCTTCCAAGAAGAATTATCAAGAATGCACTGATATACAAGGTTGTAGATTTGTCTAGAACCAAGCCAAGTGTCCATCTGGTGACAGAATGATTATATCAATGGTATAAAAAGCGTTTGATGATTCTAGCACAATTTCGATGGTAATTCTGTCTATCTTTGATCCTTCTTATATTGTTCATTATGTCACCATGAAATGCAGGTTGTGAAATACCCAAAGTAATATGCTTAACGTCTTCAATTTATTAGCATCATTTTAGAGCAGATAAATTTACAGCATTGACCATACTCTGTTGCTTGTATGGGTTCGAATTTCAAAAGAAGTTGACGATATTTTTTGTAAAATTTCCTTCTAGACCTTAGTTAATAATGTTTAGTTGTTGGAGAAAAGATTTTTGTCCAATGACTAGAGAAGATACTCTGAGTACATGTATATAAGAACTAGAGAAATTTAAACGTCTACTTACTTGAAATGCATGTAAATCGGAAAAACTGTCTAGGAATAGAACAAAGAAGGGGATTTCCAACAACACTAGGTTGTAGCATCCACAGCAATTCTCAAAAAACATCAAATACAAAAACACAGAGCTGAAACGCACAGAAAGAGACGCGGGACAAGGAACACCAACGCACAACATAGAAACATCAAACACAAAGGAACACACATAATCCAACGAGACCAATGGGCAACCGGTGTCGACTTTGGACGGCCATCTACCACGCATGTAGTAGAGGACTCGAATAACGCGCAATTGTGGTGTAAAATAACCTCCTCACTGTAAGATGAACATACAAACAGACAGCATGACGCAGGGCCCCAAGAAACACACAGATGGATATGTAAATGGATACAAAAACAGAAGGCATACGAAATACAGTCCGTTCTCTGCCGATTGTAGCAAACTCGTGCATGTGATCATCCGAGGAGTCCGACTGAAATTCAGAAAGGACAGGTGGTCGGGTTTTTAATTTTCCACTTTACAGTAAGTGTGTCGAGTCGCAATGTTTATCATGCTCGCCTACACATATCTCCAGATTGCAATGTCAAATCGGGTCGGCATCAAATGTTTTCTCAAATGTTATGTTTTTAAAGAAATAAAAATATTCACTTTTGACTGTTGTTGTTATTTAAGGTTTCGTATAATTTTCATAGTGAAAAGGCAGTCTGTACTCCAGCTATATCATTTATGATGTAGTTTTTCTTGATCCTTATTTTTCCTTTATACATTGTATCTAAATATGATAACGAGTCACTCAATTATCACTCCATACTAAATAAAAAAGTACTTGACACTTTGTTTTATTTGTTTTCATATTGTTTTGAGGTAATGATCGTTCGGACTAAAAAAAGTATTGTTACACGTTCGTTACTCAAGGGCAAACTTGAACACTGTTTGGTATCTCTCTATTCGATGTTTACTTGTTCAGCAAATTTGGTGATGCGTTGTCCAAGAATGATTACAGAAATTTTAAGCTTGAATTCGTCGCTTTTCTGGACATGGTTTGGTTGATCATCACCACCAAACAAGACATATTTACCTGATATGTACATCAGTATGTACATCGAGACAGTCGCCGAATTTGACTAGTTTACATGGAGCTATTGCGACGGGTGTTGCATGCAATCAGGAGACGCTGACTCTCCCTGGGTACCTGGTCTCACTTCGGAATGTTATTCATTCCGAGGTTCGCAGTCATTCTAGTAGACATTCTGATGATTTTGCCTTACCTTCTCGACTTTGAAACTGAATAACTGATAGGTACTTCTTTGATGTTAATTGTACAGTGTTTGAGTAACCTGAGCTATTGTCAGCCATCAGATATTGCTTACCTTTACCGGGCACCTGTTTAAGCTACCTCTTTTGTGTCTCGAGTATGACTGACGAGAAATTATTGAATTAATTTGGTTTAATGTGCATATTATGCACTGAAATTATTTTAGAAATCACTCAAATTTTTTTCTCGCTGAATGATAGAAAACCATAAAAAGGACATTGTGACTGTATCGTTATGTGAAACGCATGATACAGAAACGAGTTAAAGGAGATTCTGACGATAATCTCAACAACACTCACAATAGAGCACCACATTGAGCATCCGAGGACCCCTAGCGAGCTAGAGGTGGGACCAGGTGCCCGGGAGGAGTAAGCATCCCCTGTTTGTCTAGCCGCACCCGCCGTCGATGTTCACGCACGAAAAGGAAAACAATATCTAAAATATTCAATGTTAAACGTCTTCAAATTGAATAGCATCATTTAAGAACAGATAAATTGGCAGCATGGACCAGCCATGCACGTTTCGGGTACTAAACCCTCGTCAGTGATCCTTAAATCTAAACAATGTAATATGCCAAAAATGTGTGAAAGTTACTTTGTCGAAAAAGGGTACCGAATGAAGTAGCAGGATGGGTGGGATATGATGCTACAGGACCCACGTTTTTGAAATTTCTAGAAATTTTGATAACAGAAATTTTAGAATGCGTTGAAGAAACTATCAACCGAAATGGATCGAACTTGGCTACATGTGCCCTCGGGGACTCCTGGTCCACCAGCAGTGACACTCACCAAGTGGTATAAATGTTAAACGTCTTCAAATTGAATAGCATCATTTAAGAACAGATAAATTGGCAGCATGGACCAGACATGCACGTTTCGGGTACTAAACCCTCGTCAGTGATCCTTAAATCTAAACAATGTAATATGCCAAAAATGTGTGAAAGTTACTTTGTCGAAAAAGGGTACCGAATGAAGTAGCAGGATGGGTGGGATATGATGCTACAGGACCCACGTTTTTGAAATTTCTAGAAATTTTGATAACAGAAATTTTAGAATGCGTTGAAGAAACTATCAACCGAAATGGATCGAACTTGGCTACATGTGCCCTCTGGGACTCCTGGTCCACCAGCAGTGACACTCACCAAGTGGTATAAAAGCTGAATTCAATATCTAAACAATATCTGAAATATAGAAGCTGAATTCATTCAATCTTTGGTCTCTGAAGGGGAAAGATACTTAGCTTCTGACTTCAACTTCACTTACAGATACATAGACGATGTGTTGTCCTTCAATAATCCAAATTTCGCAGATTACCTGAGCAGTGTCCGTCCTTCGGAGCTTGAAGTCGAAGAAACAGAGACAAATAATTCAGCATCCTATTTGGACATAATGTTGTCCTACGACACTGATGGTCACATGAACATCTCACTCTATGACAAACGTGACAACTTCAATTTCAGCATTACAAACTTTCCTTTTCTGAGTAGCAACATCCCTTCATCGCCTGCTTATGACGTGTTCATATCTCAGTTGATACGCTATGCCAGAGCAAGTACCAAATATACGGATTTTGTTCTGAGTGCTAGGCGTCTTTCAGATAAGCTTCTCAGTCAGGGATATGTGGAAGTTCCACGGTCGATATGGGGAACTCGTCATACACTATGATGTCCCACTCTCCAGAATGGTGGATGATATTCTGTCATAGACCATTTGAACCATCCAACCAAAGATTCTACTCTATGTCTTCCGAAATGGAAGTTACCGGATGTGACAGTTCCACCGAATTGAAGTGGCGGTTGTTGCATGCAAGCAGGAAATGTTTACTCTTCCTGGGCACCTGGTCTCACTCTCATATCGGGAGTCCGCTTCTTTTCATGTGGCGGAGGTTTTTGTTTGTTTGCTTTGGTTTCTGTTTTATCCTGATTTTGTATGCCTTCGGTTTCTGATTTTCTGAATTATCGATTTTGTGCTGTATACAGGGATATGGTCATTATCCATATTTGTCATACATGCACTGTCTTTCCATATAAAAAGTGTTTTGGCGAACATGTCAGGGAAAAATATTCAAAACACTTACTGTCAAAGTTTTCAATAGTATACCTCAATCCAAACAATAGTAATTTCTTATCGTTTTATTTTCTATGAACTAGCTTTAAATTCTCTATAACCAATTTATGAGCCTGTACCTTGGGCATCACTGATTAAACATTATGTGTTGAATTATGCATATTGTGCGATTGAACATATTAATGTGATAGTTTTAACCACTAGCTTATCGACCATTTGAGCCGTCAAACCACAGACTATACTTGTATCTTCCGAAATAGAAGTAACCGGATGTGATATTTCTGCCGAATTAAAGCGACGGTTGTTGCATGCAAGAAGGAGATGCTGACTCTTCCTGGGCACCTGGTCTAACTCCTAATTGGGAGAAGGGAGTTCGCTTCTTTTCATGTGTTGGAGGTTTTTGTTTGTTTGCTCTGGTTCCTGTTTTATCCTGATTTCGTATGTCTTCGTTTTATTTCCTGAATTATAGATTTTGTACTGTGGATTGGGATATGGTCATTGTCCATATTTGTCATCAGAAAGTTGATTCTCTGAATTGTCGATTTTGTACTGTGTATTGGGATGTGGTCATTGTCCATATTTGTCATCGGTATCTCTGTTTGTGGACTGTGAGATCCTGAGGACATCATCTGTCTAGTTTTACTGTGCTACTGCAATAAATTGAAATATGATTTTCTAATACTAAATTTGATAAATCCAGAACTAGGGGGTATCTTTCTGTTATTATCTGGCTTTTTGGTATACATTTTAGGTTATATTTAAAACAAAATTGCTCTTCATAAATTTACAATTTGTATTCATCTCTCGAATATGAATGATGAGACATTATTTGTTGAAATATAATGCACTGATTTTTTAACGAAAAAAAACCCCATTTATTTCAATATCCATAATTTTAAACTTTAGATAAAAATATGTCAAACGTTGTGACATTTGACTTTATAAAAGAAGAAAATTCATTAGATTCATAGACTAAAAGATGCTTGAAGCTAAAAAGCGTGGGAAATGTTTTTTAAATCGCAATTTTATACAAATAAAATAGAGGAGGGGATATCCAACAGAACTCTGTTTCAGAACCCACAGAAAAAAACGAAACACCCCAAAGGGAAAACACTGAGTGGATAAGGACAAAAAGGGACACACAAAGGTAAACCTTGAGTAGATAAGGACACAAAGTGACACACATGGGAAAACACTGAGAAGATAAGGACAAAAAGAGACACACATGGGAAAACACTGAGTAGATAAGCACACAAAAGAAAATCCAAGGAAAACACTGAGTAGTTAAGGACAAAAAGGGACACAAAAGTTATAGCACTGAGTAGATAAGGACAAAAAGGGACACACATGGGAAAACACTGAGTAGATAAGGACAAAAAGGGACACACATGGGAAAACACTGAGTAGATAAGGACAAAAAGGGACACACAAGGGTAAACACTGAGTAAATAAGCACACAAAGTGACACACAAGAAAAACACTGAGTAGATGAGGACAAAAAGGGACACACAAGGGAAAACACTGAGTAGATAAGGACAAAAAGGGACACTTAAGAGAACACACTGAGTAGATCAACACAAAAAATGGAGACACAAAAGGGAAACACTGAGTTGATAAGGACAACAAGGGAAACACAAGAGACAACACTGAGTCGATAAACACAAAAAGGGACACACAAGGCACAATGAAAACAAAGCACCAAACAAGATAGCTTCCGCATCATCGTCTAATAAACAACAATGTGACATAACGAACAAGCGATCCAACCTTAAATGTAAACGTCTTCAAATTGAATAGCATCATTTAAGAACAGATAAATTGGCAACGTGGACCAGACATGCACGTTTCGGGTACTTAACCCTCATCAGTGATCCTAAGTCTGATCATGAAGATAGCTTTGTGAATTGATGTTAAAAAAATGAACGGAGTGGTTTTGTCAACATATGAATGCTCTGATAGCTGGAGCAATATGCTTTTGAAGCCAAATTTATTTCCAGACGCTTGGTCTTACATCTGGTTCCATTGAGGTTATTAAGATGATAATGTCATCGTTAGCATGACTTGACACACTAATTATTTACTGTACTTCACCTGAAGGATAAAATCGTCATGAAGTTTCCGTTGCTTTTTAATGTAAATAATAATCTTAAGGGTAAAGGAATTTGCACAAAAACAACGATTGCAACCACTTTTTGTGTGTATTACCACGTTATACATGTTCTCTTCGGTGAAATATGTAAATATTCGTATTTGTATTTCAGAAGTGCAGCTATCTTCCAGGTAACTAAAGACATTTATAATGTTTGACATTCTGCATGCCAAATTCAACTAGTATTCTCTGGTGTTCTTCTTCATTCCCTTTTCAGAAGTTCAATCTATCACCTATATTTCGATATTAGTCGCCCTTTGTTCACTCTATGTAACCAGAGTATTTTTTGGGGGGTTAAATTTTGTGTAGGGTCGATAACGTAGCATCTCACTACCATATTGGGAGTTCGCGTCTTTTCATATGGTGGAGGATTTTGTTTGTTTGCTTCGGTTCTTGTTTTATCCTGATTTTGTATGCCTTCGGTTTCTGATTTTCTGAATTATCGATTTTGTGCTGTATACAGGGATAAGGTCATTATCCATATTTGTCATTTTTAAATAAAATCTATTTCCAAAATAGCATCGCAGGGATTGTGTACGATAATAACCAGCTTTATCTTAGATGATATTTAAGGATGAAATGACGAGTTTCCGAAATGGCACAATAATATATGATGTCAAATTGATAAGGGAAGGTGCTAAGATGTTAACCTCCTTTAATTTCGATATATTTGGACGAAATGACAAGTTTCCAAAATAGCAAAATAACATATATGATGTCAAATTGATAAGGGAGGGTGCTAAGATGTTAACCTCCTTTAATTTCGATATATTTGGACGAAATGACAAGTTTCCAAAATAGCAAAATAACATATATGATTTCAAATTGATAAAGGGTCCAAAAAAACTTCTTTATAGCGATAGAGCAAGAAAGAAAGAAATAAATAATTCTGGTCAAAATTCCTAACCGAACACTTTTTTAATATTCATTATCGCCGTTTTATGAATAATTACTTTTCATTAGTGAAAAATATACAACAGCATATTTCAATAGTTACACTTTAACTTTTTTTTTCGAAATTTTTGTTTAATATGAGGTTACTTTACTGAAGCATGACGAATTTGACGGAAATGATTATTTTTCGTGAAGAGAATAAAAACCCGAATAAAACATGCTTTTTACTTTACAAACACATAAAGGTGCAAAGATATTAACCTCCTTTAATTTCGATATTTTTGGACGAAATGACAAGTTTCCAAAATAGCAAAATAACATATATGATGTCACATTGATAAAGGGCCCAAAAAACTTCTTTATGGCGACAGAGCTGGAAAGAAGTAATTTTACTGGTCAAGATTTCTAACCAAACACTTTTTTAATGTTCATGATCTTTTGAAGAATAATTTTTCATTGGTGAAAAGTATATACAACAACCTTTTTTAATTTTTTTTTTTCGAAATTTTTGTTTAATTTTAGGTTACTTTACTGAAGCATGACGAATTTCACGAAAATGAATATTTTTCGTGAACAGAATAAAAACCCAAATAAAACATGCTTTTTACTTTACAAACACATAAAGATGCATCCTCCATACTGGAATAACAGATACATTTTTTTATAATTTAACAGAAAAAGGTTTTATACGGCGCAAGCCCAAAGCAGATTGCGCTTGCAGAAAGACTCGATTGTCTTCTTTGACGCCGTTTAATTCTCGTCAAGATGTAATATCGATTTTCTTTCGATTTTTGAAAATGATCACTATGACAAAAGCAATATTGATAGTCTTTTTTGCGATTCAAACTACTCTATAAAAAGCCAGAAATTTAACGAAAGTTTTAATTTATACACAAATTCAGTGGGAATTTATTGCGACCGGAAGTGCTGGTTCTGTGAATGATTTTTGTCATATCGATAACTTTAATTGTCAAATTTAAAAAAAATGAAAAGAACAAGATCTGTTAAGAATTCACTATGGCAAGCAAAAGTCTATTTTAATCCAATGCTAATACGAATCATTGTCTCATTCGCACAGTCACAATCATTGTCTCATTCGCACAGTCACAATCATTGTCTCATTCGCACAGTCACAATCATTGTCTCATTCGCACAGTCACTATCATTGTCTCATTCGCACAGTCACAATCATTGTCTCATTCGCACAGTCACAATTATTGTCTCATCAGGGATTTTTTTACCCTCTTATTCCAGGGGCCTGGGCCTTCAAAATTGGGAAAAATAGCGACATTTTGTTGAAATTGGGAAAAAATTATACAAATAAATTGAGAAAACAAGCAAAAAGATCTTCTGACATTTGCTACTAATGAATATAGACACCTGTAGTAACAAGAATATTATATTTCAGACAGTGTACATCGCAAAACAGATCATGATTATAAATATATTTTCAGTAATTTCAAAGTGTTTTTATACTTTGTTTATTAGAATTTTTTTTTCAAATTGGGAATTTTAAGCTCAGAAATTGGGGATAATGCCTGCTTTTCAGCATTTGGAATGGGGCCGAATTTCGGCCCTGGATAACCCCTAAAAAAATCCCTGCTCATTCGCACAGTCACAATCATTGTCTCATTCGCACAGTCACAATCATTGTCTCATTCGCACAGTCACTATCATTGTCTCATTCGCACAGTATAAACTTTACCCTATTGTGAAAAACACCTCACCTAAAAGACGATTCATAAAAATCCCGTTTATAAACAAAGGTTTTGATCTTCTAAACATCTCTAATATTTTTCGGGATCATCGCGTACAAAGTACCATTCCTCAATATTTTGAAAATTTAGAGCCACCTCTTATTTGTTATAAGTATAAGAAACCTATTCGAAACTTTGTTTTTAACTATAATAAAGTTACATCGGATCCTGACATACTCGAATCCTGCTTCTTGAGAATGTGCAACTTCTAAATATCTCTACAAACCAGCTGGCCATGTTGTTACAGGTGACTATTCAATTATCCAAGACAGACAGCTCCGTGGTCTTCTTAAAAAAGGACCTAAGTATAGAATCCCATCCAAAATAGATTTTGTCAAATGCCGTGAGGTGCTTACGGAAGCCTTAGATAATTATTCGAAAAGATGGTGTAAATCAGAAGGAGTCGAACCGCATGCTCTGAATGACTGGAAAAACCATATTTTAGATATAACGGATATTCGAATAGATAACTTTCATAAAAACCCTCGTCTTTGCACCAGCTGATAAAGCAGCCAACAACACCATTATCATTTGAAAACGTTACTACATATCAACTTTGGTTTCGGAACTTTCGTTTACTAATACATATATCAAAAGCAATGAAAGTGCATCTAACATTTTAAGCAAGCATAACAGTGGACTGTCTTCATTCAATATCTCTATTTCTAAATTGGATCTCCCAACACTATATTGCATACCGAAACTGCACAAGTCTCCTTACAAATTTCGATTTATTGCTAATTCTAGTAACTGCTCCATTACAATTTTGTCTAGAAATCTGACGTCAGCACTTACTGCTATTAAAGAACACATAACTAGATATTGCGAAACGGTTCTAAACAGGAACGATGTAAATTCATTTTGGTCTATCAAGAATTCAGGGGATGTGATTGACAAAATAAAATCTGGAAATTTCCAAGCCAATACGATTTCTTCATATGACTTCTCTAATATGTACACCACACTTCCTCATGACAAAATTAATGATCGATTATCTAATCTCATTAAATGGTGTTTTGATCGAGAGCGAAAAACTTACATTTGTACATCTGAATCGAAGGGTTTCTTTTCCTCGACAGACTACAAATCATACAAATCATGGACTATAGTGATCTGTGTAATGCCTTGTCCTTCCTCTTGGACAATATTTATGTTAGGTTTGGTGAGGATCTATACAAGCAGGTTGTAGGAATTCCTATGGGTACTAACTGTGCGCCTCTTGTTGCAGATTTATTTTTATACACTTATGAAAAAGAATTTTAAAAGCAAAGAAAATTTGATGATCTGAAATGTTTCAACAATACTTCTAGGTATCTGGATGATATTCTAACCATTGACAATCCTGCTTTTGAATTAAATAAGAATGAAATTTATCCACAAGAATTAATACTTAACAAGGCAAATCTTTCAAATTTAGAAACACCGTTTTTGGACCTAAATATCAAAATTGTAAACGGAAAGATTCATACAAGTGTATATGACAAAAGGGATGATTTTGGATTCAACATAGAAAATTTCCCCTGGCTTGACGGTGATGTTCCAGGATTACCGTCATACGGCATTTACATATCACAGCTCATCCGGTACGCTAGAGCATGTACTGATATTTTGGATTTTCACAGTAGAAATTTACAAATTACCAAAAAACTTTTCGGTCAAGGTTTCCGCTTTCATAAACTAGTTAAGACTTTCTGGAAATTTTACAAAATTACAGTCAACTTCTTTTAAAATTCGGATCTATACATGCAACAGAATACATTACTATGGGTATTACACAACCTGTCTTTTATGGTGATATGATAAACAAAATAAAAAGGATCAAAAGTAGGCAGCATAACCATCGAAAATGCGTCAAAATCATCAAACGCCTTTTATACCGTGGATATGATCCTAATGTCACCAGACGGACACTAGGCTTGGTACTTGACCAATCTACAGTCTTGTACAAGCGCATCCTTGAAACTTGCACTCTGACTGACTGTGACGACGGGACTCCATGACGGGCCCTGTCCAAACCTCCTTAGAGAAGACAGGGCCCCGACCATCTGTCCTCTCTGAATGTCAGTCGGACTCGTTGGGTGATTACATACATGAGCTTGCTACAGCCGGCAGAGCACGGACTGTATTACGCATGCTCTCTTTTTATATCCATTTACATATTCATCTGTGTCTCTGGGGCCTCTGCGTTTCGCAGTCTTGTTTGTGTGATGTCATCTTACAGTGAGGAGGTTGTTTTACACCACAATTGTGCGTTCTTCGAGACCTCTGGGTAATTGGAGAAGTGAGAGGGTTGTGCGCACGTAATCCAGGATAACAGCACCATTTGCTACTTGCGTGACAAATGGACGTCCAAAGTCGGCACCGGTTGCCCATTGGTCTCGTCGGTTTATGTGTAGTCTTTTGTGTTTGATGTTTACATGTCGTGTGTCTCTTTTCCGTCTCGTGCTGTACTCGTCTTTTGTGTTTTTGCTCGTCACTTAGGCCGTGCAGAAAAAAAAATCATATCCGGTAAATGTGTGAAGTTTGGTGTTTTGGGTGGTTCTAACCTAAAATCCAACAAGGAGGATAACAGGATGATGTTTAATATTTTCATTGTATTGTCCAAAATATTTTGCAGTGACAAAGTCAGGCGTTCACAAATGTAATCTTCGGTCAGTAGATTTTCGGTTAGTTTCCGAAAACAGATTTCTAAAACGTGGGTCCTGTAGCATTCTGCTACGTCTTTTGGTACATTTTTGGACAATCATAATAATTTTCATACTTTTTGGCCATATTACATTGTTTAGCCTGAGGATCACTGACGAGGGTTTCGTACCCGAAACGTGCATGTCTGGTCCATGCTGTAAATTTATCAGGTTTTAAATGATGCTGTTGAATTTAAAGACGTTAAACAATTGTACCTGGTGTAACCCATCCTTGAACCTTGCACTCATTTTAAACTTTCGAAAACATATAACGTCACCGGATACTATATTTATAATACATTATATTTTTGTAACCAATCAGAATCGTCATTACAATGAAAACTATTATTTTTTACTTCAATATTGATAATTGTTACTCTGTGTTTTTGCTAATTATTTTAAGATTTTCCGGGTTCATTGTGCACATACTTGTTCTTTCGTTCATATAATTTGTTTTCTTTCATATATCTATTTTTTTCCAATTCAATCTCTTGGATATTTGATTAACAAAATGAGAACTCATTATCAAACTCAAAGTTTTAGATATCATAAAAGCTTATAAGCATGGAAAATCATTTGCTGTGATAAAAATTTAGAAATCGTTTTGTTGTACAATAAACTGATAGGTTTGTCCGGTTCCGCGGCCTTGTGGTTAGAGAAGCGGACTCGTTACTGGAGGGTCGCGGGTTCAATCCTTATCAACCATCGGTACGGAATGATGTTTGTTGGCTGAACATCATCTCCCTAGCCTTGTTTATAGTGTAGATATGTTATTATTCTATTCTTAAAGAACGTTCGTCGGTCAAAATTCTACAGAACTGAAGTTCACTGTTCACAATTGTAAGACATTAGATAAAGATTACTTATTTAGTTATTATACATGTACATAACGTCCACACAACAGTCTATATGTAATTTACTTTGAAGCCAGTAGTACAAACTAGCACTCTGTTGATGACTATGTGAATTGAGAGAAAGATATATTTGACAAAGAGACAATTTGCATGTGATATTACGAAAAAGTGATATTATTACAAACACCTTCATTTGTATGTGATATTTGTATGCGATATAACAAACATTAATGTGATATTACAAAGAAAAGGAAAGGATCTCAAGCATGACAACCCTGCACTTACCCAGCGGAACAAACCCACAAGAAAGTGACACATTAATGACATAAGTCAAACTACAACCCGCAACAGAAAACAACAATATGCACAAGAACATCATAAAAAAAAACAGACAAAAACAGTCGGAACAGACTTACACAAACAACAAACATTGATGACAACACATAAATGGAAGGAGACCAATGTGCACCCGGTGTCGCCTTTGGATGTTCATCTGCTATAACCAAATGGTGTGTTTATCCGGATTACGTGTGTACAACCCTCCATCTTATCCGGATACACAAAGGTATCCATAGACACACAATTGCTGTATAAACATAAAACTTCTCACTGTAAGATGGCATCACAAACAAGAGAGTTAAACGCATCGGCCTCAGGTAACACATATTCTAAGTAAATGGATATAAAAAATTTCTATGGCATACGTGTAACAGTCCGTGCTCTGTTGGCTGAAGCGAGCTCAGGATCAATCACCCAAAAGTCTGACCAACTTTTATACCTTCATCTGTGTGTGTATGTTTAACGTCTTCAAATTCAATAGCATCATTTAAGAACAGGTAAATTTGCAGTATGGACCAGACATGCACGTTTCGGGTACGAAACCCTCGTCAGTGATCCTCAATCTAAACAATGTAATTCGGCCAAGGAGTGTGAAAGTTACAAACCAAAAATATGTTGTTGACTTTGATAATTGACAAGATAGACGAAGCGAACAATAGTACAACGAACATCCTATACATCACTTTCAAATGGAAATTATAATGATTTTGCCTAATCTTCTGGACTTTGAGACTGAATAACTTATACTATAAGGTACTTCTTCAATATTTATCATTTCATTTGTATGTGATATTTCAAACGAACAAATCTGTTGATGACTGTTCATCTGTGTTGATTGGGCCCCTGCGTTTTGCGGTCTTCTTTGTGTGTGGTCATCTGACAGTTAGGAGGTTGTTTACACCAATTTTGTACGTTCTTTGAGACCTCTGGGTAATGACCGTCCAAAATCGGCACCGGTTGCCCATTGGTCTCGTCGGTTTATGTGTAGCCTTTTGTGTTTGATGTTTCTGTGTTGTGCGTTGACGTTCCTTGTCCCTTTTGCGTCTCTTTCTGTGCTTGTCTGCTCTGTGTTTTTGCATTGGGTGTTTTGGGGTTTTGCTGTTGGTGCTGCAACCTGGTGTTGTTGGAGATTCCCTCCTTTGTTTTGTTTTGCTGTTGGTGCTGCCCCAGGGTCTGGTTGGAGATCCCCTCCCTTCTTGTAAATTGACGTTAAATGCACGAAGGAAATACTCTTGTCAAAACATTCTATTCTATGATAACTGGGGTAAGATGAAGTCCGACGCTTGGTCTTACATTTGGTTATAGTGAGGTTATCAAGATGATAATGTCATTGTGAGCATGGCTTGACACACTAATTATTTACTGTACTTCACTAAAAGAATAAAAAACCTCATAAAGTTACCGTTGCTTTTTATGTAAATAATGATCTTAAGGGGGAGTGATTTGCACAAGAACAGAGATTACAACCACTTTTTGTGTGTATTACCACGTAATACATGTTCTCTTCGGTGAAATATGTAAATATTCGTATTTGCCTTTTAGAAGTGCAGCTCCTTAAAACATATCTTCAAGGTAACAAAAGACATTTATAATGTTTGACATTCCGCATGCCAAATTCAACTGTTTTTTTTTTCAAAAAAGAAAGTTCTTCTTCATTCCCTTTTCAGAAGTCAAATCAGTCACCCATATTTAGATGTTTGTCGACCTCTGTTCATTCTAGGTAATCAGAGTATTCATTTGGTTCAAATTTTGTGTAGAGTCCATTAATTAGCATAGTCAAATAAAATCTGTGACCATAATAGCATTGTAGGGATTGTGCAAGATAATAACTACCTTTATTTTAGATTATATTTAGGATGAAAAAGCAAAAAATATATTATGTCAACCTAATGAGGGATGTTAACCTCCTTTAATTTCGATCATCGATGAGATTTTTGGACGAAATGACAAGTTTCCAAAATAGCAAAATAACTTATATGGTGTAAAATTGATAAAGGGCCCAACAAACTTCTTTCAGGCGACAGAGATGGAAATAATTAATCATTACACCTTAAACATCTAGTCGCGGGGAACATGTTTAGTTGCTCCACACTGCAATAGGAAATAAATGCTTATAATAAGGGTCCGCTCATCGGTTTTTAGAGTAAACCCAAAATGTCCAGGGTGGAAAAGCTGAAATAGGGGAAATTGAGTGGTTTTGAAAGGTGGGTTGAAAAGACCATTATGAAGATAGTCTAAAATGGTAAGATGCATATTGTAGAGTATGCCTGCCTTGTGTAAGAGCAATAAAAATTTTAGGTCACATGACTTATTTAGTCTAAATATAGATATTTCAAAAGGCGTACCGGATTTTCCCTGTTTGACAAGACTTCATAAGGGAAAATATGAAGTTTTTGGGTTTTTACACATTATTTGAGTTACATGAGTTGGAATTTTTTTTAATTTGGCTAGAATGGAGTATAAGATAATAGCTTTAAGGAGATATAAGCATTATTTCTGAAATTTTTCCAAGAGACCAGAAACAATACACAGAAAAATGGCAAAAACCATGAATTCTAGGCCAATTTTCTGAACCTTTTTCAGCAAACATGTATGATATTTATTATGTATAGCAATCTTAACATGACCTTGAGACTAGTATCATATAAAATCTGTAGATATAATGAACAGATTGATATATAGTAAAGTAATGTGAAATATATAGAAATAAAATGAGATGACGTCAAATTATGTATGATTGCGCAATATTTCTGTGCCGCGTGACCGGGTAAGAGAAACTGGTGAGCGCACCCTAATGATAATAATACGGAAGTGTTCCAACTCTTTAACTAGTAACACTCGTCACTTAGGCCGTGCAGAAAAAAAAATTCATATCCGGTAAATTTGTGAAATTTGGTGTTCTGGACGGTTCTAACCTAAAATCAAACAAGGAGGATAACAGGATGATGTTTAATATTTTCATTGTATTGTCCAAAATATTTTGCAGTGACAAAGTCAGGCGCTCACAAATGTAATCTTCGTTCAGTAGATTTTCGGCTAGTCTCCGAAAACAGATTTGTATCTGGTGTAACCCATCATTGAACCTTGCACTCCTATTAAAAACTTTCGAAAACATGTGACGTTACTCGAGAATTTATTTTATATACATTTTGTACACTATAATAGATTTTTGTGACCAATCAGAATCGCCTTTACAATGAAACTTAATCTTTTTTATTTCAATATTGATAATTGTTACTCTAATTTCCTACACACTGTGTTTTTGCTCATTATTTTAAGATTTTCCGGGTTCAGTGTACATAGGTCGCTTGTTTTTGAGCTCATTAGTTTTGTTTGATCTATCTAGATTTTTTCCGATTCAATCTTTTCGATATTTTATTAACAAAATGGAAACTCATTATTCAACTCATATTAAAAAATTCTAATAGCTAATAAGCATTTCATTTGCCATAATGAAAATTTAGAAATCGTTTTGTTATACAATGTACCGATAGGTTTGTCGAGTTCAGTGGCCAGATGACCCGTGCCTTGCGGGTCGCGGGTTCTATCCTTATCAACCATTATTGATGTTGTGAGTTGAACATCTTCTCTCTAGCCTTATTCATAGTGTAGATATGTTCTTATTCTGTTCTTAATAAATGTTCTGTTCTTCTTATTATGTTCTTAATGAATGTTCTGCTCTTCTTATTCTGTTCTTAATAGATGTTCTGTTCTTCTTATTCTGTGCTTAATGAATGTTCTGTTCTTCTTATTCTGTTCTAATGAATGTTCTGTTCTTCTTATTCTGTTCCTAATAAATGTTCTGTTCTTCTTATCCTGTTCTTAATAAATGTTCTGTTCTTCTTATTCTGTTCTTAATGAATGTTCTGTTCATCTTATTCTGTTCTTAATGAATGTTCTGTTCATCTTATTCTGTTCTTAATGAATGTTCTGTTCATCTTATTCTGTTCTTAATGAATGTTCTGTTCATCTTATTCTGTTCTTAATGAATGTTCTGTTCATCTTATTCTGTGCTTGAAAATGTCCTGTTTATCCTACTCGGTTCTTGAAAATGTCCTGTTCATCTTATTCTGTTTTAATGAATTTAAGTGTAATTAACGGTGTAAGTTACATGTAATATGTTCGTACGACCAATACTACATGTGTTCTCACTGTGAAAGAAAATAGTTCTAGATGTTTGACGTTCAATTTAGACTCAATGTTAAAAATCGGCGACGTTACGCTAAAATTAACATAGAAAATCCATTTATGTCACTGTGAGCTGAGCGTAGTATTGGTTCAAGGACATGCAACGTACAACGGCTGTTAATTACTAGAGTTCGAGATATATCCCCCATTCAAAAATTTGCCGACTAAGTTGACAAAACATCAATTCTCGATTCCCGAAGTGAGCTTTGTGGAAAGTAGACTAATCACCAGGGACTTGGTCTCACGTTTGATTCTATTGAAGTCATGACGGTGACACTGTCAATATGAGTATAACGTCAATACAATAATGAAACTGTAACTACACCTCAGAAAAAATCCTCATCAAGTTACTATCTTGTTTTCTTATGTAAATAATGATCTTAAGGGTGGAGTGATTTCCACAAGACCAAAGATTTCAACAAGTTTTAAAACACGTAATACATGTTCTCTTCAGTGAAATATGTAAATATTCGTATTTGCTTTTTTGAAGTGCAACTACTTTCTACCTTCTAGGTAACCAAAGGCATTAATATAGAATATTTGTCGTTCTGTTTGTCAAATTCAACCCTTTTTCTCTTTCTTTCATAAACAGGGTGGCCATAGATTTTGATAAATAAAATTCCCTGTATTTTCCATGATTTTCCCCTGACTCGTACAAGATTTTCCCTGACAAAATGCGCTCAATACTAGTCTAATTTACACTGTTTATGTTTAAATATGTAATTAAAATTCCTCATTTTCTATAAAATTGTACTTAACTTTGCATTTAAATTTTCTATTGGCGAGCACAGCGAGCCAGAAAATTTCTAAGACAATACATCAGCAATAAAATGTCTTGTTTCTTTGTTCAAATGTATATTGCAAATTCCAGTTCTTGTTATCTTTTTAAACATTCACTGAATAAAATTCCCTGATTTCTTCCTGATTTTCATGAAATTTTCAAATTCTCTGATTATTCCCTGCAGGGAATTTTTATTCAACATTTTCCCTGTTTTCCAGAGACCGTGGCCACCCTGATAAAGGAATTTCTCTTCTCCATTCCACTTTCAGATGTTCAATCCGTCTCCCGTATTTAGATGTTAATCGACTTTTTGTTATAGCTTTCATATTATTTATAGCATAAAAAATCTGTATCTGGTAGTTGGAATCCAAATGGTAGACGTATTCATATATTTGACATCAGATTTTGAAGATTGTATTTGCATTTACTTGTATAATCTCATTCACAGAAACCAGATGTGCACAGACGCCAGAAGTGTTCTCATTTATGTTTTCTTCTCTGTGCATTTATTGTGACTTCTTATTTTAATATGTAACATTTTGCAAATATATCACATAAAATACAATAATAAAAGCTTGTCAATGAATATTTCATTATTTGTGTAACACCATTTGCTAGTGAACACTCGGACATGCATTAACTGTTCTAATTTACATTGACCCAGTGGATTTTACGTTTTAGATCTTATTTTAAGCGTTGATAAAGTCTTGTTTCAGATCATATTTATTAGCTCTTTTCTCTTTCCCTCTTTCTTCCTTCAGGAGGCATCGATGTTTAACGAACTTTTTTTTTGATTTGGTAAACAGTCACTAAACGTGCCCTTGTTCAATATGGTAAGAAATTTTCTACTAGTAATACGTACAGTGTAATTTTTTAAATCCTTTTCTAATCAAGGTTTTCGTTTTCCCTTGACACATTTGAAAAGTCTTTGTGTTTGGAAATAATTGGGTATTGGTAAAGTTGTGAATACTTGGTTTGATAACCTCACCTCGTAATTAAGATGGAATGGGCTGTTAAAGTCATGTCTCATTTGTCTGTAATTCTTCACAAGGCGGACCATAGAATTCCTTTGAACTTATCATTTTGTACCAGTGTCTGACATCGGTCTACGAGAGTAAAGAAGTAGCAAATAGTAGTTTGGTTCTTTGGTACATTATGTTGCAGGGGAAACGTTACTCGTAACAGTTGCATGTTTCTTTTCTCGCTTTAAAAGCGAACTTCGAGAGAAGAAACTAAGGTTGTTTATTAGATATAATATTAATGGTTTATTAGATATGATATTAATGGTTTATTAGGTATCATAGATTATTGGAAAACGAAAACAAAATGATAAGCATATTTTTTTTCAACTAAATCGATGAGTAAACTTTATATAGTGTGATGTTATGAATGGATGAAAAACTGAATATGAATTTAACTTTAACGATTAAGAAATAAATGCTTTGTCATATAATATTGATATGCACTCAGTGTTATCTCCCTGAGACGTAGCACTTATGATATGTCAAATCAATTGATTCTTTTATCAAAAACCTCACGTTTCCATAAATCAAGCTCCGAACCGAACCCTTGCGAATTTCTACCAATCAAGTTCCGAATCGAACATTTGCGAATCTATTATAGCGTCGTCTTCTTCATCTTCCAAAGATGGCGTCGGTGTTTTTGCATCAGATCTGTCCTCTGAATCAATTACGTCCTCGGTATACACACCTGTGTTGTCTTCCTCGGTGTACACACCTGTGTTATCTTCATCCGTATGCACACACGTGTTATCTTCATCGGTTTGCTCATTACGAACAGACGCTTGTTCCCTATCAACTTGTACCTGTGTTTCTTCAAATACTGCTTCCTCGTTTGTTTCCTCCACCAGTGTTCTCTCATGCGGAACGTCTGACGATGCTGACGTATTTTTCTTGACAGAGTGTTCGTCTATCATTTCACTTACACTGCCCGTTTTTGTGTCCTCTGTCACGGAAATGTCAGATGCTGCTTCTGATAAAACAGATACACTTCTTTTCATCACTCCATTTTCCACAAATTCTATCTTATCTGGTAATTTCTGTGGCAGTTTATACGGCTGGTCGCTACCAGCGAAAAATGGCGGCTCGGGTCGCTGGTTTCGTTTTGCCAACAGCGGTGGATCGAAAGGAAACGACCGTCTGTCGTTTGGTTTCTTCTCTTTCAGGTTTCCTTGTTTTCTTGGACTTACAAAAGCGGGAAAGCCACTACTTGTGTCTATGAAGTTTCTTCTAGCTACCGGTTTATAACTGAAACCTACGGTTCTGGAAACTTTCCCAGACGTTATTCTGTGATTAAGATCTTGGATGTTCACGAAAAACAACGATGAAGTCAACTTTGTAACATTTTGTCTCATGTGTGAAGACATTGTCGGAGCTTTCTTTTTTGGGGGTTCGCGGTCGAATCTCTCATGAGGAAGTTTCGGACGAGCTATCTCACCACGTACAAGCTTCATGTGGATTTGTTCTATTGAGTGAGAAGGAAAGTACCTCTGTAGCATTGTTGCCGTTGTCAGGTTTTGATCAGACATTGTAAAACTGGGAAACCGCGCTTCTGATTGCTCCAAATCTTGTCGTCTGCGATGGTTTTTAAGACACTCGTTACACGCTTGTGGTCCGATGATCTCGCAGCACACGGGAGCTGGAGATGACATCAGATTTATTGGGTAGTTTTCCTCCTCCTCAAAGTCATTATAATCATCCATCCGCGACGATACCCGTGATGGCATTGGTTCACTTCTGATACTTTTAGGAGTCATTGTCTCTCGTCTGACTGACGTTAAGTATCTACTAGCACTCGTATGTGGTCTGCTGCGTACGACATCCTCTATCTTATATGTAGAACTCTGTGCGTTCTCCAAAGCCTGTCTCCTCCCTCGAGCAGAGTGACACTGTCTTTCTCGCTCAGCAAAAACCAAAATGTCATCAACACTGATGCGCAATTGTGGCTCCGTTACCCTCACAGTGCGCAGGACGGAAGTGGCGACCATGGCTGGTTCAGTTTTGGATCTGGTAATCTGCAAAGATGCAAAATATTTCTACTTTAAAATAAAAGACTTCCACACATCTACAATTAAAATCGATCGTTTAACATTGAAACACAAGACTATTTTACCTACTAAAAGCGCAACCATCACCTTGATGTAAATATATGTTTAACCTTACAGAGTCTGCGGATGCACAAAAGAGGTTTTTTAATAGCAATCATTCTACGCCATAAAATCAATTTAATTTTCTGCGTTATCTCACAAGTTTGTTTGTAAACCAAACGCCTTATTAAGAATATGTTTACTCCTTTTGTGATGAAAATTGGTAATTTTACACCTGATCGTTTAACTCTTAGACTCTTCGTTGAGGATTAGATACAAGTGGTTCAAAATATATAAGTTCTTAGTGTAAACCCGATGAAGTTTGAAAATTAATGCGCAGTACAGAAAACTAACAGCAAAAGAAGTTTTCCTTTTTATTTCCTTAATAGCAAAATTCCAATTCTAGTAGAAATGACGAGGGAATCAAGAAATGAAATATTCAAATGACAAAATGAACGTCAAACAGGAAGAATGACACCTTACCCTAAAAGGATGCGAGCGATCATAGTGATGAATTTCCGGAGAGGTAGAAAATCGGACACGAGATTTGGACTTCATTGCCATCGTATTATTTCCATGTCCACAAGTTCTTTGGAAAGGTACACTCAAAACATCAACCGAAATCATGATTATATTACAGATTAATTACTTCCAACAAAGATCATTACAAGTTCTTGCTCAAGGTTATTCCCATGTAATTGAAATACACAAAGTGTAACTACGTTCACACCACAAGAGAAATGTACTGAAAATTATAACGAACTTGCTAATCAGTTACTTTTAAATGTCGAATTTAAAAAGAGATCCGCACGGCAATTGTTGTCCAAAAACAATATTGTTCCAAAGTTTCAAGCACGAAGTGACAATTTACAAATGAGGAGTATGTTCGACTTGTCCAAATGCCCTTGTGCTGACAGATTTACAAGACTCATTTTACCAATGATATATTGAAATGCCTTCCACTTAACTAAGCTTTAAATGATGAAATTGTGATGCGTGTGAGTATTAAAAATCGATGCTCGAAGGATAATGGTGTGTAAATCAATATAAGACAAAGAGGGAAATTAAAGTCGACTGTCATTGTACCCGGTAGTCTGGGGTTGCCATCGTAAACAAAGCAAATATACAGTCATTGTATGTAAACAGAGTTTATTAGGACTAAATGCTGACGGATCAATTAGACTAGAACAAAGTATAACTAGCAAATATCTCCTCAATACCAAATCAAACATTGACTCCGTTAATTAGACTTATCTATGTTGTTCCAGTTTTACGGTATTTGCATGGATTTGTTAGCAAGGAACACACTCCCGCTGCCTTCTGATTTAAAGTAAGAAAATATTGTTCGAAACATTCCATTGTGTATACGAAGGCAAACAAAATGAAACAAGTTGTTTAAAGAAGAAACAGTAAGAAAGTATAAATACAATAGCAAATGAAGTCGTGCGATGTGCGTTGCATGGAACATTGAACGAAGAATCAAAACATTCTGGAGATTTTCTCGTTTGCTCAAATAACAAAACTGGTGTCGGTATTTTGTAGCAATGCCAATCAAAAAATAGACAAATATGATAAATAAAATGCCTTCACTGTGTAAGATCACTGCAAGTCAATAATTATACTTTAAAATTTCTGAACCTGGTGACACGAGATAAAAAAAATCAATACGATTACCACTTATTTTGAGAGACGTAAAGTGATCGCAATGAAGTCCTTATCACAACTTTAAAAAACAAAGACGGTAAAACACCATAAACCTTATCATTTTATTATTATATCTGCAAAATGAGAGATACAAATAGTGTGGTTATCCTGATTACATGTACCGAACCCATGATCGTTCTAATAAAGGAAATTTGTTCTTTTATCTGGTTTAAAAAGTGTCTAGAATATTTTTTTTTAATTATTCTTGTTTGCAAATGCCACGATAGGCTAGATAAATGAGAACGACTTTAAACTGCACTGGAGCCAGTTAATATCATCATGCTAAGACCATTAGATTTTGAAAGGTAGATAAAAATCTTTGGTTTTCATATCTTCTTTATCTGTAGTAATTGTGTCAAAATATTTCATTTAAAACGTTTGCCTTGTGACCTTGGCCCTGGCCTTTGGGTGTTCTATAAATGAAACCTTGATGCGTTCTTTGACGCCTTCATTTCAAGAATGGCATCATGATAAATTAACCTAATTGTTTATATATTTCATTTTGACTCAATGCTTATTTTTTTTTTCTTTGTTTTTTGTTTTTCCTTACTCTGACATTTATTAACCGAAAACCTATCTGTTTATTTGAATTATCTGTATAAGATTCACCTTCGCTATAATTTGCAGCGAAAGAACAAAGTACTCCACAGGGAATTTTAGATATAAAGTAGAGATGACAGATACATTATGATTCCACTTGATGAAGACTGAAAAGTTTAAAAATCGAAAAAAAAATCGAATGATTCCAATTAGTGAAGGGTTGAATGTAAGTATTATGATAGTCATATCTCAAGGAAAGACAACTCTATTTAGTCCATAAAATCACTCCCAATACTACCAAAACTTATCTAAAACAAGTTTCGAATGGATTTTGCATATACATGTATACTGAAGATGCATGGTTTTTAATAGAGCATAAATGTTTAAAAGAAGAAGGGATGAATGTTTAAAGACTCTATTGAAATTTTACTTTGCATGACGTATGCTTTTCATTTTTTGCTCTTAATGTATTGTCTAAATGCATTTTATGCATTGAAAATAAGGATAAATCGTCGACAATAATGATCTGAAATTGGTGAAATTTACGATAAGCTTTTTAACCATACATACCCTAATGTCCCTATAGCTTACATATGATCTCTGAATGAATGAAGTTCCCATTACATTATTATCATGGTACAAGTATCTAGCTCTCTGACAAATTCGTTTTATTCATACTTCGCTACTTCAACAACTCCATCTATAGCTTCACCGAAACCAATATTCTTCAGATGTGAGAAGAAAAAAATGATCGAAAAAATCCTCAAAGTTTTTTTTTAACTACAATCCTAAATTTTGCATAATTGTCGCCGGATTTCCGACCATGGCTATTAAGTCCCCACCAGCACCACGGAGGGTAATCGATATGTAATACCCCGATTACACAATAGATTCAAAAGATGTGATCGGGTACTATATAGTTATATGGCATACTTTTTAATCAGATAAACTGTGGTATACTATATTCATTACTATGACCAAATGATCAAAAATAGATATTTAATTACAGGTAAACAATACCTGCAATATGAAGTGTTTATTTGCGTTGTTAAACCCCACAAAGAAAATCCTCTTAGTTGATCAACAGAACAAGTTCGCGCTCGACTTAACACCAAATAGCTGTAATCTACTTTAAGATCAAATCTGTGCCTTATTGGGGATGTTATATTCGAGCAATATGACTATTAATCTTCAATTTAAACGTGTGTAAAAAGTCAAGCATAAGATTCCTTATGGAAAATACATTATCTAAAAATTCTAAAGACAAATTTATAAAAAAAGCCATTCATTTGGCTTTGGAATCTGATAATGAACATTAAAACTTGTTATATGAATAGAAGTACATGTATCTTGGGGTTTTTTTTATTTTAAAAGCCCCACTCGCAGACATAGAGAATGACTTAAGATACAGTATGAGCCTTTGTGGGAGCCGTTAAAATATTTATTACTATCAAGCATGTAATCCTGCAAAATTAAATGCAGATTTATAAACATTGTCAAACACTATCCAAAGAAAAAGGAAAGAATTTTACGATTAATGATCAGCGTATGTTTTCTGCATGATTTAGTAACTTGTTATCATGCATTAAGAATACTGATGGGCTGAGAAATGTAAATACCGTATCATGGCAGTCTTAGGATATCTCTAGCATACTTTTAATTGACAGTAACATTTACTATTATCATACGTATTCTTCAGACTTTGAGTTATCTTTACTGTATGCCAAATCAGCCTTGACGCACTAGAACTCAAGATTATATCCTACTGTCTTTTACACATTATGACACTGTACGAGTATGTATTACATGTAATTTCTTAACTTTAAATACTTGACTATTTTAAATAAAGATGCGACTTACTATGGTAAATCACAAGGAAAAATCCAACTTGATTGCTTTTAATTTTTCAGATTTTCATCTTATTGAAAATATCGACGATGTTGACTAATAATGATAATTGACATTGATCTGAATTTTATATCGACGAATTACAATCAGTAGAGTATGGGATATAGATACAATTTGAAATATAGTTTCCCCATAATCTATGTCATGGACGAGATTGTAGACATTTATATACTTAAAAAATTGAACTTCAAAAACACTCATCGTATCTTCAGATAATGTGTGAATATAACGTTAGATTGTTCTTACAATTAGGATTTCGAGATCCCTAGATATAATCTAAATTGTTTCTAGTACTTTCATGGGATGAAACTGTAATTAACATTAAGAAAAGAAATCCACTCGGTCATGATATTTTTGTCGTGATTTGAAAAGTTGTAGAAAAGATTTATTTAATTTCCAAAATATTGAAAACAGATGACACTTACCTATTCTAATATGTTTCAAGAGATTTTCTGTATAACATTTCTGGAACCCACGTTGAATGACATCACCTTTATGTGTCATATGGTGTAGAGATGACTCCAGAAAAACAAGGCGTCCCACAACTAGGTTCTACTGGCAAGTAACTGGACCAGAAATACTCAGCACTTCAAAGTATGCCCCGTGGCCGTAAGCCTTTACATATAGAATTAAAGACCTACTTTCCTCAAGAAGGCGATTTGATTTTGAAATCTCGGTTTTTAACATGTAACAGTATATGAAACTAACAAACTTTACATAAAGAGCTTAAAATGTACTTAACCGTTAGATCACTCCAATGTCAAAATGGGTTTCAAAAATGTACATTCAACTTCATATTGGTACGTTAATATGTAGTTATTTAAATGTAACAATACACCAACCTTATCACTGAACAGAGAGACCTGTGTAGCTTAAAGGCCCGTACCGATATTTTCATACCGTAATTAATGCATAAAAATTGTCTTATTTTTGACAGTCTTTGTAAAGACATTCTTTCATCGTGTAGAATCGTACTGTAATTTACAATCTTGATGAAGTCCGGATCAATAGTACATGAATATAGCATTTGTGTTATTTTGACAATCTTAATATTTGAAATCGATCGATAGATCTAATAAAGGACGTTGGGGAGTCAGGGAACAGTCATGTTTTTAACGTGTAGGACAAACGTGACGACGTCAACTTTAAAATTACAACCCTTTCCTGAATAGTAATAATACAGAAGTGTTTTTTGAAGAAAATTTCAAACCAATTTATTATGCACCAGACACGTGTTTCGGATATTAAATCCTCATCATCGATGCTTCCAGCCAAAGTGATTTTCAGAAGCCGCCAAATTTCATTTCAGTAACATTCCCCAATCCACTACCTATGATGTATTCATATATATAACAGTTGATATCCAATTTCAATGCAGTTTCAAACAACAAAAACTTTGCTCTAACGGCAAGCTGACTATCCGAGGATCTCCTAAATCATGGTTTTGTGAAATACTGATTATTTCACTGAGAAAAGTTTTTTTTAAATATAAAGCACACATTTCCCACAATGCTGAAAATGTTTAAGTTTAAAGCACCGTTTATGATTCATTTACAATTTTTTACCTTTTCTGCACAGCTGAAGCGTGGAAATTTGCTCTTGCTTTTCGTAGAATTTTTAATAGTTTTGTTAGGTTTTGCATTTTACATGGTTTCGAATACTCATGTATTCGAATTTTTCTTTTGTGTTTTACTTAATTGCTAAAATAGAATATCCTCAAATTACGAAATTCTCCGAGATTTAAAACAGAGGACGGGGTATCCAACATGCAGAAAGCGGTTGCAACACATACAGCAAAATGGTAAATTGCGAAAACAGATTATAGAAGCACAGCAAGAGACGCAAAACGGACAAGGAGCACGAAACATCAAATACATCAAAAACTAAAGAGATCAATCGGTGCCGATTTAAGTCTGTTTGCCAAGACCCTGAGAAAATTAGATAACTTTCTTTGAGAACCTCAAAATGGAATTAAAGTAGTAGATTCTGAACAGGGAAATCCTATACTTATACTACTACTAACTTTACAAAAGTAGAAATGATTAATAATCTTAAATATGTCCTTTAAAACTTGGATACTATTTATCAGTGAATGAAGCCGAAACCAGATTCATTCATCAGTTATTCTTAGTTACCTCACTTTAAAAAATGCACAACTGCTGGTGGACCCAAGGTTCAGACATATAACCAAGTTCCGATCAATATATATGGCCATGTTCATCATAAGCATTCAAAATGCACTAATCAATAAATAATATGAAATCTAAAAAGTTGGTCCTCAAGCACCATATCCCATCCTTCCATCCACTCTTTTTAATCTTTTGGATATGTTTTCACTGTTTGGATACTCATCGTTTTTGCTTTAGGATCACTGACGAGAGTTCTATACCCGAAACGTGCATGTCTGGTCATTTCTGTAAATTAAACCTATTTTTATTAAATAATGCGATCACTTTATAGGCAAATCAGAACCGTTCTTTAAAAGTGCATGAAATTATTAACCCTGGAAGCGGTATCACCCAAATGTACATACGAAAAAAATAAATCAAAAGAAGTCATAGAATACATGCATTTGCAAATTTCAATAAGTAAACATATTTTTTAAATGATAATTTTTCGACTTTTGATATACAGCGATTCCACATTCCAAATCTAAAGAAAGAATTTCCCTAATAATTGAAAAATTATTTACATGCAAATATGGCAACCATGTTAAATAGGATTGTTTATTGTTTTTTTAATTATCCTGTGGGTGTGTTCCGCTGTGCACAATGCAGGTTAGTCTTCCTGGAGATCTTTTTCAATAATACGAAAGTGTTTCAACTCCATACCTTCTTGAAGAAAATTTCAAACCAATTTATTATGCACCAGACACGTGTTTCGGATATTAAATTCTCATCAGTGATGCTTCCAGCCAAAGTGATTTTTAGACACAGCCAAATTCATTTCAGTAGCGCCCTCTGGTTATATTTTTGAAATTAAATTTGTGCATTTACTTTGCAGAGAGTGCGCAGCTCTAAATTTCTTGTTCGGTCTATTCAGTAGCATATATATCCAAATAAGATCCATGTTCAAAATAGAACTGGATGGATGGTGATAAGATGTTAACGTCAATATCCATTTTACGATAAAACATATTTTCCTGGGAAAATCCGCTTTGGAGAAAGTACTTTCAGATCGATAACATATTTTTCGTGTTTTTCAGGAATTTATTTCAGCAAATTGTTGGAATTCAGATGGAAATCAACTGTGCTCTACTTGTGTTGATATTTTTCTTCACTCATTATAACATGTACAGCCGTGTTTGTTCAGTCAATGCTCTGTTAACGAAAGAAGTACTTTACACTTATGTTCAATTCTACATACAAATACATGCTCTCGATTAGTAATCCATATTTTGGTGACTACCTCAGCACAATCTATCTATCCAAGTGAAATACACGTGGAAGAGTAACTCTGCTTCTTATTAAGATCTCATGTGATATATTTTGTTTTTGGTGAGAGTTGGCAGCTAAACACTTTCAGCTTGAATATTTGAATTTCCTATCCGCGAGTAGTAACATCCGTTTGTCCCCTGCCTATGATGTTTTCATATCGATATTGATATGCTATTCCAGAGCAATCTCAAACTTGTAGGACCTCATTCTTGGGCTATTTGATATGTATTTGGGAACAACTGACTTTGTCACTGCAAAATGTTTTGACTTATAATGAAAATATAAAACACTATCACATACATCTCTTAGTCTATATAGTGTTGTATATGAGTTGAAAAGACAAATATGGTCAAGAACCATATCACAATATAGAGAACAAAATGGAAAATTCATCATTCACCGAAAAGCATACAAAATCATGATAAAGCAGGAACCAAAGCAAACAAAAAAAAAATTCCACCATATGAACAGAAGCGAACTCCCAATAAGGGACTGAGACCAGGTACCTAGAAAGAGTCAGCATCCCCTGCTTGCATGTAACACCCGTCGCTTCAATTTGGCCGACATGTCACATCCGGTTACTTCCACTAAGGGAGATACAAGTATGTTCTGTGGTTGGATGGTTCCAATGGTCTAAGACAGAATATTATTTACCATTCTGGATTAGATATTCTAAGTTTAAAACATCAGAACGACCTTTTCTGTTCGACCAAATTAATGGATGTTGCTAGTTATTCTCCGGTGGCACCTGATTTCACCTCCATTGGGGATTCACTTTTGCTTCGTTGCATAATATCCATGTTGTTTTGCTTATTTCTGTATTTTCAAGGTTGTGTTTGTTGCGACGGTTGTTGCATTTAATCAGGAGACGCTGACTCTCCCCGGGCACCTGGTCTCACTTTGGAATGCTATTCAGTCTGAGATTCGCAACCGTTCCAATGGAAATTCTGAGGTTTTGTCTTGACTTCTCGACAACTGATAGGTATTTCTTTGATGTTTATTTCTATGATTAATTATGGGGTTTTTTTACTCTGTCTTTCGGTGTATTACCTTATTCATTAACAATATGAAAAGTAAACATCTTGCGAGATAATGAAAGAGGTTAAATGTTTATTATTTACATCTCATTGCAAAAAAAGTCGTAAGAATTTGTAGTTTTGAAAACATGAAGGTTTTCAAATCTTTAAGAAGCTTATAAATTTATGCTGTACATGTTTCTATTCAAACACAATACTTTCAATGTTAAATAAAGTAAACCAAAGAAAATGAAATACATATGTAAGGAAAGGAATATTGATTTTTTGGGCAATTATGATACTAAATGATTTTTATCAGTTCTTATTTTAAGGAAGTGCCTTATTAGAATATATACCCAACAAAAAAAGAAACGCACCACTTAATCTTCATTCTATAAAATGAATTATGTAATCTAGAGGTATTCTATTCTTTTCCATTATAAATCGTAGGTATACGAGTGACTTATTCTGTCAAACGCCAAACAAATCCGTCTTCATAATCACAGACAACACAATGATAAAGACACTTGGTTCAAAACGCAATGTCACAAAATGGCTTTTAAGAATTCCGTTCACTTTTTGGAAATGATTAAAGCTGTTTAAATTATCCAAACTGATATATCAGGCATTGCGATTTGATTTTTTAAATGATGATAAACAATTTTCCCTGAATACAAATTAATTCAATTGCTTCAAATGACGTCATCAAAGAGAAAGTCTAAATTTGAGAAAAACATCCCAAACATAAACTCTTTTGAAAATAAAGTCCGTTTTGTGATATTTTTCGCCCTTAAATGTATCGCAAAGCACAAAATTACCCTACTACAGCTAGAATCTGACCTTTTTTCGCAAGCACAGTTTTCAGAAACAATACCTCGATCTTTACAGTTCATTTTACGTGCATTTTCAATGGTTTTGGACGTTAGTTTTAAGCTTTTCTGGTATTTCATTTGCTTATTTCTATGCGATGTTAAAGATAAATCTTCAACAGATAAATAAGAATGGCTGAAGACAAAAATAGTGTTCATATGGGATCAGAATTGCCGAATATTGATATCCTTTATTGTAAAACATACCCCAATTTACGGATATTTTCACTAAGACATTTAATTTTCAGATTTTTTAGCACATTTTGACTACATTTGAATGGAGAAACCAGTATCCCTCTATATTTTTACAGAAAATTTGCTGAAAATGGTCAAACAACAAACTTTTTTAAGGATACCAAACCTGCTGCCATGCAACAGAAGCTAGAAACAACGTGCTTTATTCAGCACTATCATTGTGAGATGTTGCGAAAAAATGATCGAAACGTGCTTTATCCCCGGTAATACGAGTGCTGGAAAAAGAAAACTATAATCAAATGCCTAACGAATTTTTTTTGATCAATTGAAAAAAATCACTTTATAATATGATGTGCGTTCCTTTTTTTTTGTCGGGTATATAAAGTATGGGGAATTGAGTGTATCTAAGCTACTCGTGTTAGTGACAGAATGATAGTTAATGTTAATGTAACAACGTTTACATCCACCACGTTCATTCCGCTGATGTTTTGAATGGAATCGCGGAGGCAACCCACACCAAACTCACTTCCTGTCGGCAGCCTTCTCTTAACGACGAATGAGACATTCCTACAACTCATGGTGTCGTCATGCGCTAACAGGCTTACTTCCGGTGTGATCATGGACATCATCTTTGTCCTAGCAAGTGGATTTGTCAGAGATACATTTCCAGGCACTGTTAATAAATACCCATCTGCAAAGGTTTCTCCGTTTGTTTCTTGGTACTGAAGGGTCAAATGAAGGTTCATCAGACCCTTAATGTCCGATACGTAAAGCTCAGCCATTGACCGAAAAGTCAATATAGCTGAGTATTCTATTCCATCTGTCATTTCGATCTTGTATGTTGGTATATTGACCATCAGCACGTATTTCGATGACCTTAGATAAGCTATGGCCGCAGCGATATATTCTTCTACCAGTCTTAAATTGTCATTTTCAACTCTGTCTTTTATCATACGAAGTTTAATATAAATCTCAGTGCGCTTGCGCATAAACGTAAGTGACCTTCCCTCGTAATCTTCCTGTAAACAGAAAGAAACAATAAAGTTTAAATTGAGTATTATATGCACGTACTGATTATACATAAATAGCAATGACTCTTTTATCGTGCCTATGGTTAGCTTATTTTGCCTTGTTTACTCCTTTTTTTTTATTCTAACTAAAAGCCACCGTTGTTATTTTTTCTTTGATCATGTTCATTCTAGACCTTAACTCTGTTTTGCGTTTTCGGACGTATTTGCTTCAAGGGCAGAAAATAATAGGTGTATCCGGAATACGAGTACCTAATTACTATTTAAGAAAACTGGAATCTTCATGCCTTGGTAGCAACTGGTGTCTTTATCCTGATTACCATATCGAACATCCCCACTTTACCCCTACATAGTGTAGAGGAAAAGCGAAGTATCCATCATGAATCTCGAAGATTAATATTTTTATCATATTGCTTGATATTTGAATAATTACCTATTTACAACCTTTTATTATCGTTTGAATTAAAAAAAAACTTAAGCATACAATTCATTTGAAACGATAACGGAAAATGGATAACTGGAATCGTCGGTCAATAATGGTAATTGGTATGAAGAAAAACGAAAACTCTAACTTACGCCTGCAGGAGAGTCTTCTCCATTAGTTCTCTGTCCAAACTTGATAAGGATCTGGAGTGTTTTTGGTATGGATCTCGTCATCTTTTGAAGAGTCAGGTTCATCCTAGTGATGTAATCGGAATTGTAGTCCACACATTGGATTTCATTCAAATCACAAAAGTTAGTGTCGGTGTTTTTGTACACTTTGTTTTTGCAGGAGGCAAAGTTTTGATACAGTATATCGGATGTGTCTTTTCGTCCATCTATGGAAACATCAGAAGGGCAATATCGAGGAGTGAAGCCTGTAGGAGGGTAAAGATAGTATTGCTCTTCCGGAAAAACATCCTTTTGAAGATAATTCAATGATTTGTCATTTAAAAGTGAAGGGAAATCAAGTGAACTCATCTCCTTGTACTTAGGAACTTCGTAAGAGATACTCCAGTATGTGAATTTGTTTACCCCATTGCAAGTTGCACAGTCCGAATTCCGAAATGTTTGATTCCTGTCGGATACGGGTACCATGGTTTCCAAATTTCCAATAGTGATATTACACGCCGATCCGGATTCCATACATCTGTCTACCATGAAGGTTCCCACTTTTACGTACTTTTGATTGTCTCTGGTCATAACGTTAACACAACTGTACATGATGGCTCCATTTGAAGGTTTCGTCAGATTTTTAGAGATGACATACTCTTTACAACAGTCTTTGAATTGAATACATTTCTCATCACAATAGCACACTGCTAAATCTGCATCATCGTTATACCGACAAGTGTCTCTTTTCTTGCATGCATCAATATGATCTTCATGATGACAACTTACACCAAACAAATTCGTTACAATGATTGAACAAACTATAGGAAACCACATGATTTGTTTTGTCTGTGAAGCCCTCAGCATTCATACAAATTCTTCATCAGCCGAGGTATTTATGCTACAGTCAGTCATTTCATTGGACAACTTCAATTGATTCATACTTTTTCATTTTTTGTCGAAAGATTGATAGCAGCATAAATTGACGTTGGAGTGGAAATATATAAAAGAAATTCTTTGTTTTCAAATGCAAAAGTCTTCTTGTTTCCACTATGCACTATGTCATTTGATATTCCGGGGAGCTTCGTTTGTTTGTTTGTTTGTTTGTTTTTTGTTGGGGCAAGATTATTTTTATCGCCCAAGACAGGGGCAAAATTATTCTTTTCTTGAAGAGTTGGAGCAAGAAATTAGTTTTTCTACAAGTGATGTGCATAGTATATTCTAGTGAACAAGAATGTTTGTGCTTTAACAAATGTGTGTGCTGTCTGTTTGTAAGCTCATCTCACAGTGAGGAGGTTAATCACACCGTCGACTACTTGCGTGACAGATGGCCGTCCTAAGTCGGCACCGGTCGCCCTTTGGTCTCCTTGATTTATGTTTGGTCTTTTGTGTTTGATGTTTCCATGGTGAGTTGGTCTCGTTGGTTTATGTGTGGTCTTTTGTGTTTGATGTTTCTATGGTGTGAGATGTGTGTTCCTTGTTCCCTTTTGCGTCTCTTTCTGTGGATGCCTGCTCTGTGTTTTTGCATTGTGTGTTTTGAGTTTTGCTGTGGGTGCCGCAACCAAGTGTTGTTGGAGATTCCCTCCTTTGTTTAACAATAGAAATGCTTTATTTGTACGCAAAACTATGTAACTTATCTACGGTGTTCACAAGGGGACATCGCTTCTTCAAATCTTCGCCCTACTATATATCACAACGCGAAGAATTGAAGAATTGAAGTAATGATGCGAAGATTGAAGAAATGATGCAAACTATTTTGATTTTGAAACCTTTGAATTTTGTTTTTACAATCTAAATCCGAGAAGATAATTCATGAACAGTGTTGTCCTTCATCTTTCAATGATGTTGCTGTTCATTATTTTTTCATCATTTCATTCCCAATTTTCTCGTCTCATATATATGTGTGTGTTCTGCTGTGATCCCTGTAACGTCGTTATGTTGGCAATCTTCTCCAGCTTATGTTAAAATTTCCAGACTCAAATATTTTAAACGGAGAAATTTTCGTGTGTTGTAATTTTAGCATGGACTTCGAAAGAATCCCCCCGGGCGTAAATCACCTTGTTGTATTCTTACAAAGCCAGAGATGTATTTCCTTCAAGTGTACTGTCTGGATGTTATTATCGCGAACTTTTCCCTCAGTAACGGTCCACCACGTTTACGGTATTTCTCTTCATCAACAAAAACGACAGCTTGTCCAATCAAAACGATATGGCGATGAACCTAAAAATAAGACAACATTATATAAGGTGAAGTAACTGGAGGAGAACTAAAACAACAAATTGCTGAAATGAGTCATACAGAGGATAAAGATAATCAAACGTAGACAAGTGTAGTAATTATTGTTGTAACTAATAACATGATTCCGGATAGAATGGCGTACAGTGGCGTAGCTGCCATTACGCCAAATATTTTTACTTAGGTTAAGTATCACTAGAAGAAGACAGACTCAATGTAGAAAAAATAACATGAATTTCTAGCCCTTCAAACCCTTTATTTTGATAATCTCTTTGGCAATATTTGAAAAAAAGAAATTACTGGTTCGCTAATCTACAACAGTATCAATTTCAAATAATGCAACTTTTCCCCTACGAAAGAATACAATATAATACGACACCCCCATCATCCGTATTCCCTTATCAATATTTAAGACACTGGACTTGATGGACATCAAAACCCACCATGAAAAGATGTGCAATTCGCTGGCTCGCTATAGCTCACCAGCTTAGAACATTAGAATTCCATTGAATATCATTACGCAAGGACTTTGAACAGTCGGAATTATTTAACTTCCAAGGCCCCAAATCCCCTAACTATCTGGTGCGTACACATTAATTGCACTCTGGCTACGCCCCTGGCGTACAATATACTGGTGTTCATTGGAACACCGACACTTGTGAAGAAACCATCCCTCCGAATACCAGTATTGCTATCTTTGGACACATAGTTCCGCATTACTGGTAGGATGGGTATCATATTGAAAACCTGAACTTCATCGTTCAACAAATTTTACCTATTATAATCTATTATCTGACATTTTAATTCCCTTATGAAATTTGTTTTATTGAATTTTTTTTTTTACAAGAAAGAAAGATTGACATTTTTATGATGACGCAAATTTTGTTCTTTATTAATAAGAAACAAATTGTACAATTCAGCATGAAAAAATCAAATAAGTTGAGGGAATCGATTTTATCTAATGCTAAGTCTTTTTCTTTTAAATCTCCATTACTTTAGAATCGATAGGATCTTTGGTATAATCTTTGTCAGCGGGTCTTGCAAATGATAAAAATATTTTGTTGTTATGTAAAATAATATTTTTGTTGATGTGCGAATCATTTTTCTTTTTTCTCTTCGCTCCAAGGCATTCTCCTACTGGGATGGATTTCCATGAAATCTATCTCGACAAAAATTATTCTCTATGTCTATGATCGAAGACGCAACAAAATTTACTGAATTACAGAAGCTTAAACGATCAAAAGTATCGATGGCAAGGATGTCCGACTGGTAGTTGAACTTGTATGTTACTTTTGCTATATAAAGAATACTTTATTATGTTTTTGAAATTAGAATTTGTTGTATTTCTTGAGATGAGAAATTTAAGTCTACAATGAAATGTGATATATGATACTTGTCTATGATTGAAGACAAAAATATGAGCCACAAATAATGCATTTCTTTTTAGATTGATCATATGGAAAACGATAGTCAACACCAACGTATCTAGAAGTATGAATACAATGTATACTAAAACGTTATATTATTTAATAACACTTTTATTGACTTCTTGTTTTGCATTTTGCTAGTCAACTGAAATGTGTTTGCTAAAACAAAGGAAGGGATCTCCAACAACACCATGTTGCAGCACCCACAGCAAAATCTCAAAACACCCAGTGCAAAAACACAGCTCGCAGACAAGCACAGAAAGAGACGCAAAAGAGACAACGCACATCACAGAAACATCAAACAAAAAGGACTACACATAAACCAACGAGACCAATGGGCAACCTTTACCGACTTAGGAAGGCCGTCTGCCACGGAAATAGCAGACGGTGTGGTTATTCTTGTACGTGCGCACAACCCTCCTACTTTTCCGATTACCCAGAGATGAAAAACGTACAATTCTGGTGTAAAACAACCTCCTCGCTGTCAGATGGCCACACACAAACAAGACCGCAAAATGCAGGACCCAAGCAACACAGATGAATATGTAAATGGATATAAAAAGAGGGTGCGCGTAATAAAATCCGAGCTCTGCCGGCTGTGCGAGGTCATGTACGTATCACCCGAGGAGTCCGACTGACATTCAGAGAGGACAGGTGGTCGGGGACCTGTCTTCTCTAAACAAGTTTGGACAGGGCCTGTCATTGATTGAGTCCCGTCGTCACAGTCAGTCGGAGTGCAAGTTTTAAGAATGCGCTGTTACAAGACTAGAGATTGGTCAAGCACCAAGCCTAGTGTCCGTCTGGTGACATTAGGATCATATCCACGGTATAAAAGGCGTTTGATGATTCTGACGCATTTTCGATAGCAATAATATACTCTGTTGCCTGCATTGGTCCGAATTTCAAAAGAAGTTGACAATACTTTTTGTAAAATTTTCAGAAAGTCTCTACTAGTTTGTGAAAGCGAAAACATTGTCCTAAAAGTTTCTTAGTAATTTGTAAATTCCTACTATGACAATCCAAAACATCAGTACATGTTAAACGTCTTTAAATTCAATAGCATCATTTAAAACCTGATAAATTTTCAGCATGGACCAGACATGCACGTTTCGGGTACTAAACCCTCGTCAGTGATCCTTAGTCTAAACAATGTAATATGGCCAAAAAGTATGAAAATTATGTCCATAAATGTACCAAAAGACGTAGCAGAATGGGTGGGGTATGATGCTACAGGACCCACGTTTTAGAAATTTCAAGAAATTTTGTAACAGAAAATTTCAAATGCGCTGAAGAGACAGCATACCGGATGAGCTGTGAAATGTAATCTAGGAACATCACCGTCAAGCAAGGGGAAATTTACTATGTTGAATCCAATTCCATCTCTTTTGTCATACACACTTGTATGGATCTCTCCATTAATAATTTTGATATTTACATCCGAAAATGGTTTTTTCTGTGTTTGTAGCGTTTGCCTTGTTTAGAATCATTTCTTGTGTATAAATAACATTTTTATACTTTTCAAAAACAGGATTGTCGATAGTAAGAATATCATCTAGAAGTACCAATGAAACATTTCACATCATCATTATTTCTTTGCTTTTGAAGATTTTGGATAAATTCATTTTCATGCATGTATAAAAATAAATATGCAACAAAAGGCGCACAATTAATACCCATAGGAATCCCTACAACCTCTTTGTAGAGTTTCTCACCAAGTCTTACATAAATGTTGTCAAAAAGGAAGGACACGGCAATGCACAGGTCACCACATGTCCATGATTTGCATGATTTGAATTCTGTGGCGGAAAAGAAACCCTTCGATTCATATGTATTAATATAAATTTTGCCCTCTCGATCAAAACACCATTTAATGAGTTTGGACTATCGATCATTTATTTTGTCGTGAGTAAGCGTGGTGTACATATTAAAAAAGTCGTATGAAGAAATCGTATTTGCTTGACAATTTCTTATTTCATTTTGTCAATCACATCCCCTGAATTTCTAATAGATCAAAAGAAGTTTACACCTTTCCTGTTCTAGACAGTTTCACAATATTCCTTTACAGCCGGGAGTGCTGACGTCAGATTTCTAGACAAAATTGTAGATGAGCAGTTGCTAGAATTATCAATGTATAGAAATTTGTAAGGAATCTTGTGAAATTTTTGGTATGCAGTATACTGTAGGGAGATCCAATTTAGAAATAGGGATGTTAAATGAAGAAATTTCACTGTTGTGTTCGCTCAAAATATTGGGAACACTTTCATTGCTTTCGATATAAGTATAAGTAGAGGAAAGTTCCGAAACTAAAGTTGATATGTAGTACTTAGTGTTTTCAAATAGTAGTAGTAGTATTTATTCAGTAGCACAATGTCATCTTACAACAATCTCAACACATAAGGTGATTAAATAACAATACATAAATATATCACAGGTTTTGAGCATGTCCAAATTTTGAGCAAATAAAACAATACAGAGGTAGGTAAATTATAATAAATTGTGACAATAAGATATTTGTGTTAAGATTTGAAAGCACTAATTTATGGTATATATCACAGGAAGTGCATTTTAAAAATGATAATAATATCAACAAGTGTTTAAACAATTTAAGACATTGTAATACTTGGATAGCCCATAAAAGCCCAAAGGCTTATTTCCAATGGGGTCCTTTGCCCTACATGTATAGGATATTTAAAAAAATATGAAAAAAAAAAAAAAAAAAAAACATATATATAAAAAATGGGATGTAAGAAATTTAGGCAGTGTAATCTGTTAAATGACATAAAAGGACATCTGCTACCAATATTACCTTTAAATTCTGATAAAACATACAAAAATTTATAAACACATTTAATAAAACACAAAATTATCTTTCAATTTGACAAGACCTTGCTGCATCAGCCATTCTTTTACTGTTTTTTGTAGTTTTCTTTACACTTTGAGTTTTTTACATGGAGAGGCAAACCATTCCAGTCTTTAATTGCATTAATATAAAAGCAACCTTCTTCACATGATTTTACCCTTGGAATGATGTATTCTAAATTTGATGAAGACCTTGAGCTACGAGTAGATGTGGATCTTAATACAAAGTTTGATGGTAAGTATGATGGAGCACATTTATGAAAAATATTGTAAACATGATTCAACCTGAGTTGTTTGACTCTGTCTTCGATGTTCAATAAGTCAAGAGATTTTAAAACATTATAATCTATGGAATGTCTAGGAGAAAGATCTAGAATAAACCTAATCATCTTATTCTGACATATTTGCAATTTCTTTTTCAGCATTTTCGATAGGCTGGCATACCATGCACATGCAGCATAATCAATATGACATTGTATTAGTGCCGAACATAGAGACATCTTACATTTGACATTCAGTGATCTAGCTTGTCTGTACAAAAATTTTAACCTGTTGTTAACTTTTTTCACAATTGACTCTACAATAAACTCACCACTCATATTCTTGTCAATATCTACCCCCAAATATTTCACTTTTTCTCTTGATGTTATAACATGATCTTTATATTTAACATTAAAATCTTCAAATGCCTTAAGTTTTTGTTTTGGTCCAAATAATATG